>JARQTH010000063.1:443332-767249 GCA_030142595.1 Trachelus iudaicus
GCTAACTTTAATCTTTAATAATTAATAAACTAATTAAAATTTTTGATTTTTGTTAACGCCAATATTTTTATTTTTTCTCGCCGGATCTAACGGTATGTCTCTGGTCCGGGGCTTAAGATACACCCTGTATATATAAATAAACGTGTATGCTATATCAAGGTATTCGATCTACGCAAAAGCGTGTATATAGGTACTATAGTACATAAATATTACATACGAATACATATGACGGTACACAGTCGGTCATTTTGAGATCGGAATCATTATCCACGAATTGAAGGGTGTGGTTCGTTTAGGATAAGAATACACAGTGGACTTGGGTTAAGCTAATAATCATTAATAAAAAATTAATGGATCGGAGGGTTGATCTAGCAATTATTGCTATGGGAATTACCTGTGGTTTTAGGCAATTTATGAGCTCACTTTTTTTTTGTTATTTTGAAAACGTGGCTTGATAAACGTCCAAGTTTTGAGCTACAGGTATCTTATTTGTATCCGAGTGCACGTAGTATACATATAATGTTGGCACGGGTTGACATGAGGGTAGGTGTGAGAATTGATGATGCAATAAATCCAGAGATTAAAAAAGGAATACAGCGTTTCATAAAGTTTTATTCTCGAAAAGTCGTGCGTCAAATGTATATAAGTGGTACAATATATATATATATATGTATATATATATTTATATAATATATTAGAGAAACGGCATAAGAAAGCTTATCGAGTACTTTTCATTTCTACTTTTTTAATTTTTTTTTTCGTGTATGTCTGTGCTCATTTTACGTTCGTAACTCGTAATGCGGTAATAATAATAGATAATATTAATAAACACGAACAATAGTTTAAAAATCAATCTGCCTCCTTTTAGTGTTACTGCTGTATATTTTTTTGCCGAAAAAAAATGTGAATCGTTCAAGAATGTTTGTTTTAGACTTGTTTTTTTTAATAGTTATAATAAGATAGCATGTGCACAACGACGAAATAGAAATTTGATGAAAAATAGAAATTTGAAAAAAAAGAGTACATCACAATATTTCGCTTGCGTATTACCTACTTATGGAATGTCAATGTCGTTTCTTTCGTCTTAACATTAATTTTATTTTCCGTCAACAATCTTTTAGATTTACAGACCAAAGGTAGCAGGCAGCGACCAATGGGGAAACAGCATCGAGCTGTGACGTCATGGATCGGGCCTAAAGCGTCTTTACCATTGGTCGCTGCTCGCTGTTCACCGCAATGGGTCTGAACGAGCCCTTAGAGTTCCGGCAGTCCCAAATCTTTCCTTCTTACTCGTGGCCAATTCCTTCGCCTTCGGATAAAATTTATCCTGCGGATAAACTTCTAGAACTTGAAAATGATTGTTTAACTAGGGATTTATCCGGTGGATAAATTTTATCCGAAGTTGAGGAAATTGGCCATCAATGTATGCTTCTAAACGTAGAAAGTCATCTTGTCATTCTCATATTTAAAATTGTCAGTTTAATTCTAACTCCTGCCCAAAATCCTTGTCGATTCATGTAAATAGATGTTTTGTCTTTATCCAGCTGTATGGTATGCACGTACATATGTACACGGTACGTTACATCGACGACTGCGCATCAAGCAAGCGCATGTTCTCCCAAGGGCGGGAAAATCAAATGGAAGTTTCGTCAATAGGTAACCACCACGTGGATTTTTGAAGCGTTTCATTTTTTTTTGATTTTTTAAAGATATTTCTTAAGAGCAACACACACACAATCACAGACACTCGTAGACCATTTATACAATCCTGCATCTTTAATTCTCACGATTATCTCATTTTTATTATCACTTATTTTACTGCGATTTCTTTTTTTCGCGATGTAAGCTATCCAAGCTTTCCTCTAATCGCGTGTAAAATATACATCGAGCTTCCCTCGACATTTTCTCGTTTATTACGTCCTACTCTCAAATTATCTAATTTGACCATTTTTCTTTTCTCTTATCTTGCGACTGTATTCGGTTTATTCATTTCAGTGTATACGTAAGTAAAAGTAAGGGTAAGCCATTATTTTGTTGAATGTATGGCTTTCGTTTCTTAGGTATAACATACGAAAATTAATTACAGCAATCGCCGGTTAATCGTCCTGTCGAAGGAACGTGTAATTATAGAAAATAGGTGAAAAACTAAACTAAATTTATCAGGCAATATTATTTGAAATGAATTTGACCAAAAAATTGACCAAAACATGCAAAATTGAGTCTTCCGGTACTATAGTAGATTTGCCGTGAGGCACGACCGCGTGTCATCGCGCAATTATTTTTTATAAATTCGATTTCGCAAATTCAAATTACGCGCCTTATCCAAACAGAAAGTACCGAACGTCCGCGAGCGTACGTAAGATTACGAATTTCAAATTGAATTACGATTTAGTGAATTTTTCAAAATGTTCAGTACGAGCTATACATTTTTTTTTGCGATATCCAAAGTATACAATTTTTTTACGTGTTTCATGCGATTGTGCATAAGAAGGCACTTCGTCGCACAATGGAAATACGGTCGTAACGTAAAATCGAAAAAGGATGTTAATAATATTTTTTTGCTATCAATCGTTCACGAGCATATTCACGTGCAATAATGGTACCTGGCTGATAGTTACCATTACTGCAAATTTTTTTGTCGCTTCCTCCCCTCCTTTCTTTATGCAATTAATTATCAGTACCCACATCCTTCTCATCTTCGCCGGTCCCGAATCCCTTATTCGTAATGGCATCCGCGGAAAATGTCGATCGATCCTCAATATTACGCGTGCGTGTCATTATTTCGCTTTAATCGTTTCACGAATATTAAAAGGTCACATTTCATACGGAATAAAGATATTTCAGCAGTTTCACATAACTGGTTCAATAATCATTCTTTCGCATCGATGTGAATCGATCGATCGATCGATCGATCATCAATTGGATCACAGAATGGTAGCGCCCGAGCATGGCAATTTTCGAGAGGTATTTTCGAAAAAGTACTAGGTCACTTTTGCTCCCCCGCTGATTGACAATAAAAAATCTTTGTGCTAAATCAGTTAACCGCCAAATCGCAACAGCGGCGAATCTCCTGTGATATGTAAGCGTAATTCTAGTGATTTTTCTTTAGCAAAAAAAATCACTCTTTTCCTACAATCTTTCCATCCCCCATCGAGCGACCTGGTCGTCTTCGAAAATTCCGAAAATAATATCTAAAGCTAGGCGTAATGATAGTTTACGTAAGATAAGTACAAGAGGTATTATAAAATTTAAATATCGCATATCTTATATATATATATTAATTTTATCACACATTATACGGGGCGAAGCACTAACTATTGTCACCTAGAATAACGCCGAAAGTATGACAGTGGTAGAAAAATTTTCGAACTAAAAGTTGCATGGGACAACGGCGGCCTGTTATATGACGATAGTTTTTTGTTGCTAGGTGGAGTCGCTTCAAAGATTTGAAGGTCAACTTTGTTTTTTTTAGATAGAATGCTACGTTTTGGTAGACATTTTTTGTTAGCGGCTATCCAGACGAATCCAATGATGTGCAACATTAAGGTCTTTGAAGGTCAACGAAGGTCAATTAAGGTAAAAAGGTGAAACGAGCTCACATTTACAGACAGTGTTCAAAGTGATTACCACTGGTATCAATGCAATGTTGCAATCCCCCTTATCACGGATTGAGTAATATTTCTTATCATTTCGGCACTTATCGAATCACATGCTCTAAAAATTCTCTCTTGCATGTTGTACAAAAAAGTTTCAATTACGCCCGAAGATACGCGAGAGAGAATCGTTAGAGAATGTAATTCGATAAGTGCCGAAGCGATAAGAAACATTACTCAATCCGTGATAAGGAGATCGCACCGTCTGTAAATGTAAGTTCATTTCACCTTTTTGCCTTAAATGACCTTCGTTGACCTTCAAAGATCTTAATGTTGCCTATCATCGGATTCTTCTCGATAGCGGCTAACAGGAAATGAGTACCGAAACGTAGCATTCTATCTAAAAAAAAACCAAGTTGACCTTCAAATCTCTGAGGCGACTCCACCTAGCAATAAAAAATTATCGTTATACAATAGCCCCCGTTATCCCGTGCAACTTTTGTTACGAAAAATTTTTCTACCACTGTCATACTTTCGGAGTTATTCTGTGTGGCAGCAGTTAGTGCGTTACCCTATATATGTGCATGAAAATTAATGACTACCTTGCTGTCATTCGAAGATCGCCGATCGATAAGTTATCTACAAGATCAAAGTTACAAAAAATTCTTTCTTGCCTTTTTCGTACTCACGCGTTAGATACGCAAGTAAAATATTAGAATCGTATGCTTGAAAATTAAAAAAAATATCCCAAAGCCTTTTTTTTATCAATTATCGTTATCAATACTTTCCTCTCTGAATTAGCTTGGTATCTCAATTCCATTAAAGACATTTTTTGCTTCTTTGATCCTGCAGCTTCTTATCGTGCACAGGATATAGCGAGAGTGTACACGGTACGGTATTTGGCAACTCATACGATCCAGTCCTCACACATATAGTTACGTATGCTAATCGATCATTAAGATATACAAATAATTAAGAATATCCGAATTGATAGCTTAGGATTGATAATTAGCAAAAATCCGAGTCATTAATACGTATATCTATATTTACGTACGTGTATGTATAATCATCGAATGGTCACATCTATTTCACCGTTTATTTCTTCCCTCCCTCTTAATTCACATAGATCAATCAAATACACCGACTTATCATTGGTCCTTGTAATTCCATCGATAAAATTGCACGTTTCATTTAATTGCAGGACGAAATCATTATCGGTTTCCCCTTAACGTGATAATTATATATACGCGATAAAATGACATTACGGTCATGGAATGATTATTATTATTATTATTTTCATAATTCGTCAAATACAGCCCGGCGACTTTCCAATTACCCAATTCATATCCTTAAAGGCTATCAGCAATTATTTACTCCGCGGATAAGTTAATTATCGAGTATTAATTAAGTGCTTAATTAATTAATTAGAAGGACATTTTTTTAATTCAACCCAAGATTATCCCTTGAAATAATGATTTTAACGTGAGGATATCTCTGGACGATAGCAAACGAAGGACGTAGTGGTAATAGTATTAATAGTAACGGTAGTAGCAGTAATAGTAGTAGTAATAATAATAACAGTATTGCCCCACTGTGCCTATTACCGATTAGAAAAGAGATCCTAATTAATAGGAATGTCAAATGTCATCGATCGGTATCGTATCCAAAGAGGCTGCTATCACTTGATAATTTCAATTCAACGAGCGGATAATACCGAGATCAGGTCCGAATTCAATAGATTCTTTTGTTATCTATCCATAAGCAAAACTCCCGGAAGCGAAATTAGATCTTCGGATCCAATTAGATTGTTTATTAAAACGAGCGCGAAATATAAGCGCATCCGATAAAAGAAGAAGCTCATCTCGAAAATCACAAGTGTATCATATCACTTTCGTATAATTATAATAATAACGCTGCCCGAGAATAAATCACGAGCCATAAAAAAATTCATAAATCAATCGACGCCCGAGCCTAGATCCTAGATCCTTGAGACGTGAACGAATACGGATCTGTGCTGCTGGGCCTGATGGGGCTGATGATGATTTCCATTCTGCTTGTAAAAGCTATTCGGATTGGCTTGAATGAGTTCCCTGGTCTCACTGGGTGAGCCAGGGCTGAGACTGTTCGTGGCGGAGGTTTCCATCCGTTCGCTGATGATCTCCTCCTCGGTGATCTGCTCGAGGAAAAGGGCAGGTGGCGCCACCTGGGAGTCGGCGCCGGCCGGGGAGTCAGTGTTTGGTAGGGAATAAGCTGGTGGCGGGGAACGTGGTGGCGACCCGTCCAGACTCTTCTCATCCTGGCCGGTCAACGATGCTGAGGATGCAGCCTGCTGAAGTTGCTTGGCCCTCCTGGCGTGTCTGGTGGTAAGACATCCTGTCTCCAGGTCGCGCTCCAAACGATGACCCGACCTGGACCTTGTCAGCTGACGCTGAACGTACTCCTCGAGATCTGTTTCCTCCTTCCGGGCGATGATCTTGTTCAGGACTATGAGGAAGATGCCGACCAGGACGGCAAAGAGTCCCGTAGCTATGAGCTCGTTCCACCAGCCCCCGGAAGCCTTGGTACCGAAAGAGGCCAGGTCACCCGGAAGCAATCCACTGGCCAATAGGAAGGCACCCAGGACCAGGAAGACGACGCCGATGTGGAGCATCCCAATCGACGTGACCACCTTAGAGTCCAGCATACCCTCACCGGCCGCGTGATGCGGATGCGCCGCATGATGATGACGCGGATGATGATCCAAGGAACCCGTAGACGCCCTCGGCGACGTCAACCCGCTCTCGCCGGACTGGGCGCTGAAACGACGCTCGCGCGCGCGACGCTGCTCGTCCCGACGCTTTCTTTGACGCTTGATAGCCAGCGCCGAGTGCAATCCAACCGCGTGCATCCTGCAACACCCGAAAAACACCCTCTCACTGATTCTGACTATATCTTTCAGTTTTTTTTTAAGAATGATCTTGCGTTATCATTTTTTTCAGAAAATTCTTTTCCGTGTACAAAATAGAATTTTCTCTCAGCTTCGAAAAAGAACGTTTCGAACTCTTCGCTCTTAGGACGGTCTCGCGTCTTTTTTTCAGGACAAAAATTTTTTTCATTTATTCTTTTACACGCGCAACTTTGACACGTGTGTTTCGGAGTCACAGGATGCACCGTTGCCACGAGAAACTTTTAACTTCGTCGAAGCTTAATCCATTTCAGCGAATGGACCTGGATCTTCGTCCTTGACCGATCGAATCTTCGTCATCCGCATTGCTCGGGTTCGAAAGGTCAACCTGGCCCAGGTTGTATCTGTCATATTTAACTATACCTCTATTTATCTGTGCTGATCGTTAAGGTGGATAAACAAAATGTTTAAAAAATAACGTGGATCAAAAACTCTGGATTAAAGCGATGGATTACATAACAGTAGGCAAGGAAGAGGTACAAGCGACGCCGACGCTTAGCGTCTGTGCCGACGAACTTTGTTCCAATTCCCCGTAAGATACGCCGGTAGCTAGTTACCTACTCCTCTTGTCTCCTAACAAAAAGCTCCATTGCGCTAAAAATTTCTTTTTTCTCAGTCTTATTACCTCACGTAGGGCTCAGTAAGCTTTCGAAACTAATACTACCTATATATACCAGTACATAATACATACGTGTACAGAATTAGAGACGCGTGTAGTGAAAAAATGAAAAATTAATTTTTTTTTTCGAGTACTTTGACCATTTTCTCTTTGACTTCCAACTCTTTCAAAAAACTTTTTTATACTCACCAACCTTTTGCCTTCTCTTTGTATTACTCACTTTTTCCCTTTATAACCACCTACCATTGTGTGCTTTTACTTGTAGGCCACCGAGCTTTCACAAGCTTGACAGACTTTTCCAAGGACACTTGTGACTTCCAATCGCAAGACGGTTCTTTAAAATTCAACGAAAGCTCGGTAAGTCATTTTACAATTCTATATATATATATATATATATACACACATATATATACATCCTCAAGCTATACTAAAAACTGCATACACGCCCGAGAGTGAAATAAAACTACCCTTAATAATATTACAGCCACGAGAAAGAATTCCACTGTTATTGAAAATTCATCGTGACGGAATTTCCACGATTTCCACGTGTCATTTCACGAAACCATCGAACCTCCTATCATATCGCCCTCGACCTGAGAAACGTGCCGAGAACCTCTGGAATCTTTATGACCTTCCAAGGCGCATACCTTCCTCGCCATTCGAGATTGACCCCGCACGACCCCTATTTCCGCGTGTCTGATAATCTTGAAAATAGGGGGTGTCGATAAGAAAGGTTTCCGAATCACAATCAAAGACCCGAAATAAGTTCTTATTCGATATTCAAAATTTCCTAGGAAACTCTGAGCAACGATTCGAATAACCTTTGACCCCTCTATAAAAACCAACCCTATTCCCTTTCACTGTGCGAATGAAAATAAAAGGTAAACCGTGTTACCCTCACGCTTGACCTTTGAGCACCTACAAAATTTTTTTTATCCTACACGAGGTGATCTTGAATTTTCATCGTGACCTTGAAACATAATTTTTTGGCCCCTGCTCAATTTTCGATTGTCCTTATCGCTGTCAAATATGTCAATCTGACCTCGCAATCTTCAATCGCAAGAATTGTCCTCTCTAACTATATATATACCATTCTGCCAGTATTAATGTATACCTGCGTAAATAGATGTACATATGTATGTACACAAAGAAACAAGGTCAAGTATATATGTGTTATTTGCATTCATTTCAATGACCTGGAATCAGTTTCTGGAATTTGTGATTCTCTTAAGTTTACTGGGTCGCCGTGACAATATGTACGTAAGTATGTTAATTGTATATATAGATATAGGTCCCATGAAAATTCTAACGAAGTATTGTCAAGAGGTATCAGGGATGCACGGTACTGAATACAGAGATAACGTTGTATAGAGCCTAATACATGTATAGTATCTGTCATCTGATACGAGTCAGGTACGCGATAGTCAAGTTGCCTATGGAGCACTGGTGAGAGGGGAAAGGTCATATTATGTAAAAAAGAATTTTTTTCAAATAAATATCAGTCATTCATTTCATACGAATAAATGATATTAAGCTAGACAGAAAAAAAAGTCCAAAAAATATTTCGAGGCTTGTCTCAAAATTTCCGCTAAAAAATGTTTTCCAGGACCTGTCTCGTTATTCACTGGGTCGAACCTCGATAGGTCCTCGAGCCTTTTTTTCTTCTTTATTTCACCTTCCCACGATGGCAAAGCCAACAAAACGTATACGAGTTACGTTTATTCTCCGGCCGATCAATAAGAGTCTCAATCTCATCCCCTGGTGTTAAGGATACGCTAGGTAACCAAGTTTTACACAGAGCTAGGGGTAGTTTGCACGATAAGACGATTCCCAGTGAGAGGAGAAGAAATTCCACGCGCGTATTCCAAGTCTTGCTAACTTAGAGCGAAAGAGTAAAATTAAAAAAAAATCAAGCCCAATAGCCACCTGAAATAACAGGTATTTCCGAGCAACGATCTGAGATTACAGGGTGGATTCTGTTAATAGATTCGCTTAGCACGTATATCATTTTTTCTCGTGGACCCTGATAAGAAATTAAGCCCTGTTACGTATAAAGCGTAAAAACCTTTTGAATCGAGTCAGAAATTCAAGGGTGCATTCATCCCCCCGCCGAAACGTTTACCCAGAAATTTTTCATGCCTCCTGCAAGGGATGCAACAAGCTGCTTCACTCAATTTATTTCAATTGGCCGTTGGCAAGGGTGGGTACAGCTTGGCAAATTGCTGCCAATTGTTAATAGAGTGGTTTGGTACACACGTGCCTATATATAACTATATTTAGACTGCGTCTATAAATTCAGAGCCCCCAGCCAGTGGTGGCACTGATAAGGGCAGTAGTGGTATCGGTGTCAGTATTTGCCACTTGGTAGTATAAGAATTGTTAACAATAGTCAGACCTGAACAAGGGTTCAGCTGACAAATGACAGCGTGCAACCCCTAAATATTTACTTTGAAGACCAAACGACGTATCTGTTGCTTCGGAGCTGAATCGCTGCTTGAAAATTGTTTATGAAAAGTTTCTGAAGTCCTTCCAGTACCGAAGCATCGAGATTTTGAACCCTCGATTCGAGGCTGTTTCCGGATTAAATTATCAGCGACGGGGTGAGTCCCGATGTCACTCGCGAAGGAGTCACTCGAGCGATTTGTCATAGGCGATGGTTGTTAAATCAAACTCGTTGACTGATCCCCTACCATGATCCAGTTTCACGCTACAACCCCTCGGTAGCTCCGGCACTGTTTAGAGGGTAAATAGATTGGAGAGGCTTCCGGTTCTGCCGACGGATAACAGCCTCGAAATAATAACAATACGGCTAATCCCACTGTGGAATTAATTAATTAAAGTAATTATAATCAATTAAAGTTCACCGACAAATTTCCTCGTTGTAAATGACGCATAACCTAAAAGCGTAAGTATTGAATTTTAAAAATCACAATGTTTCCCGCCTTTAAAATAATCATTTAAATGGTACCCTACTACCCCGAAATACGACATCCAGTCGAGTCCCTAAAATTCTCTCGTCATCGAAAGACTTCAATAAGCGCCATTTTGAATTCAATGAAATTATATTCCAGTAAAAATTCGTTTACACCTCATTTTTTAGTGTTACAATAAAATCGAATATTGGTCAACTTTACGCATATGCTGTGCGCATGTCTGTGTATGTGAATAATATTAACATTAATTAATTAGAGTTTAATGAGACGATTAAAACGTCTTTAACCTACAAACCCATTGAGTATTATGATACTCGTAACACTAGACCATTACGTAAGTATAGATTTGCATATATGACGTGTGAAATTAATTAAAAATTTTTATCTCCAGATTAATCGGAATTTTTGTATAATTATTCTACGCTAATACGCCAAAGGAATAACGAGTGATATAATTAAAAAAAGGATAACCACGGCCTATAATAAGTCCCCATTATGTACACGCGACCGAGAAGCCATATTTAAGATCACAGGCAATCCGATTTAAATCACAGACCTCGAGAAACACATAAACCGTCTACAGTTATTTGTCTGTCTTGTTTGTAATCTCGTGTAAGCACTGCGCGAACATTTCGGCCATTATGAAAACCCCGTGTGACGTAGCGCGACGGGTAATAAAGTGCGATAACTCGGAGAAGAAAGATCGCGAAAATCTCGTAAAAGTTCGAAAGAAAAAAGCGAATCATTTTTCAGTATCAATAACCCGGTAGCAGAGCGAAAATATATTTCGAAGATCAGACTGGCTGGTCGTTCGTAAAAATTTCACGCGAACGAATTAATCGCACCCTTCGACCCATGACGTCACAGCGCGAACTCCTACGATCGCTCGGGACGCATCCTGTTTTTGGTTATTTCAAGAATTGGCATTAGGCCAAAGTGCACTTCGTCATTCTTCGTATATTATCAGGCATCTTGTTCGTAAGTGACTCTTGAGATCGAGGTCGCATATCATATGCACATTACAAGGCGAAATTACCCGATTCAAATTTATTGGAGGTTAGAAAGATGATATGCTACGTTGAGAAACGCACAAGGTACAGTCACTGTGTAAAATATCTCTTCGTATAAGAATCACTGGAATTACGTGTAAATCAAGATTATACGTTTCCTTAGCGTCACGATTTTCGAGGTTAGGTCTACCGTGGATCTTACTTCCCGAACTTACACGTGTTATCGTGTTTTGACAGGAGACAAATGTTTCCTCGTACATTAACGGTCTTTGTCAGTTTGTCTGACAGTTTCCGGAAGTCAGTGTACCTCGAAAAAAATTTGTATAACCTACAAACTGACGATATTACATATACGAGATTGAAGGTTTTTGAATAGTATTGAAAAATATATATTTTCCCTGCCAGTCGTTTTTTTCGAACTTTTTTCAGGTACATATATATATATATATATATCACATATCTACCCAGGTACATACATACATCATGAAACGAAAAGATTCTCACGACTCGAGAGTCGCATTAAATATTCACGTCCTTTTATTTTTCTTTCAGTTCTCAAGCTTTCTTTCCCTCTCTCTCTCTCTCTCTCTCTCTCTCTCTCTCTCTCTCTCTTCCTCTCTCTAAACGTAGATTCTCCCTCTCAATACTCTGCACTCTACTAATGGCTTCTCTCTCATAGCAATAATTTAGGTCGGCGAACGCCCAAGTACAGATGTACTCATCGCGTCGACAGTCTCATGTGGGTCAGGTATACTTAAAGTTCGAATCTCCCGCCACCAGACTTGACAAGATCGGAGCTCGGATAAAATTAAGATAAAGCAAAGCGCGACGATTAAAATTAAAACAGTATAAGGAGTTCCAGAATGCGAGGTAAAATGAAAAATGAGAAAAAAATCATTGGAACTTGTTATGGCAACATTAAGGAGTGGCGAAGGGAAGCAAGAGGGGGGGGGGGGGTAAGGTAGCGAAGAATCTCGATTTTCAACGGGATATCCTGTCTTTCGTCTTGGCATATAATTCGGCAATGCCTAGGTAAGCAGTTCGAACATGTAAAAACAATCAGAGGCCTCGCGGATTTCTTCTTGTCGGTTAAACAAAGCTATAATACCTATTAATAGACATTGGACCAGTGCTTTGAAAACTTACAGCCCAACGTGTATGCATATAGATATAGCTTTCGTACACAGTCACTCTATACCTACCACTCCATCGCTTCTTCCTGTATAGTCAGTGTATATTATCATTCCACTACTACATTACCGTCTACGTATATCTTACTGTGGATCCGCATAAAGTACTCTTAGAATCGATGGCTGGCCATATGTTGAATTTTGTAGAAAAAAAATTGCATATAAATTGGACGGTGGCGTGTTGAAAAAATAAAAATAATTATATAAAAATCTCTTAGTTTCCTAGCAAAACTTGTCAGTGTTTACGTTCGCGCAAGGTGTACCAAGGGACGATGCGCAACGCGAATCGACCGGCTTCTCATTCCCTTGCCCTCCCTCTTCTTTAGCTTTCTAACCAACCCTACTCTTACCCCATGATAATACCCATATTATAAGGGGACCTTCGAAAATTCATTTTTATTTTAATATAATTAAACGAATACCTGCGCCACGCGGATTTAATCTTGAACCAAAGTTTGTATCGTTTGACGTTTCACATTTACTTGTCTTCTCGGTAGCACTCGTACGAATTTCCATGTAACCGGCGGTACACCGTTTTAGGGATTCTTTAGAAAATTGAAGGAATGGCGAGGAGCGTGACGAATAGTTGGTAGAGATAATCCAGAGTAGATTGTTGCTCACCTGTATCGCGCTTAGTGATGTCCTCGACGAAGTGAAAATGAAATGGGTAACTTCAAGCCATGGGAATACACGGTACCCTCGCAGTGGACGTAAACGTCCTTGTTTTTTTTATATTGTCGTCGTCTATTTATTATTATTTTCTTTTTAATGGAACGACAAGTTTTAGGAGAAACAAAAATCGGTACTGCGTATTCGCGTCTTATACAGAGATACGTGGTATTTTAGTTGTACGTTTATTTAGTCTTGTTGAAACTCTTCGACCTTCTTCGAACGACGGGCTTTCGTTTTCCGCAGTCTTTACGCGAGGTACCCACTCGTGCAGAACGTTATCTGGAGGTTCAGGAGCAAAGCTGAATCACATTGTTTTTCTTTTCTCCTTCAATTTCCAATCACACCACCATCGTGTACCCAGCATCGAAGCTTTACTGTTTGAATATAATATTGAAAGGCTTCTTCTAGGACGATACTATCCAGATTGGAGGTAAGCACGAGCCCAGAGCTTTTTCGTGTACTCTCTTGTATTATTATCTCTTATTAATCTAGCCAGCTATTATTTGGAACGGTTCTAACGTGTAACGCGTACGAGCCCGCTCGAAAGCTCCGAGACGAGTACGCGTAGACGTTCCGGATGTAGCCAGGACGCGCCTTGCCAAAGCTCTGCGCAAGCTCCATTGAAGGTTCGGTGGTAGGGTAGAGAAAGAGCCAATTACTGGAAGAGAAACAGAGAGAGAGTGAGTAAGAGAGCGAGAGCAAGAGAGAATTCGATAAGTACGATTTTACCGGCAGCTTTTCTCACCGCTCGAACGCACAATCGGATTTCTTCATTAAGCTCTTGCACTTTAATTTTATGCTGTTCTTGTTTATCGCGTGTAGAAGAAACAAGCTTGAAAAACACTCGTGAGAGCGTTTTTTGTCCTTTAGAGGAAACAGATTTTAGGTGCGTTTTTATGGTGATTTTGGGATGAAATTTTGCGACGCTCTGGACGTCCCGACGTTTTAGAATCGATCCGGGATGATACTGCTATTTGGCAATTTCATATCTCAAGGATGACTGAGATGCATCGCAGTACTTCGGAGAAATGTTCTGGTGCTATGTTTTTATCTTGGACTTCTGCGGTTTGATATTCTTAGAAGGCCTGAAACACATGAAGAAATTATTTCACGTGTGCTAAATTACCTTGGGGATTTGAATTATATGAAAGTGATGAGTATGCTGGTTTTCTAATTGGATCCCTACTGCTGTGGGATACTCGTTAACCAATTATAGTCGCAAAGTAAATGAATCTTAATAAAATACTTTGGACGGTGACATTTCGATGATATGAAGTTCCAAAGGTCAGCCATGCAGGAGACACGAAGTTCATGAGGTCGTAAAAGAAATTTTTACGTTGCTGGAAAGATTGCTCAACTTTATCGCACGTTCTTTGTTTCCAGACCGTTAAGACGTGTGAAACTGTAAATAAAGGAAATTTGTATGATTAAATTAACCAAGCGGGACATTCCAAGAACGAATCCACGGAGTAGTTTAAAATTACGATGATACCCCATAGCACGTTCTCTTGCTAATATCTTTCTCGTTAATATCTGTTGTTTTCATTGTTTTATGCAACCTTTAAAATGTCAAACATTAAAATCTTAGACTTGCCTACGTATGTTACAAAAATCATTCCGAATACTGCAACAAAAGTGTTTGTGGCGCCGTCTGACAGATACATTGCAAACTAAGAGAACCGCAGAATTCTGTAGAAATAACTGTTTGAAATTATAAGTGATTTACGATCAAATTAAAAATACAGCTGACTTCTTTATATTAAATTACAATTATGTATGATCCAATTATTAGTTGAGAATTTGATATTTAATGGAAAACATCAGTTTCGGTATACATCTAGGCACATACAAATGGACAACAAATTTTCTTAACTTGTCCTACTGTATGTTTTATTAAACCCTCTGATACATTATACTGTATAATGACTGTGAAAACTGTCAAAGATCAACATTGATGTCAATAGCGTGCATGAAATGCATGAAAAATTTATCTAGTTTCCTCAGAGATGGCGCCATGTTAGATCGATATATAAATATGCACGTAACAGCATTTTAACAGTTCACTAAAGTTTCTCAAGCGCCAAGAGACTTTTTAAGGTTTTGGAGGATGTTCAATATTGAACTTAACTGAACTTTATTCAAAGTAAACGATGAGATATTTCCTATTTAATTCTTTAGGGAACGATTACAAGTTTCAATTAACATAACAAAAGATGGTATTTTCTTAAATATAACTGATGATAACGTCTTCCGTAAGGCGAGCATTCTTTTTACCATTTCTTTTTGATCGTTAAATATTATCACTTACTTAATTATGATAACTATTTAATGGTTTTACGATGATGGAGACCAACAAGTTTTAAAATACCATCACAGCGTACTACAAAGCGACGAATTTAAAAAAAAATGACAAAAAATATTACATCCCCGTTTTCAATCTTAAATATTTTGACTTTTAAAAAAAACACGTAAAGCTTTTACGTTAGGTTTTTTTTTTACTTAATTTGACTTCTTCCCCGGAACACGGATTGGAGATTGTATTGGATTACGTTTGAAACGACATAAGTATCTCTCGTCCTCGATTAAAAGTAAAAAGAAAGCTGATAACAAATATTTACCTGCAGGAGCTTCCGTTTAAAATCGTCTTCGATGTGCGCTGTGGCATTCTAGTAACAGGGTGTGCTCATCTTGAATGACTCACCTGGTATATAAAAAAAAAGGGACAGGGGGTCAACCACTTTTGATATAGGAATCAGTATAGCGTCAGAATCGGACTGACAAACGCACAGTGCAGTGTTGTAATGCCAATAGAATTTGCTCTTGTGAAATTTTCATACTGTTAAGAAAATCCTTGCAATTTCCTCGTGCTTTTTCAGTCAGTTTTCTGAAATTCCTACCGGCTCAAATCATTGTGCGAATTTTGTCATGGACACTGATGAAACAAGTCAGGTAGATTCTCGTAACGTACCCCGCTGATATCTTGTTGTGCAGTAAGCGGCGAACAACGAGCAGCTGATGCAGGAAGATGGCCGCTCTCGATACAAACAAATAGTAGCCGGATTTGCCGAACGAAATTCGCGGTGGAAAGTTCCAGGTACGGCGGTGAGTTTTCGGCGATACGAAATTCACGAAAATCATCACGGAAGATCATGATTACCTTGCGGATTTCTTAAAAGTTACTCCACATTGGAACCATCGGCATTCTAATTAATTGCGAATGTCTCCTTTACCTATCTTGACCTGCTCAATAAAATTTTCCACTCCTAACGAATACATTATGGAATCAGATACTGATTTGCTGTATTAACAAAGGCAACCCCATTGAGCAACCTTGTTGGATTTTATGCGAAAATGAATATGGTAATGAAACTTGGGATTCTTTTTTTTACGATTTTTTTTTTAATGTTTCTGTGCTTCTGTTACTATTCAAATGTGTCGTGAAGTCAGAATATAAGCTTATTCAAGTCCGTTCATGAATTTTATTAAGAGTCATTAGAAAATTAAATACAATAAAGAAGCCAAGGGTTTGTTCATAATACTGTGTAATTCTTTTTTTGTCATTCTTTATCTGAATTGATGAAGTTGTTGATAGTACAAAAATATGTTATTTTTGTTGTAGATGTCAAGGGTTGTTCATTAGAAGTTGGAAAAAGATGGCGTATGATCCAAGGAACGTAAAGTATCCTTCGGATATTCATTCTCAGCAGCATCCACAGTCCACAGGTTATCTATATCCAAGTCACCCACCACAGCACACACAACAGACAGACGAGAATCGCAACGAAAATCACTGTGGCAATAAGGAAATGTGTACACAGAATAATCAGCAGTCCTTAGGGACTCAAACGATACAGAAAGTAGATGCAGCTACGATGACAGATCCTCTTCAGATAGACTTCAGATTGACCTCAGAATATTTAGCACGATGTTCCAATTCATTGGGTCTTCCCTATGTGTCAAAGTATGAAGATAGCAGCAGTACCTCATCTCAAAACTGCCAGGAAGTCAAACCGAAGATGGAGTTTGAGATAGAGCCACAGCATATTAATGGTAAGTCTTGCCGTAATCTTGTATATCACAAAAATTTCTTTATGTTACAACAAATCATATTATGCTGTAGGTATGCTAATCTACCACTGTCCAGAGTGTGCCTATCGATTTGAAGACCGAGAAACTCTTCATGAGCATCTCGAAGATCACAGACAGCGTCCACATATCTGTGATATATGTGGTGCTAGTCTCAAACGTAAGGAACACCTGGATCGTCATAAACAGGGTCATAACAAGGATAGACCTTATCAGTGCAGCATGTGTTGCAAGGCTTTCAAGCGAAATGAACACCTAGCACGACATATGATAATTCACTCTGGCAGCAAAAATCAGATTTGCACAGAGTGTGGCAAAGCTTTCTATCGAAAGGACCATCTGAAGAAGCACCTTCAGAGTCACAGCGGCAATAGAAATAAAGGGCTGAATAACTCACAAAATAATCAGAATGCTCAAAATTCGAGTGAGGAAGGTTTGAGCAGCTTTGCAATGATGATGAGACAAGCTGGACCACCGCCGTTCTCTATTTTGAGAACTTAGCTCCGACGTTAATTTCTGTGACAAGATCACTGAGATCATTTACTGTCATTTTATAGGCAGGAATAAGAACGGAGCAATACCAGGATGTCAGGATCACACTGAAATGATGCATCATGCAAATTACTCAATAGTTAAAATAAACTGACCAGGATCCGAATTGTATATACATACGTGTACTTGGTTACGTGAGCATGTGACATCCTGCACAACTGTGCAATCGAAATGCATAGTCTGGAGAAATAAGAAGGAATCCATAACGGCATTTGTTACTTATCGAAGACTAAGAAGCACGCAAAAGGTTGAGAAATGAAAATGAAACAGAAGAAAGACGGATGCCCAACTAGATTAGTATTTCTCAAGTAAACTGATATTACAATACTAGGCTACTAGATAAACAGATGCGCAATGCCTATCCAGTATGTCTCTCTCTGTCTCGTACTATTATACCAGAAACGTACATAAAATATTGGCCAGTTACCTTTTTCGAAACCGAAAATGCAAACAAACGAGAAACGGTCAACCTTTGAAATAAGAAATTAAACAAGAACAAAAAATGCAGCTCCGAAATGTAGTAAAAGACTAGGCCAAGCACAAGGTGAGGAAGAAAGTTTATTCTCCTTTTACTTTGTCTATGAAGAAACTTGTACGCTTAATTTCTCACGCTAAAATGATAACAGATAATGGAACGAGTTTCCATGCAATTATTAGAGAGAGGCGTTTATGATGATTATAACAACAATAACAGAGCGCGATCGTTATATAAATATGTATAACGCATATGTCTCGAACGTTTATTTGTCTTGAAAATAAGAGCAAGACAAACGTGGAACAAATAACAAACAAATGAAGAGCTAGAACACATTGCGATGTGACTAATTAATAATTTCATTTAATATTCACATCATCCTTGTGCATATATCAATATATATATTTATATACACACACACACACACACACATGTGTTATATATATTGTTACGTGTATGGAACCCCCCCCCCTGGCCCTTCTACTTGTTCATCTATCCCGATTGTAAATTATTCTATTTATTAACATGCAAGGACCCTATTATTATTGTCATTATTATTATTAATTAGTTATCTTTATCATTGCCTTTATTGCGTAGTTCTAGGAAAACTTGGTAGCGAGCGTGCACCGATAAGGGTGAGCGAAAACGTCGAGACAGAGACAGAGAGAAGGGAAAAAAAGAATACAGTAATACTTCTTCTTGACTATCCCCCCGCGCCTAGCGTCCTCTCTCTTTCTTTTTTCGACGTTCGTTATTGACTGTAAAATGCTACCGTATTTAAACAAAATAAATCATCATTATTATTATTATTATGCGCGTTTGTTGTACCGTATTTTCATCCCTGCGTTCGATGCGACAAAATTTTTCGAAAATCCATCATCGCCACTGTCACCAGTAGCAGTGTGCGCAGTAACAGTAACAGAAATAAATTCAAGAAAGGATCGAAATTTTGAAAGAAAAAGAAAGCAACGCATCGAATCACGCGGTGATCAAAAAAGAAATTAGGGTCCACGAAGGATGCTGATGTATCGAAGTCATATTGAAAACCGAGGATGAAATTAAATTGGATCGGAGAGCTTTCAGGGAGGATTAAAGAGAATGTTGCTTTTTTTATATATATAGATATATTATGTATGTATACGGGTTTACATAAAGCAGCACGGGGGATGATGGGGAAATGTTTTAAAAACTTTGACAAATGTATTTCTCATTCACCTTTTTCTTTTTCTTTCTGCCACTTCGTCACGCGTGACTTCTCGTACAGTGAACGACACACGGGTCAGCGTTCTAAATTCATGTTAATTAAATTATGCCTGCGCGGACGTCCACAGCGTCGTGCATTGTCAATTAATTTTTTTTTTCAAAAATTTTGCCATTCTCAAAATACCCTCGTTCCAGCTCTATTCACGATTTTACGCAATTACATCTCTCTCTCCTCCCTCTTATCTTTATTCTTGTCGCGCTCAGTCACACCCATAATTTTACTTTTCTTCCTTTTCTTCCGCTTAATTTCAATCTGTCTTTTCCTTTATTATTGTTTCACTAATTATACATTTTCCTCCCTTATTTCCTTCCGCCTCTCAATCGCGTAATCTTTCTTTTTCAACCATTCATTCCCGCTCTTTCACCCTCACACGCATATCCCATTCTATTATTGTTTATAATAATAATTATTATTATTAAGCCTTCGCCGAGAAAGGGTCTCGCACGTGATTAATTATTTTTCACTTTTTTCCCCCTCCCCACTCTTTCTCGTGTCACCATTTTTTTTTTCTTTATTATTCGTCTTAATGCACTCTATACAAAAATAAAGGGCTGAGATCATCAGAGGGTTCCTTTTTTTGTTCTCGCTTTAGCTCTGTACATACACGCTTTGTAACGCTTAACTTTTTTTTTGTATATATTATTTTTGCTTTTATGTCTCGTGCATTCTTTATTTATTCTTCCCTCTCACCCGTCACGTCTCCCTCCCATGTATTATTAGCGCACAACGATACTACCAATATAACCTTTGTATTAGCTGCCTCGGAAATTTTATTCTCTGCCTTTGTTCCATACCGTGACGCGGGAAAATTCAAATTCGAAACCAGTTTTACGCCCTACTGTTACTCACGATTTCTTTTTACGAAGTAACTCTCGGCTAACCAAGCTGCCGTTAGCGGCGCGCGCACCGCTTGCACGATTTTACGTTGAATTAACGAGATCAAGATAAGAAGGAGAAGGGTGCAAATAAATGAAAGTAAAGAAAAAAAAAAAGACAATCACGTATAAATAAAATACTAACCCAGGTACATGCAAAACATTGAAAATTCATATACCGTGTCGTATCACCGCGAACGTTCACTATATATTTTCACGAGAACTATTGTTTTATTTTTATTTGCCTCTCTGTCTCCCTCTCCCCCACTCTAAAGGCTATCGGAAAAGTCTATTCATTCTTGTCCCTTAAATGCTTTGTACTATGTCGAGGAATTTGTATATCGTTCATTCCGTGGTTGCGATTAAAGAAAGAGTAAGGTAAAGTTAGCTATGAAAAACTGAAAAAACAAAAATCCCAATCCAACAGCCACACTGTTGCGACGAAACGGTTCTGCTAAAAGAATAGGAAAAAAAAAACAAAAAAAATCAATTCCCATCTAAAATTCAAAATTTCCAAAGTAACACAAGGAAGAAAAAACATTACAATACGGGTGTGTCTGTCGCGTGTCCGTGTTTTGAAAAATGATCTTTTTTTTCTCTCCATTACAAATTCTAAAGCTGCATATGCGTGGCGTGTCATTTTGTATCTCGCGTGTCACGTATTTTCTTTATTATTTTCTCTTATCACCATATCATCCGTTACAACGTTTATTCGAAATCTCAATCGCCCAGTCAAACTCCCGCGCAGCGGACACTTCTTCTGAAAGCGTCGCACTTTCCAAGCAAGGACACGTTCGTTCGCACGTCTACCATAGTTACCAAAAGAAAAAAAATGTACTCCTCCATTTTCAGACTTCTTTCCCACGAGAGTCAGAGAAACCAGAATTTTTCGCGGTGACAACAGTATTAACTTTATTCAATTTGTCGCACGACAGTCCCCTTAATCGTTAAATGCTCTCGACTGAGTTCATCTTATTTTTCACATTTTTTTTTTTCATCTCCATTTTTGTATACAAACTTACAGGCTACACGTAAATAACTTAAGGTGTACTCTCCTCGCGCTTCCCCCTCCTTTGCCGTTGCGTCTATTCGCACTTTTGTTTCGTCTCTTTTTACTTTACCCCCTTCCTCCCTCAACACTTTTTTTCCCCCCGTCTTATCTTTTCTCCGTTACGATTACAAGTACGCGGCGGTGGAGTATTTTAATACAGCTCGTTCTTATATATATATATATATATATAAACACGTGTAAACACGCATATACGTAACATACGCACGCGCGCAAGTACACGTAATTGTAGGGCATTTCGTGTATGTACTATTTATAATTATATAGTACCCTTAGCATATCCTTACGCTTGAGGTCTGACGAAACCTGAATTTTCGTGTTACTTGCTATAGAATACATAAAACAAAAAGAAAGGGAAAAAATAGATCAAAGAGGGGAAACAAAAAAGAACACATTTGCTCGCGGTACAATTTTACTCTGCAAAGTAAAAAAACGCCTGACAAAGACCACGAGGGGTTCGTGGCTCAACGAAGTACTAAGAAAAAGAAGAAAAAAAAACAAAGGTAAAAAAACGTAAATGCTACTCTATAATATAATCACGGGCGTTAACGTACATACACATTGCGTATGCATACACAGGGCTTAAAACTAAAGTTGGCTGTACTGGGTACGCTCAAGGAAGTCTCAAAGTCTCACGTTTTACATTTAAAGGGAAAATAAGAAACAAAAAAAATTAAATACCAACAAAAAATCTACGGTAAGACGAATGACGCGTACCGCATATAAATTGAAGATGGCACGATGAAACAAATTTTAAATACAGGTTTTAATAACGGTAATACTAAGGTTAATAATAATAAAGCATGACTTGCCTTTACGGATCATCGAGTGTACGTTTCCATTAGGCTTTTAAGAAAATTAATGAATAGGCCAAACGGGTGTACTGTATGTCTAGTATATATATATATATATATATATATATGCAACGTATGTTTTAACGACAATGGAAACGCACCCAATGACTATTGCGAGTTCAATGTAAAAGAAACGAAGGAACGCTCCCGACTACGGAGTGTGACCTTAGTTGCGCAAGTAATCGGTAAGTAAAAAAAAGTATTCGATTAAAAAAAATAATAATAATAAAACGAGATCAAGAATTTCCATGAGAGATTCCAAGAAGAGTGGCAGACGAATGGAACAATTTTTTTTTAACGAGAGAAATAATACATGTAATATCTCAGCAATATTACAAATGGCGGGTCAATGTACGCGAACGAGCTTGGCCTGGTGTTTTATGTGAAATTCATGACGACTCGTGTTAAATATATATTTTATATACTATATTTTGTACGGTCAAATACAGGCTGTACCACGTGCTGCGAGTATTTATCCGAGGAACATAAGTTCCTTGAGAAATTCACTGCTCGACACTGGAGCATTCTGGGAGTAAAATTGTTTTTTCAATTGTTTCTCAACTACCGCCATTTCCGATCGGATGACTGTTGATACAGATTAAACCTTTTTTTTCTTTTTCAAACACTTACCCTGTGTTCCGATATAAGCTTTATGGGAACACGGGGATATGGTCGGTGGTATGATTAAGTCAAAAAAAAACGATATATTACAGTAGTACACCCTGTATATATGCGTATTCCTATATTCGTTGCTGAGGGATACATTGGGGACAATTTTATTTAGGAAGTCGTTATTTTGAGAACCGTCCTCAATGAATTTTCATCGTAATGACTGTTTCGAGGACCATAAAGCAGACTGTCACACCAAAAGTGTTTATATTTTTTTCAATTTTAGACATCCAGTATTTTTAATGGGTTTAGAGATGTTTCGTTAGGCTAGAATTCCAAAGCTGTGATGTCCCAAGGTAGTAGTTAAGAAATCATTAGCTTGCTATTGTGAACGCCCCCTTAATTTTTCGTGCCCCCAAAGTATCCCTTGCTTGCACACACATATATATAATTCGAGGCGACGTACCTCGAAAGTCTTGGAAGTCATGTATAAAATTATTTTTTTTCGAAAAACGAAAAAAAAAGCGCGAATAAGAATGAAAAATACTTCTTTGAACGAGTGTGTCGTCGGTAAATAAGTTTACGGTGGGGTCTATCGAGTATAAGAGTCAAGCGATTAAAAAGAAAAATAATAATAATAATAATAATTAATTTCCTTGACGATTCTTTCGAATACACTATATTATAATATATATCTTTTTTTTAATATATATATATATATATTGCCACATAATTAATTTTAATGTATCTTCCACTTTTCTTTTTACGAATTTCACATTGGACTGTTGCACGCTCGAGATTAAGAAAAGAAAGAACCGGGCGGGCGCTCTTCAAAGAACGAAAAGGCGGTTTTGTCGCGCGACGTTCGCGCGTCCGAGGATTTTTTTTTTTTCTTTTTCTGTATCTCTGCTTCACTCTCTTCGACCCCCGAATGACGACTTTGGAATTACGAGTCTAAACAATGGTACGGTAGCAGGTACCAAGCGCTAAAAAAAAATCACGAGGAAATACTAGCGGAGATCACTACTAGACGTACTATATTAATTTTCGGACCTATTACCATACCATTCGTATTTCCTATTCGCTTACGAACGTATTCACTTGTCATATATACTATACTATATATTTATGTTTATGTATATTATATGTATAGAGCTACCATAAAAATATGCTTTGTCTCTCACGCGCGTTATGGCAAGACTCTCTGCGTCAAAAGGCTCTTAAAACTAAGTCTCTAAGGAGAAAATTTTGGTTTTTCTTTCCTTCTTCATTATTATACCATCGGCACGATCGGAGAAAAGCGGCCATTTTCATTCACTTTGTTATCGTGTTCTTCCTTCGAAACGATACTCGTACCAATTTACATACAATCAGCTGTTCTTATGTCCATTGTTCGAAATAAAATTACATTGGTATGCTTGGGCATATTAAAAGAAGTGTTCGTGTACGGCGAATGAAAAGTTATTACATGTTTTTTTTCTTGTAAAACGAGGTAAACGGTATTATTTCGAAAAGAAAAAGTGTATTTTCCACTTCTCTCTCTCTCTCTCTTTCTCTCTTTTTTTTTATCATCGTGCGCTTTACTAACGGCACTCGTATATTTTCAGGCTTCGGCTTTTGCTTGTTAACGGAATGGCGTCATTTTTATTTAATTTCTTTTTGCTCTGCTAAGTACCTAGTATCCCGCACAAAATGTTCTCCACGAGTACTAATAACATTAAGATGCGAAATACTAGATAGGGATTAACCCTTTCAGGTCAAGTGGTTGGAAAAAGAAAAAAGCACAATTTTATCTCTGCGTTTCAAATGTACCGGTAGGTTTCTCAGCCGGATCGATAAGTACCTTTGTCTTTTTTGTCTTTTTAATTTCAATCTTAGAAATGAAAGGGTTAATAGACTCGTTGTCTCAAAATTGACCATGTGACCTCGTCCCCTGCTGTCACGTTCGATTGGGCTTAAGCAATCACGGGTGCTTTCTCTGAAGCATGAATACGCACAGAAATGAATACGTTATCAATAGAGTGTTGAACAATCTAGTCGTACAGGAATGCGTTCAGAAATCTTACTCAGGATAATTTGGGCACGTTGCGTTTCTTTTTATTATCGTTATTATGAAGAGGACCAGAATAATACTAGAGTCGACTCCTGAGAGATTTCTGAACGTACCCCAGAGCGAGCCCTTTGAAACAAAAGGTCACGAGGTGGTCAGAAAATGAGAAAAAATGTCCGCAAGCGTTATTATGCTAGGATGACGCTACCTCTTGGCCGAAGCGTTTGCCTGCTCTCAGAAATCTTTGACGTGGCCTAGGAAGCTGAGCTCGTGAGCCGCCGCCGCCGCCGCCGCTGCCGCCTGGTAGTGACTTGGTGTAGCAAGTGGTGCCACGCTAGATTGATGCGCTGCCACATTAACAGCCGTCAAATGATGATGATGAAGCGTGTGATGAGGTGGATGAGGATGAATTATGTTGTTCGGATGGGGAACTTGAAAGTTCCCTGGTGGCGGGGCTCAGGATAGAAGAGGACCCGGATGTCCACCAGGAAGAACGGACGCCGTCGTAACCGTCGTCGTTTGCATACTCGAGGTATTGTTCTGCTGCTGGGATTGCTGTGTACCTGTAGCAGGATTTTAATATTACAGTTTACGTTAGCTTGAGTTAACTTATGTGACTAGACCATAGGTTAGGCTAGGTGTGAGTGTGTCCTATTAAGCAGCGTCTTGTATGCTTACCGGCATTCTGGCTGAGCTCAGCCTTGACTCTCCTGGCGATGTGGCTCCTCGTGTGCTTCCGAAGATGGTCTTTACGGTAAAATCCTTTGCCACATTCTGTACACACGTGTCTCTTCTCCCCGGAATGAATGACGAAATGCAGAGTCAGCTGTTCCTTTCTTTTGAAGGCCTTTAGACACACAGTGCAGACGTAAGGTCGTTCAGGATTGTGACTCTGTTTGTGACGGGTAAGGTGGTCTTTTCTTTTGAGACCGGCACCGCAAATGTCGCAGACAAATCTTCGTTCCAATGTATGGCCAAGGAGATGCTGTTCCAGGAGCTCACGCTCGGGGTATGCCATGTGGCACTCGGGACAACAATATAAAGTCGAACCGTCCAAGGCTGTGGTTAAACGTATTTCACCAGGTTTTGGCCTGGGTTTCTTTTCCTTCGGAGCTTTCTTCTTCTTCTTTTTTTTGTTCGTAGGAGACATCATTATATTTGGAGTAGTTGTTGTAGCCACTGCCACTGAGGTTGTTTGTGCCATCTCTGTCTCTTTCTTAATGCTTTCTGCTGAATACTTGAGGAAATGATGAAGACTCAATGGTAGAGTACTGGCTGGTAAATGGCTGAGGTAGTCTGCGACAGTAGATCCTGGTGTTGCCAAGGATTGCCAGGCTGCTGGCATACTGGCTGGGGTCTGGGTATGCGCATGCTGTTGATGATGTTGATGCATCGTATACTCCTGCTGACCACCGTTGCTGGCTGCTTCACCGTTTCTTTGTTGATCCTCCGACTTCTTGTCCTTGGATTTATCTTTTTCCTGAAGGAGGTTGCAAACATCTTGTTGATTTATTGTTTCTGTAGCCTGATAAAGAAATAATGATGTGATAGTAATTCAGTATCATCATATTTCAAGGCTTACTAGTCAAAAATAAAATTTACAATACCTGGTGATAAGTGCGCTTTTCTTGCATTCCAGGAGAGTTGGAAGGTCTCTGCTGAACAGATTGTGCCTGAGAATATGGTACATTTGGATAATGATGAACGTTGCTGTTCGGATAGGTAGTCTTGTTGTTCATCATCACTTGAGACTGAGGAGTTTGCACACCGTTGGTCTCAGGACGATATTTTCCCACAACCGGCACTCCAATAGGAGGCTGGTTGGGAAAATGATTAGCGTAGCGAGCCCCGGCACCGCCAGAACCGTCAGTTGCAAACTGATGGATACTCGGTATAGTACCAGGAAAGTGGCCTCCAAACGGCGGGAAATTCATTGCAGACCGTCAATCAGATACCTGGAAAGAAAACCTGTTTACAATTAAAAAATACCTTACAGCAGTGCTACATAAAAAAGTTTGTTCGATGCCTCGAGACCTAACTTGATAAACTTATATTGAATATTCTATCTCGAACACTGCCTTAATATTGTATCCAGCTACTGCGAGGAAACAATGACTGATATTTACTATTCCATTTGATAAAGATGATCCTTTACATTAAATAAATCATTTAATACACAATGCAGAGTGAAATATATTTTCACAGAGCATGATATAATTCCCTCAAATATATAAATTCTAATTAACAAGAGTATTAACTCACAGTGGCGTCCTTCTCCCCATGTTTTTCGGCGCCTCCGTAAAGCGTGTTACTCCTTATCCCGGAGTCTTACTAGACAATGGAGCAGTGGTGAGCGTCGTCGTTGCTCAGGACGATATTATTTAATCGTGACACATCAAGTGAAACGGAACGGTAGCCACCACAAACATAAAAGGTCTCGCTCGCACGACAGATAAAAGGGTCGAGAAACCCACCGCTGTCACAATGGCATCTCCATCCGCGCTCGCGGCGACCTCCTCGGTTTTATTTACTCACGCCGGCGTCGCCGTAAGATGATGATGAGGATGATGATGAACAAGAAATGGAATAGATGTAGGTGAAAATGTAGCGCCGCGACACCGCGTGACGGGACACTCCAGAATACGAATAAACACACGCGAGAATTATAACGTTGAAAGGTTTGAGGATAAAGAAGCACCAGGGGTCGTAAATCACTTGATCGTCTATTGGTACAACGACGACGAAGACGACGACGACAACGAAGGGAACAAAATTAATGAGAAAATAAAAAAGCAACGACGGCGCGAGGAGCAATCTCTCTCGCAAGCCCAAACCCGTGATAAAACGAAAAAAAGAAAATAGAAATGGGGGGGACCACCCGACTGAAAACTGATGGGATATTTTTGCGTCCGGTTCCTTGGTCGAAGATACTCGCGGCGGCGTCGGCGTCGTCGGCACGGACGGGGCAACCGTACCCTGAAGTTACTTCTCTCTATGGGGTAGGGTTATACCAGGAGAAGTATCGCCTGGAGTAATTTGGAAGGAACGGGAACCTACGGAGCGGAGGGGCTGCGCGATGCTGTCAGATCGGGGAGAATTTAGCGAGAAGGTGGGAGTAACGTAAATGATAGGGGAACCTTGGTAGTGGGAGAAATAGGCGTCTCTTCCCCTATATGAACCCACACTCAGCACCCGAACGGTGGTGTGTATCACGGGCAGTCGATAACCCGGGGGCCGAATTCGCACGAAATTCTGGAGAAAATGGCCGACCGGCACCACTGCCTTCCATTGGCGCACAGCAGTGCTCAGTGCTACCGGCACATTGCACAGTGTCCACAGTATCGTACATACGTTGCTCCGCTACGGCGGCTCAAGTCAAAAAGCGGTTTATCGTTACCAATTTTACTTGTCCCAGCAGCCACTCTGTATTTCGTGGCGTTGGTGATGCTTCATCCTTCCGCCCTCTTTATTTCGCGGCCATCACTAACGCCACCAGCGTCACCCACGTCAACAACCCTGTACTATACATACCACTGCTCTAGCGTGCACGGAATATGTAGCACCTTTCTGATCTCTACCCTCTCTCTCTCTCTCTCTCACACACACACACGCGCGCACTCTCATTCTCTTCTCGCCTCTCTCTCTCTCACCCCAACTACATGCCCACAATAGCGCTAAAATTCTTGCCTGATTTTGCTCACCATTTATGCAGCTACTTCCCGTCGGCCCTCCTTCCTAGTATTTTTTGTCACGTAATCGTTATCCCTAATCGCACGACCGTTCTCCTGTCCCTTGCCGTGCGTATTATATTGCTGAAAAGATTTTCCCTGGCACGAGTGCCGTTGACACCTGTCTCTCAAGTCGGCATTCTCACCCCACCGTCCGCCCTCTACTGTGTCCGCCTCTTAACTATTTTTTCTCTCCCCATTTCTCCCTCTCAACCCCTCGCGCCCTCGCTCGCGCATTTAAGCCCCAGTCCGTATCATTCTCTCTCTCTCTCTTTCTCCCTCGCGCACAGAGTGGCATGACCGCGCCGGTGAAAATGCCCGAATCCATTGGTGCCGACGATGCCATTGGAGTGGGAGGATAAGGGTGAGGATAGGATGGGGAGACTCAACTTGGAATCGCTCGAAGCAACTGAACCCCCCCGCGAAGCGACTCATCTCACCTCGTTTGATCTCTCACCCTAACCTTAGATCACCCTCTCTTCAGGGAACACGTAAAGATACAGGCATATACTGCACCATTGCTACCCCACTGTTACTACTGTGCACATAACTGTTGTTGCTGCTACAGCTGCTATTACGGACAACCCTTGTCCTCCTTTTCTTCGCGAATGGCACCAACCCTTATTATCCCCGCATATAATCCCCGTGCCTAAACATGTACGTACTTGCGACGTACATCCTGGAGAGATGCTATAAAGTAAGCAGTTCTCATTCGTCTCTTAGGCTTATGAATAAATGACAATTCATCGACACCCTTGCGTTATTGATAGCCGTCAACAACAATGATACAGGCTGCATTGCTTTTTACTTCATTTAAACAGACTGAATGCATATGGACGAATGACAGGTGACAATTCCCATTACATAGTTTTATATTAAATGTACGTTTTATTTTAGTTTTTTTTCCAATATTTATGTAAGTAACAATGAAAATGGCTTACAGTCTATCCTTTACGACTATGATAATAGCTATGATGATAATAATAATAATTATATAATTATCATAAAATAATATTTCTCGTATATAGCTATGTATACCCACTGCCATTTTAATGCGATAATTACAATACAAAAAACGTATTTATGCACGCGCGTGCGTTTATTCCTTTTTTTTTAACTTTTTGTCTACCTAGTGCGTCCGTTAAAATGTGATCGTCCGTTTAATTTCTTCTCGGTATGTGTGTCTACGTATCTACGTGTTCTTTTTCTCACGAGTCGAAAGGATTTTTGCCATTTTTTTTACATTATTTCATATTGTTACGACGATAGATTCTGCGTTTTCCTTTGTTGTCGAGATAAAAGAATTGATTTTTTTTACATTGCCCGCTGTCGCGTCCGTGACCATTGCCGCTGGGCACAGAGCTTCATTTTGTTCGTTATTATTCGAATTTCTTAAATTTTCCTTTTTTTTTAATTATTTGTGTCATCGATACTCCCTTTCTTATTATACAATGCACGTTAGCCGTATCATATCACGGTGCATCGGCGATGCATTGATTATGCGCGCCGCTTTTAAGTAGAATATAAATATGAGTGTTGAGAATGAAAGGAAATAAAAGAAAAAAGAAAAAGAAGCAGATTCATGACTGCATGGATATCAGAAAGAGGAAGCAAAAACAGCAGAATCGCCAAGAAAGGGAGAGACGCGATTCGCAAAGTTTAGCTGCGCAGTGAATTTTAACAATTACGAACGGACATTGAAACAAACTCGAAGAATTGTTCTAAGTGTCTAAATACAATTAGATGCGAATGAAATCGCGAATCCCGACGCGAAAAAAAAAATAAAAGCTACGTATGTGTATTAATCGAATGGGAAAGCCGCTGTATTTACAATGCCAACCCGTAGCCTGTGCCAGCCCTATTACCATTTATTTAATATATATCTATATATATCTATCTATCTAATATATATATATATATATATATATTTATATATAATTTTAGAAAAGAAAAATGATCTTTTTCCTTCCCTAAATGGATTCCTGCACCACTTGCCAACGTATCGTGCTTTTGTTTAATTTCTATTTTAGTAATTTTCCCTGTGACAAATTTTTATATTTCTTTTCCTCGCTTGATTCCTTTCTTTCTCTTTTGCCTGTACCTCAAAAAAAATATACAACACTCGCACGCGACAAGATCACTTGCTTCTGAATGAATTATTGAAGAGCTGTACGCAAATCAATGATCAATTTTGGGAGAATGACGTCGTACCCGCTCTCGTATATCTCACACTCTCGTTCTTCGTTCTTCTCTCTCTCTCATGCAATTCATCTCTTTCTTTCCTATCTAAAAAAATGAATCTCGCGTAATTCTTCACGGTACGTATATTATTATTGTTACTATTACTATTAGAAAATTCCACTTTTGTCACTTGGTGAATTCTCGAGTTTCCGATTTCCTAATTTCACTTTTTTTTTCGATGTCGCAGAGACGCAACGTTGCCACTTTTTCTCTCTCCACTTGTTTGCCTCTTGATAAAAAGAATCCTCAGATTCGTGGCTCTATCTATGATATATATCCGTAGTATTCATTGTCAGTCGAATCGTTATCAGTCGGCGGCGTTTCTCTGCTTGTTAGATCTACCCTTGGCCTGTTGATGATTGAATCGGAAGTACCGCCCGGTGCTTTGGCCCGAGACGGTAGGCTCTTGCTAATGCTGTTGCTGTTGTTGTTGTTGCTGATGATGCATCATCGCCATAGCCCCCGTTTCCGCGGCGGTAGGTAGCACAACAGTGGACTGTTCGCTCACAGCTATCTGGTGAATCTGTGCTTGGGAGCCCTGACCCACCTGAATCTGAATCTGTTGCAATTCCGATACCGAGGATTGCTGAAGATCTGAGACGGAATTTTGTTGCTGCTGTTGTTGTTGCTGTTGCTGATCCGGTGCCTGCTGCTGCTGCTGTTGTTGTTGCTGCTGCTGCTGTTGCTGCTGCTGCTGTTGATTTTGCGAATTATCTGACGTACCCAGAGGATCTTCCTTAGCACGCTTCGCAAGATGAGACCTCGCGTGCTTCCGTAGATGATCCTTTCTGTAAAAAGCCTTGCCACACTCTGTACATACCTCAGTCTTCTCGCCAGAGTGAATGACAAAGTGGAGGTTGAGATGCTCTTTCCGCTTGAAACCCTTCATACATATGGAGCATATGAAAGGTCGGTCTGGATTGTGCCCTAGCTTATGTCTCTCCAGGTGTTCCTTGCGTTTGAGACCAGCACCGCAAATATCGCAAATGAATCGCCTTTCGATTTTATGACCAATTAGATGCTGCTCTAGGAGTTCTTTCTCTGGATAGGCCATGTTGCACTGCGGACAGCAGAATAGGGTGGTCCCATCTAAGGCTGTCACAATGCTCACCTGTCCTGGCTTTGGCTTTTTCGGTTTAGGAGGCTTCTTCTTATATTTCTTTTTACGCTTTGGCTTCGTTCCTGGTTCCTGACCTTCCACAGCGTCGGGTATGATTTCCGTTTCACCGCCGGCTACTGTTATGTGCACAGATTGTTCACCAGAAGCAGTACTACCGGTCGCGTCAAGACCATCAGCACCCAACGGACTGGACTCTATAGTGGCCTCCCGCTTTATCGTCTCCGCGGAAAACTTCAGGAAGTGATGAAGACTTAACGGAAGAGTACTCGCAGGTAAGCGAGAAAGGTAGTCGGCCACAGTGCTGCCAGGAGTTGCGAGACTCTGCCAACTTGCCGGCATAGAGGTTATAAACTCCTCGTTACTCTGATTGCCTTGATTTTTGACACTGCCTCTTTTGATCAGGGCTACCGGAGTGGTACCTTCCTTCACATCCTCCTTAGATTCATCCATGCCCTCGCGAAGAATGAGATCTTGAGGTATCTGCGCTACCACCGTAAGACCTTCGGGAGCACCAGGTAGCTGAACTGTCTGCTGGATCGTCTGCTGAGACGTGGTCGTCACCGCTGTCGAAGTACTCTGAGTCGTCTGGTCGGACCTGAAAAATAATAAATTTCGTACTGACAGCCATTCCCGTAGAACATAGTGGACGACCTGGAATGTCGTGTGCACCAGGTTGTACACTAGTGTCAGAGTCCTGATATAATCAGTCTGTCACTTACGTTTGCGTTGTAGCAACTGTGTTCTGAGGTTGAACCTGGATCTGAACACCGTCAGGACCCTGTTGGCTGTAGGCAACAGTGAGTACAGTGGCAGCTCCCTGTGGGAATTGTCCCAAGGATATTGGTGCCAAGTGGTACTTTGGTTGATCACCGCTGTTTCCACTCTGCGTGACACTCGGATTGACCACCTGGATCTGGACGGTTTGCTGCTGCTGAGTGCCATCCTTGCCAGGTACAGTGATTGGCAACGTGATGATCTGCTGCTGTTGACTGTTGCTACCCTGAGCCACGGCAAAGCCATTTGGATCAACTGGCCTCAGATAGTGGACACCACCCTCCCCACCGGACAGAACACCAACAACCTGACCGCCAGTGGTGAGATTCTGTGCAAATTTTGCAGTGGCGAACTGGTGCACGGTGCCCGTAGGTAGCGAGCCAGTCGTGAAGCCAGGGAACGGGGTGAAATTCATCTTACCCCCGGATCAATCCTAAAAGAAGCACCAGCAAACCAAAAAAATTACACACTGTATATATTTAAAATTCTCTTATCAGTAGTACAAAATATTAAATATATATTATATTATATTTTTGTATTTGTTAAAACTACGTTTCCCGCGTCTGCTACAAAGAATTCATGAGAATATGGTAATCAGCAAAAAGAATCTAACGGGAAGGCAGATATGATGGTAACACGAGTATAGGTTACAATAGGGCAATAGAAGACGATAAAGCAGAGACGAGGAGAAGACAAGTGACATACAGTCAATGAAAGGATCGGTAAAAATGAAACAAAGAAAGGGAATGGCCAAAGTACAGACACGTGCCTCAAGAGTACAAGGGTAGGATTTATAATATGACAATAAAACATAAGGATGTGTGGAAAATTCAGCCCGTTGATCGTACTGTTTATGGTACACTATGGTGGTTGTTATGGTATCATGTGGTGGTGCAAGCGTAAGAATAGGTTCATGTCAGCTGATGATACTCTCAGACATTGGAAGATGTGTTCAACACCTCCTCTTGAACCACCACCTCAGCTTCCACCGTCACGATTCTCGTGTGTGGGAGAGTAATGAGGCTGGGGTGAGGGTATCCCCCACCTCACCCCTGGGTCCCCCACCAGAATGGGGAACCGGGAGCAGGGAGGATAGACCTCAAAGTGGCCCAGGATCGCACCCCACTCCAGCAGCTAGTAGTGCCCCACGTAGGGGGTAGAAGCTGCCGATGCTGGTGGCGGTGGCGATGCCGATGGCGGAGGTGGCTGATGTCAGCTCGTGGGGCAGCGACAGCGGTGGCAGACCAGCAGAGAATACATTGAGCCAGCCGTATTTTAGTAGAGTTGGCTGGCTGGTTGACTCTTTGGCTGACTAGAAGGCTAGCTGGCTGGCACGGAGGTGGCTGATGACCAAGAGGAGGTGGCAGCCAGACGTAGTACTACCAGTACGAAGCTCTGGTACTGGTGGTGGTGGAGGTGATCCCAAAGAAGGGAGAGAACATCAGCGAGGTACCAAAGTAGGGGATAGGGTATAGCCTATGGGAGAGGGACGCCTCCTCCTCTTTGTATGTGACGTTCCTCATGACCAGTAGGAAGGGAATCCCTGAGGGAGGTGGACCTGGAGCTTGAGGTGGTGGCGATCCCGATGGGAAGATCCATAGGTGGGAATACGGGAACTTGACGCGAACTAGAGCTTACTTCACATTTCCCTGGCCTAGTCTCCGATCTTTCTCCAAGGAGGGAAGTCAAGTCAAGAAAGCAGCGGATGGAATCGGAAGTTCAGAGGCAGGTACACAGAGTTCTAGACACGAGGACCTCAGGGTGCCTATTTGCGGATGTGTCCCACCACCAAGGGTAGGGGTACTTCAAGAAAGAAGGGATACTCCAAACGCCCATCCAGGGATTCCAATCAAGAATGCGGACAGTGGGGAACCCTACCATGGGGTAGGGTAGGTTAGAGTAGGGCAACGCAGGGTAGGGAACTGAACGGGACGGAACGAGGTGGAAATGGAAGGATGGGATTTTTGAGACTATTAAGAGATGAAAAGAGCGCACCACGTACAGACTAACCAGGACCGACGTGCCGTCCCTGACGTCGTCGCGCAGTACACTCTTCTGATACGCACTAAATAATAACAAACGGGCACCTACGATTATCGGCTGTCGACCCGGGTGGAACGATCGACTTGCCTCCTCCTGGAACCATTTACCTTCGATACGCTTCTACATTCACCAGTTACACCATACGTTAGCCTGTGACGAATGTAAATGCGCGATCTAACCGTACGAAAAACTGTATCGTCCTAGTGATTCTTCTCTGAACTCTACCTACGTCTAACGTCTTCTATCTACCTCGACAACTTCGAGTTTAATGCGGCGACAGAGACAGACGACTCTGACTTTCGTAAGGCGCATGACGTAATGGCGTCGACGTCGATTACACGTAGGATACATTTTAAACGCCAGCCGAGATAGAGCAACATTTCAGGCACAGTTTCTCTCTTTCTCTACTACTCGATGGTTCCGTAAGAAATTCTAACCTGTCATTTAATTATCACGAAGTGCGTACTTGACATAGGATTCTTGCCAATGCGACGCATATTCACCGTGCGCGACTACTACGCCGATGCCCACGCAGCCAACATGGCCGCCAGGGACGCCACGAGATGCACGAAGGCTGTATTACTGCGCGTCCAAACTATGATTCGTACATTCTCATGTTTCCTCCGATGACGAAGAGAGAATGTGTCTCGAGAATATTCTTAAAATAACTGTAATAACATCACAGCACGTTAACGTGTCCTGTTGAGGGATGATTTTAGGGTAATTATATCGATAAAGAGAAAGGCAATAAAGAAAGCGTAACTGAAGGATTTTTCTCAGGGCGTTGGCCGTGTTGCGCCGTGACTCTACAAAAACAGTGAAACATAAAAGGCATCCGGTTAGACTCGACACGTCAGCAAAATGTCCGCCATGATTATTCTGAACCGTCACGATATAAAAAAATAGTCCCGAGAATTCAGAATTTTCAAGAAATAAAAAATATTTCATATATACATATATATGTGATTATGAAAGATATATATCCATATTCAGGGAGAAATGTGAGAAAACTACTGCACTGATGAAGCCAAGAACAGTAAGGATGCACTGAAACGTGACGGACAAACACGAAGGCGTCGTCGAATCGAACAAGGCGGCCGACGAACGCCAAAACGCCGAAAAGCAATGTAGGAAGGAAGTGAAGGAATGTAAGGCACTTCAAGTCAATGGAAGAGAAGTGAGTCCAGAGTCAGACACAAGTTGATGTAAGTGAAGCAAAGCAAGCTAAGGAAACGAAGGCAGAAGGCAAGCCAAGGCAGGGCTGTTGTTTACACCCCCACCTTGTCGGGTTAGAGGCAGCGAGATGCCACGGAGGGGCCTCGGAGACCTCGGCGGGCACCCACCACCACGCAATTTCCAACCCCACCAGGCTCTCAACCACTGTCCGCAGCTCCAACCACCCCACCAAAGGCAGCCGGAGCCAGGCCGTGAGCCACGGCGAGGTCCCCGCGACGATTTTAGTGTCTTGGGGTGGGTGCGCTCTGTGGCCACCGTTTCGCGGTTTCTCGTCCACGCTTTCCACACGCTGAGCCACGATCATCCTCGCCGTTCTAACCTCAAACACCCCGGGCGTATAACGTTACTTGCGAATTCGATCTTGTGCCCGCGAATCCACCGCCACCAGCACCGCCACCACCGCGAACTCCACTTCCACCACGACGACGACGACGACGACGACGATAATTATAACAAGAACAGCTACCACGAGAGCAACTACTGTCTCTCAGGAACTGAATCTAACTACGTCGGTTCCGTTCGGCCGTCTTCGTATCGCTGGGTTGACTGACTTGGTACTCACTTTTCTTTTTTCTTCCTTTTGTTTCACCGATAATCCTTATTCTTCAAGACACGATGTGTGTGCCTCTTGTGTGAACCCGTCTTCAGGATACGTGTACGCCAGAAATAAAGTTCGGTTACTGTTTCTGTTTCGCTATCGCGAGAAAACGCGCCGAGCAACGCCACGCCACGCCGAGAGACTTCTACTACTTCTCTACATCAGCAAGAGAGCCACCGAGCACGCACCGAGAGAGAGACGGAGTAAGCGTCAGTGAGAGAGCGAGAGAGCGAGAGAGAGACAGAGCGCGCAGCTGAGCGACAAGGAACGAAAGAGAGCGAGAGAGAAAGAGAGGGACGAAGAAATAGAGAGTTCATCGGCGTCCTACTTACTTGTACTTAAATCCTCGTCGCAGTGCAATACTTGAACCACTACTAGACACTGTCACCCTGTACAGACTAGTTGAACACTGAAAACTGATCCGTTTTATTAAACGCACAGTGAAGTTAGCACGAACTCAGTTGCTCTGTGTGAGTCCATTCGAAAAAGTACAAAGCGTGTCCACCTACGGTATATAGGCCTTATTCTCCGGCTTCGGTTAGAAACCTCCACCTAAGTTGGCTTAATGGCCGAGCGGGCCACTACTTCACAATAGCAGTTCACTTTGTTTTATAGCTTTGCAGCCAAGTAACTCTAACTGCTTGAATGGTTGGTTTGTTGATTGCTGAACTTGCTGCCTGGCTGGATACCTGGCGTTCTCAATCCTTAGCGTAGCAGCAACTTTCTCATTTCTACAAGAGCCTCATTCCAGCTCGCCAACACACTGGACACCGCGATTATCCTCTTCGTGAAACCACGTCATATGGAATATACACACTTTCTGTGTGTACATCACACACCGTAAGGCAGATAGATACATACGCACGTATATGTACGTCACACACACATAAATGTAAAAATTACGCGCGTGTTGATTTTCTCTCGTGTAATCTTCAAATAAGCGTCTATACTGTGTTCGAGCTAAGGCTGACACCCGCGTCTCCCTCTTTACGATCTATTCGGAACTTCGGGCGGACGGAAAAAAACTGTCAAAGTATGTAGAAAGGACAGGGATTTTGTCTTTTATTATTGGAATTGTACTTGGCGGACGATGCCATAAACGCGCTTCCGAATTTTGCACTACCGACCTGACTTCGCGAGTATGGCCGTGAAGTGTAGTGCGCGTCAGCAGGAGTAACATTCGACAAGCTAACGGTACTTAGCCACCGGGCGGCAGGTTCGGGCAATGCCGTACCTCGCTGCGCTTTACGTTACGTTTGCGTCCTACGCCACGAAAAAACAGACACCACGACGCTCCTGGCGTAGACGACCTCACGATACGCGCGCCTGTCTTCTTGTTTTCTTATGCACGTTGACGATGACTTAGTGGTACTCCGGCTTAATCGATTAACTTCCGTTGCGAATTACGTATTCCTGATGTGAATATCTTACTGTGACATCGTTCTACTAACTGATAATGCATTATTGCTTTTCTTTTGCAAGACGTAATAATATTTTATCGTGATTTATTAACGATGTCGGACCTTACTCGCTTAGAAAATATGACGCCTACGGAAGCGCCATCTCGGGATTGACTTGTGGTACTAATGATTGAGTGTGGGACATCTGATTTTCAGGATTTTATTATAACACATTTTGTTATTTTTATTATGAACAATAATGACTTTCATTGGTATTTATTTTTAGATGGTTAATAGTTCGTTGAAAATAATCTTCATTGGACTACTGGGTACATCATTTTTATTGTAACTGTCATGCGCTGTGCAAACCTTACATGCGCGCGCAACGTATCGAATTTGTATTTAAGTTAGGTTGGGTTTTTGCAGGATTTCAACACTGGAGCACCGAGGGCAGCATGGTCGTCTGAAAACTTCGCGCGCAACATTTTGAAGGTTGAATTTAATTGTGTATAATATTTATCCGTCACGCTGTAGGTAATGTATTACTGAGAATAAAGAACATTATTAAAAATTAATACCTCTCATTTTTTTTATTTGAATTGCATCTATATCATTTTCATGAACCCAGTAATAAAAATTAGACGGAGTCATTGATCAATGTCTTCTACACGAGATTTCACAGAACTTGACACATTATGTCAGTGACATGTATGTCAGTTAATCGAGGAAAAATGATAGCGAAATGTCCATGTATATTTTGAAAATGTCCTAGAGGATTCAAATGATCCCAGTGAACACAGGGTCAGTAAAGATCAGACATTCTCTGCATGCGCTCCATATATAAAGAATACAAGAGCTTATTGTTTTCATAATAGAAGGGATTATCATTGGCATCAAGATCAGGTCTATATTCTGCAGTGTAGCTACTTTTACTGGAACTACAGCCATCGCAGGATGAAGATGATGAAGAACCCTGAGATGGTTCTCCGTGGTTTGGTGATGGCATAAAGTTTCTGTTTTCCCAATCTGATTCCATCTTCACCTGTGAACTTTCTTGTAATCGAGCAGCATAGCCATTTATGTGAAGATTATTGATCCTCTTGCTTAATGGCATAAACTCTCCAGACTCCTCTTCGATAGTGCGTCCTCTTTTCCTGAAGAATATTCAAACAACGCAATAAAGAAAACACCTTTAACCTCTTGTTTTAATTCTTATTATTGTATATACCTTGTTATAGGGATTAGTCATAGAAACTGACTAATTTCATAAGTCATCAACGTCATGTAAATATACACTAACCTGTTGGCTTGTGTCATCTTCAATGCAGCTGCTCTCTTCTCAGAACTTCTACTACGTGAACCCTCTTGATAATGTCATATTGCTATACTTTTTATATATCTTTAATACACCCTGAGTTCACTCTGACCACTGGAAATATCAAATAATATTTTAAGCACAACACTTTTAGATCAGGCAACTCTGGATCTTCCAAGATGTTTCTTTCACTCATCAGCCATGTTCGTTTACAGATGACGTTCTGTTGTTAGCCATGAATCCGCTAGAGGCGTCCCAGAGAAATTAGTCGTTAAACAATTACATGTTTTTTAAAAAAAGCATAATAATTAAACATTTGATTATCAAATCAACTGAATAACTTTGCTTTATCTCTATCGCTTATATTAACAGGAGATATCTACGATTGCAAAAATGATAAATTGTACATAATCAGAATATTCATTGTAAAGGCAATTTTGAGTATTTAAATATTTTTCAGCAGGAACATACGAGCATATTCTAACAATTGGGACGAAGTAACATCAGTTCAATGTTATATGAATAAAAGAATACAAAAAGAGACAAATTTATTGATTCTGCCTTTACGAGCATACAATATGGACTTGGCTTAAGCAAACGGTTGCCGCGGTAACATTTGAGCACAACAATACACACTTCACGGGTAAAACTGGCAGTATCACTACGAAAAGTTGAAAACCAAAGAGAAAATCTATTTTATTATTAAGTTATACTCAAGCAATAATGGCTAACAATGTACTTAGCAACGGTAGAATACAGCACGCAACTGCACCACAACGTTTAAGTACTGACAAAGCAAAGAAAGGTAAAATCTTTATGTTTTTATTATCAACTTTGTCCACAATGAAAATGATACAAATATTGAATGGCATTTCCATAAGTAGAAATTATCATAGAACATACGGTTATTACTATTACCTACTACTTCAAAATTGTCTATTTCAAAATCTTTTGTTTTATTAGTACCGGTCATACCAGCTATAGAGAGTCGAAATTGGTTATTGCACAGGCATTATACACGACACGAGTATAAAATATGCAAGATTCTTATTCAGGAGGAATTAGCGAGATCCAATGGACACAATGAATATGCTAATTACTTGCAGGTAAGCGTCGAAGATTTTGCTGAATTCAGTAGAAGGTCTATTCTTCTTAGTCAAAGACGAAAATTTCCTTGAGGAGAAAATTGTTCATTTTCTTTACAAAGGAACCTCGTTTTTGTTTCAGGGTCTGATAATGAGAAAAGAAGGAAAGATACAGGATTCTCTAGATTGCTTTCAAAATGCGTACAACGTAAATTCACGAAACGTGAATAACGTGAAGCAGATAGCTAAATCTCTGTACGCAAAAGATATAATATATTTGTATACTCAATAAAATAAAATAAAATTAATAAACTTATATCTTAGGTATTTGTTGGGCAGCCACGATCGTGCTCTCGAGGCTTATTTGGAGGCTGAAAGAATTTCTGCAATCCCAGACTGGGAGATTTTATATAATATTGGTAAATTGCTCTCAATTATAATTATATATGCACATTGTAACATCGGTTAGGCCCGTTACTACAATGTTAATATAGGGTTTTCCTTCTTTGTATCACCAGCTGATGTATGGTACAATTTAATATTTTTTGTCTCGAATTTTAAGTCAATCTGATATTTTGGATGTAACGAAACGAGGGATAAATAAATCTCTACAGGCAGGATCCATCAAGCGATGTATCCGTTTAATGTGACAAGTATTAATGATACAATATACTTATGGAGGAAGTGTTCTACTGGCTGTAATATGTTTTCGTATAATTTAACCCCACTGCTGGATTAACGTAGTTCCACCATTATATCGTCTCAAGAGAATTTGACAAAGTGGGAGTTCGGTATTTTAGAAACAGTCGGGAAACACAGTCCAAAATAGATCTTGGGAATCTCAAAATTAATACAAAAATAGATGGATAGATGAGAGAGTCATATAAATAATATAAAATTATTTAAAATCGACTTTCGGTCCAGTGTCTAATATCTATGCCTGACTAAAGTTTATTTTAATTCTAATTGTTTACAGGCGAGTGCTATACCAGATTCGATAAACGCGAGGAAGCCAAAAAGTATCTGAAAAAAGCTGTTGATCTGACGAAAGACGAGATGCCTCATATTGCTTTAGCAAAACTGTATATCATGGACGATCAAGTTACAGAGGCCGTTGGCGTTTACACATCAGCCTTAGAGTTTGTAAAGCTTCATTGAATTTTATTATATTTACCAGTCTCTAAAATACGAATATTACGTTAAGCTTTGAGATTCCGTTAGCGTAATATTTTGAAAGGCACGATCAAACGCGGGGAACAAACAAAAGATTAATAATCATCAAGATTTCATGGCTACATTAATACTAAAAAACAGAAACAGTTCCGAAATTGATCAAATTGTAATTTATATTTGAAAGCTTATCTCTCACTGTTTCAGTCAATTCCAAGTATCTGAAACGTCGATGAAGTAAGAGAACAAAGAAAGCTTGACCTTGAGGTCCTTTAGAAATTAATTTGAAAATCAATTTCTTGTTTGTTTTATCGAGGCTTAGCTACTTAATGACAACGAAGTGCGTCTTTTCCATACTTCGTGAATAGTTTATTTTACCCAGTCAAAACAGCATCCGAATTAGCAAGCGTCAACGATTCTCATAGATAATTCAAATATTCAATTATTATCCTGTTACACAAACGATATTAAATAATCATTTTACCATTCTCATCCTCAGTGGTGCTCCTCAAAGTGAAAATATTGCTACGGAATTGGGTCTACTGTATTTAAGGATGGGCGATACCCAAAGAGCATTCCAGCAATTCGGCTCAGCCTTGGCACAGTCACCAACATGTTCAAAAGCTTTATTACCAATGGCGTCCATAATGCAGGTACAGTCCAAAGCCTAATAATACAGTCTATAAGATTTATGACCAGTTAATTATTTTTCTCATAACCTCAGACACACCGTGATTACGACGTGGCTTTATCAAAATACAAAATAGCTGCACAGACCATACCAGAGTCGTCTGCCCTCTGGAACAACGTAGGAATGTGTTTCTATGGAAAGCAAAAATTCGTCGCTGTAAGTAAAAACGGAATTTAGATTTATTGAATCAATATTATATTTCTACATCTTACAAGACAAAGTCTATTTTACTCTAGGAAAGCTCCACAAGATTGTATAGGGTTAGGATACATTTGAAATCCTTTTCATAAATACATTAACGTAGATCATCTTACCATACGTAGGATCAATGCTTATTTTAATACAAATAATATATTTAATTAGAATAAAACAATAATAAACAATCCAATAGCATACCCATTCTCCAAGTTCACATTCTCGTCTTGCTAAAGATTTTCAAAGGAAGAGCCAAAATCTTTTTTTGTCCTACGCGTGATACCGTTATCATTCTGACGCAATATCCGGTCTACTGATCATCGACCAGATGGGAAGATGTTTTTCGCGTTTAGCTAAACAGTGTATATGTGTATATATATATAAGTTTAGGTAGCCTTTATTTAGTTTCACCCCAGTAGATGGGACGAGACAGAAAATATACGGCTTCCGTGTGATTTGCCGCCCTTCGCCCTAATATTATTTATTGTCCAAAGACGTATAGAGGAATGATATTGCAGTAGATTAAATTTATTCTTGGTTACTTCTTACATGGTGAATAATGCTTCAGATTATATATAACTGAAACCGGTCTTATTCGTGACGCAGAATACAGTCTGGATTAAAGAGGATGGATGATACCTTAAATCATTATTACTTGTATCGTGTCTCTTACTCGTGGTTCCAGGCAATAAGCTGCTTGAAGAGGGCGCACTACTTGAACCCAATGGCCCTATATCCAGCTTGCAATTTGGGAATTGTCTTCTTGACAACTGGTCAGCCAGCTTCGGCTGCTACTTATTTGTGCGCAGCTGTTTCCGCAGGTCCGATGCATCCTTCGTCATATTTGTTGCTGGGACGTGAGTGCCTTTCGATATTTCTCTGCTTGTCAATGAAGCTTCCTTTGTGCTTCCCTGAACCTCGTTATCTGGGTCAATGCGAAACAAACGTCTTCAGGAATACCGAACGTATCTATAATATTGAATTTCTTGTATATCGGAAAACAAAAGAAATATCAAAGCGAAATACGATTTGTATATATATACTTTGTCTATGTGTATATTTTACTTGGGCTTATCCGGCTCAGGAAATATAATTTTTTAGCTAGAAATAAGTATTACAGATATTTTCTTGTATCCAAATAAAAATGCACATGGAATCAAATTTGTTTACTTCCATCTTTATCTTAAATATTTTTCTTTCTTAACTGTTTAAGCCAAAAGAAATCCGAGTCAGTTGATAGCTATTATGAGCACGTTCGTAAGATTCTTTGCGAATTTTGATGAAATATAAGGAAAGATGGCTTTTACTTAATAATTAAATTCCATTGAAGATATTTTCTATTAAAAAAAAAATGGCCATCGGTTTGCTTTGTAGAATGTAATTAAGTTCTAAGGTCTTGTAAAAAAAAATGACAACCCATCGACCCTTGTTCTGGTGAAAGTGTCAATGTCAGTGTACATGTATACCAGTACTACTGGAATACGTGTATACCAGTACTACTGGAATACGTGTATACCAGTGAAAAGAATTTTCTCAGAAATTACATAAAAATTTTAAAGATTCTCTGGAATCCATATTTCCCCTGCAGACTAATTGATGAGAGCAGAACGGAGCCTTGACGGGTTGTTATATTTATTTATATTAATTTTTAAAAAAACACATGGCCTTCGGATAATAATTTCTTAGAACTTAAGTGACGTATTGATTTTTTAATGTTTAGTGGCTCTCAGACAACTGGACGACTTGGAGGCTGCGGAGAAAGCTTTAACGAAGGCGCATTCCTTAGCACCTCAGGATCCCTTGGTGCTTATTAATTACGCAATTATTCTTGACGCTAAAGGCGACCAGAAAAAGGCTGCCGACATTTTGACAGCGCTAACTGACGTTTCTGCGGTAATTAACGTTGATCCCGAGGTGAGTGCGCCTACAAATTCATGTAAGCTAGGGCTCGTTTGCATATATGCAGATTTCCATTCAGATATTCAAATGATATTTGCCTGATATCGATATTCCGATATTCGAACGCAGGTTGCGGAAACTGCAAGAAACCTGACAGCTAAGCTACGTCGTAGCGACAACAGCAAGGATGAGAATGCGAGAATTTTAAACGACGACGAGGTCTGAAATTTTTCGCGAAGTTCAAAACGACGATTCCTCCGATGATATGATGGTTATATATTTTTTTACATGACGATGACAATGAAGTCAAGACACTTCAAGATGCTTGGATGCTGCATCGATGAAAATATATTGAAATGTCAACCTATAGAATTTTTAGTGTTTCATCAATGTACGAGGCAATTGTTATTTTGAATCTTCCATTTTTTTTAATGAAAGTTAAATCCTGTATTGTTATTAATTAATTATAGCATATGCATCGAGGTTAATATTAAGCTCTTCCACAGTGGATTCACCTTCCCAGTCTTGACCCAGAAATTTAACCGGCTCCCCACAATTTTATCACAGCACGCAAAGACCTTCTTACGCAGTTTAGTCACGCGCAGCGTTCCAAGAGACCTCGGGCTGCCCTGCGGAAACAAAAATGAGAAACCGAAATATCAGATAGAATAGAAAATTCTAGTCGCTACTTCTTTTCTCTTATATCTAAACTGATGATCATGTTTTATCTCTAATATCTCGTGACCCGGATGTTGTCATTCAATCTTCATGCTTCCTGTCTCCCTACAAAGAATAAAAGACTGTGGGCGGTCATGACGAAGGATCAGATTTTGAAAGATTTAGTTTTTGTTCGTGTATAAAAAAATATATTACTTGATACGCTATTTGCTGCGCATGATTTTTGAAAGGTCCTTTCACATTCGCCAATGTTTAATTTACTAATTGAAAAATTGAACATTTTGACTGTCTTCCAAAATTTAAATTGGAAAAGGTCGCATGATTTTATTTTCCCATTTAAAAAACATTGAGTTGGGGTATCGCAGATACCCCGCCTGACCACTCCCGAGTTAATTGCGATATTCATGAGTCAGGAAATTAGTTTTTCAAACTTCAGACTCCTCCGTTATGTATGCCAAATAATACGTGTTAAACGAATTCAACTTGATTGTATACTGTGTATACGATAAGATGCAGAATGGACACTGGAGAAACTGAAATGGTTTTATACGAACATCAAGAAAGTTTCTATGTGAATTGCCGGTAATAAAATTACAAGACTTCAACGTCGAATGGTATATATGAAGAAAAGAATTCGTCGCTTCCAGACATTCCTGGAAGTCGGAAAATTTTTCGTGTACATGAAAAAATGTGGATCGATGTCCTGCAGACGAGAAAAGGCATACGTGACAACCGAACGTCAAAGAATTCTGGATGTTAAGCCGGTGGCAGTGACGGTCACAAGGAGAAAAAAAGGCGTCAGGACGAATCGTAAATAAAATTTTTCTAAGTAAAATTTCTAAAAAAAGTCAATTCCATGTCCTGCAAAATAATTCCCAAAGAAATTTCATACTCAAACAATTCTTCTTATCTTCAAAGAAAAAATTCTCTCAAGGAAAAAATTCCCTCTCAGAGACATACCAGATCCAGTCCCAGATGTTATTTCGAATCCTCCTGTTTCCCTTTTTCCACCTTTCTCAAGGTACACACAAATGAGTCTCAAAATTCAAGCGAAAATTATTACACCGTTTTATTAACAACTACTCAGCATAATATACAACGCATACTTAACAAATAAATAATCGAAAGCTCGGATTTCCAGCTGGGCTCAATAGATGGAAATCCTCGCGCTTCAAAGTTTTTTTTTGCGGAACATTTTTTACATACTTTTACACGCGCGCGCACACACTCTCTCTCTCTCTCTCTCTCTCTCTCTCTCTCTCTCATTCTCATTCTCTCACTCTTACACGTACAAACATCATAAAGTCAATATCCCAGCGCACAAAAACTTTACATGATATTTATAATCGACGCTTACGCAACTTTTACATATTTTTTACCCCAATCGTTTACATTAAAAACTAATGAACAACTATAAATATTTATTGGCACGGACACGCGGTGCCGTTAACCCAATTTTGTCTTGTGAAACGGCAACAATTACAGAACACGTTATTATAGCTATTACACGAGATATTATATACAGTAGTTGGCAATAGACGTCATTATAATTCGTTGTTATTTGTACATGTATTATCGTTTAGCTATTATAAAAATAATTAATACTCGTCACACTTAAGACTGAAAAACGGTATCTTACAGTAATGAAATTATGATCTGGAGATCAGTGATCTTTTGCTGCGTTTCGGAGCGTCTCAATTTTTCTTTATTAGCATAGAAAAGCTAAAAAATATTTCTAACCTCAACGAGATGACTTAAGAGCCTGTTGTATATGAAAATTTCTCGGACACCCCTTATACGTTTATAGATATACGTATCATCGATTTCTTATCAGTTTTCTCAGCTCCTCCTGTGTCAAACAACAATGACCATTGTTCCCCTCTAGAAATTTGCAACAACGCTGCACCTTATTTCCCAGGATGTTCACGGAATCTACAGACTGCAATTTATTTTCAGTGAACTGAATCCTGTTTTACGGTCAGAGAGGGTTGAAGAATGTTTTCTACAAAAATATCTCAGATACTTTTGAAACTTCCAGTACCCATACCACGAATGTGCAATGTATCGTGAGACATTTTAAATTGAATTTATCCAATTTCAGGTAACGTAGATATTTACATTTTTATATATATTAGAAATTTCAAAACTGAATAATCAGCTGACGATTTGCTCTAAGAGGTGACACATTTTAATAATAGAAAATTGCTAAGCATTATTTTGACTTTACGAAAGTTTTCCCCGTGCGATGGCATTGTTATTTTTTAAACAAAGGCTTGACTATCTTCATGAAATAATTTATTATCGCTCAAGCAGAGTGTCTTGGGAGCGAGACGTACCGTGCATTATAAGAGAGGATTTATTCAAACAGCTTTCACATAGATTCTCCTCCTGCTTCCCTTAATTCTGAAATTTTCATTTATCCTACAGTCCTCTCTTGTTTGCCAACTGTACACCCTTCGAAATCCTAAGTATCTGCGAAGAACAATGGTCTTCTCATCAGCCACAAAATAAAGGGTTAACAAGATGAGTTCGCCGAGTGGTTAAAAGGTTAAATAAAGAGAGAGGCCTGAAAATAAAAAAATAATTTAAGAAATACATCAACCCTTATCGATTGCCACGACTGATAACACGTGAATATAAATGATCACAATCCTCTCAATTATCTTCTATTTCCTCTGGAGTACATGGCGCCATCTATTGACATTTTGTATGAACATCGAATCAGAGGTTCGCTGCGCTCGAACTTATTTCCCAAGGAAATACAAAATAAAAGCAACGTGTTCGTCTCGCGTCTTCATTTTATCGTTAGGGTGGTAAGGTACTGGTACAGTCCTTGAGAAAAAGTTTGAACGAACTGCCTGGAAGTTCACAAGGACGGAAAAGTAAGCTCCACGGAGGAAAGAGAAGCTAGAACCGGAAGGGTATGAGGTAAGTAACTCGAAACGTTAAGATGCATTTTAAAAGCACGTAGCAGTTTTGAGGCCCCGTCACTTACATCAAACGTAAGTGCTCTGCACGTCGGTCTGTTGAGTCGGTGGATGCCATTTCTTGATAATTCGAGGTTTGAAGAGCTGGCCAAAGGTTGTACGAAATTGTCTGGACATCGAGCAGTAGAGTATAAAGTTGATGGCACCGTTGAGTAGGGCAAGGATATCCATAATCTCGCCGAAATTATGGTAGCAATTCCTGAAGAAGCAATCTCCCAGTACCCCGGATAATAGGCCGAGGATACCCTGCGGAAATTCGGTGACCAGGAAGAGAAGTAAAACAGCCACGAGCATCCTGGTCGTCCTGTCGGCTCTCCTTTCGGATTTGCTGGCTCTGCGCGAGCATTCACCGTTGTTCGCCATCGTGCAGGGGTTGTAACCCCTGAGGGCCTGCTTTCTGCCCTTTGCCCTGTGCAGACATTAAACAGCCATTATTATATCGAGAAACAGCATGGAAACGCACCTGACTAAAACTGAGTAGATTAACGACATGGAGTATTTTGGGAAAATATGATAAATATGGAATCTCGTCGAGGGTAAAATTCGGCCGAATAAAAATTCAATTATAAAGATAGAAAGGGAACAGCGCCAGGTTACGATAACGAGGTAATGCAAATCTTATGGTAATGAGAGTTTGACATGTTTGAATGGTTACGAATGAGTGAGCATTAAAGTTATCCTCCGTAACTTTTCACCGTGCACCTTTCCCATGAGCATCGTCATCGCGTGATCATTCCTCAGGTGCGAATATTTTCTTGTGCTTCAATGGTAACAGATTGGCAAAAAAAGTCTGAATTCATATTTGGGATAAGGATGAAAAGATTTTTCAGGCTTGGTTAGGGACCTGGAACAAAGTGCCCACGACGCAACCCCTGTAAAATTATATTCAAATTGCGGTTTTAGAATTTGAAGTGACATATGGGATCTTTGAGGTCTTGTCACGAGACTTGAAGTCTTTTTTATTAAGGTGTCATCTCTTTCATATATTGAAGATAGTCGTGCGACCCCAAGGGTTCATTTGACTTTTTAAACAGCAAATTTGTAGACTGCCACTATATACAGCATAGAAAGATCCATACCTCCAGGTTACCAGGGTGGAAAGTATCATCATGGATACTTATAATTTTCTTGTAAATCACATCATGTTCTCTGATGACGTATAATTGTCAGATCCAAAATCAACGTGCCACGTATGTTTACGAAACGTGCAAAATTATTGTGGACAGCAGACAGCTGAACGTGATTTCCGGTGAAGGTGATAACACCAAATTCAAGATAAATTTATGAATTTCTTAATAATTAAAAAATAACAAAATCTTCATTTACACAAAATTTCAACGAAATTTCCAGTATGGTCCCTGAGCTGTGACAACTGTCAAAGTGTCAATTCCCACTGCACAGATATACTCAGCATGTGAGAATGAATAACTGAAAAATTCAATATCTACATTTTCGTACGACAGATTGTAATAATTTTTAATGGAGACATTAAGGTTATCTTATACAAAGAATAATTTATTTTTGAATAAAAACAATCTCTTCATTTCTTTTTACTACCTCTTTAACCCGTGATTCTCTATTGCTATTATGATCATCATTCCCAGAGTACCTCAAGTGGCTAAATGGACTCTTAGGATAATGAAGATGTCTCACCTGTAAAGAGCCTTTATCAGCCAACAACTGATGACGGTAAGGATCAGACAAGGTAATAGCTTTACGACTACTCCAAGGACCCAAAAATTAAGCTGATAAAGAACACCCTTGCTGTCAGAAGGATTCGCGTCGACGTGATACAGAATCTCCTCGGTACCGTTTTCGCAGAGTTTCCTTTGATTTATCTGCGAGTAGTAATAAAAAAGAGGTTATAAAATAAGAGCCTATCAAGAAAGATGTTAAAAATAAAAAATATAAAAAATCATCCCCAATTATATTAAAGGGCAGATGACCGACTGCAGTCGATCAGTATGATAATTCACGTCAATTTACATGTCAACGATGCTGTCTAATCTTGATTATATGATAAAGGGATGAAAAGTATCCGTGGCATCTCCTCACCCCAAAAACGAGATAACTTGGAGCACAAGCGATGAAGGGTGCAAGGAAGCTGCACCAAAGGGCTATTCTGCATCTCGATGCTGAACACCAGGAGTGATTGTGTTGTGGAAATCTGGAAGAATTTTTAAATATTAAAATTTAGTGATAACCACGTGACTTAATGATAACGATTAAATATCACCGATCCAGTGCAAATGTCCCATAAATGACCGTGGGACGTCCCTCGGACGTCCATGGGACTCGAAACGTTCTATAGTCGCTCCTGGGACATTTTTTATTCAGGAAGTTATCCCCGGTCGAAGTTTTCATTTTGTTTAAGGCGAATCTAAACGAACGACACCGACCGTCTTACCTATTTGAACTCATTCAAAGAAGTATCTAACAGTTTGTATCATTGAGAAACATCAGCCATGGAATTCCATCATAAAACGAAAGTTACGTCAGTTCGAGCAACGTAGCTTCTAATGAGAATCTTTGAGAAAACCAAAAGTTCTGAATGCTTTGCTGCCTCGAGTGTGAGTGTGAGCTTCGGGAAGGAAGATTTGCGTCCCGGTGGAAAACGGAGTTGAAAATTTCAGCGGAGTAATAAGTAAATTTCAAAGCTTTCCCATAATCATACAAGTGCCCGTAAATAGCATTAATTAAGTCAAAATTAGAAATAATAATTTTCCGCGATTTTATCGTACGCTATGTCAAGTGACGTGAAACTTAGAAATCAGAGAAAAACAAAGCGAATGACATCATGACAAATTAAATAGAGAGAGAAGAAAAGACACTAGAAAATTAAGTAATAGCAGCGAATCTATTGTTCTCGATCTTTTCCGATTTGGACTTCGCTATACCAAGTATCACATTAGTGTTCGAAAATACCATTTCTTTGACCCTGAACGCCCCTACTTTTTGTGACAGAGTGTTGATTGGATATTCTATGGCTTTGTACGTACAGAGAAAGACGAAAAGGCCTCGAACTATTTGCCAGCGTCTTAAAGGCTACCCACGAATATCGTTAATCAATCTGTCAAGTGCAGACTGCGCTACGCAAAATTGTCAAAAATTAATTAAAAGGGCGGATTGCAATTAATGGTAAGTAAATAATATCCAGGACATTAAATAATTATTAACGACTATTAAAAAGTTATTGAACGCTATCAGGCTAACCTCGTGTAGATTTATGGAAATTTACCGAAGCCTCGTTAATTAAATGGTAAAGTTATCTTTTTACATTTTACACTGTTCACGGGGAGAAAATATACGTTCGGAATAAATACACGTAGATATTTGCAGACAGGAAAATAAACCACTTTGCCTATGCGATTTGCATGATAATCTCTTATCGTTAAGCTCATTTTATTACGCGCTATAATCTATGCAAATAGCTCCACGTGTGTATGTACGAAGCTTAACCGTGCTAGCTCGTGAGCTTACCGTTAATACGTTACAAGGGCTGATCTTATGGGTCAGAAGATTTCGAACAATGACAAAACGTCGATAACAACCAACAATTGATGTACGAAAAATCGGATGGAATAATCTTTTATTGAAAATTAATTGCGGAATGACTTGCTCACTTTTTTTCACATGAATCCGAGGGTCTGCTTTTACTTTTTTATGTCGAATCTGATTACTGTGATCTCGTATACCTCGTGGTTGATGAAAACATTTCGGATCGAGGCGGATTTGCGGTCTTCGCGTATAAGAAGAAGGAGTCTTCAGTTTTTGTTACCGACTGTGGAAGCTTTTATTAAAAATATGGTTGTGTCATACTCAGGGTGACCGTATAGATGACGTAGGTATAATTTTTGTTTGTAACATGACACGTGTCATTATCGTTTGCAGACTCATTTTCTTTCATGTATTTTCGTCCCACGTTGGTCCTGTTGGAACAAGAATATATGAACGAAATTTGATGATTTTAGGAACACCTATTATTCGGTACGTCACGTCGTGTTATCGGTGGAAAATTTATCATAGACAGTTTAATGAAAAGCTAGTACTCGTCGAACCAAATTGTGTATTCCAACGAAATTGTGTATTCCGTCAACACTGTTTTCTATTAGGGTTCTTCGAAAAATTTAAACGGGCCAATAAACAGCTTTGAAGGAGTAAAAAAAAGAACCAGAGCCAAATTTCTTTTTTACAAATAAAAAAATATTGGAAATTAAAAGACTGATGGTTAAGTAATCGCTGCTATTTTGATTGTGTAAAATTTTAAAATGGCTGTCACGAAAAGCATTATCCACGAGAAACAGGAAATCGAGTCAAACGTGCCCGGAGAATAAATTCGCAAGCGCCTACATAGATATAAGGGAAGCATCAATTTCCCGCAATCCTAATCGTGAAACATGAGTCGACAGAGTTCAGAAGTTTATCTTCGAAGAATCGACGGCAAGGATCATTAACGCATTCGTGTTTGGCGAGACCGAAATGTCTATATGGAAAAGTTGATAACGCAGAGTCATGAATAATGAATGAAAGGGTAAAATAGGAAGGAAATGTACCGGAAAGAATCAAAGTAGCAGAAGGTAAATCCAAAAGCATTGTAAGTCGTAACAACTTAACTGAACAAAATGTACACATTGATAGTGCGAGCAATTACATGTATATCAAGCATAACGCAAGTAAACAGCATTCGTCCTAATCTACGGTGAGCCTCGATTATCAAAGATTCTCAGTACCCAAGGAAATACAACTGTTACTAAAATATGACGTTGATTCAGTTAATTGCTAGTCAAACATTCCTGACAGCTCTGAACCCATGGCAAATGTAATTGAAATTCATGCCATAGTCAAATATTCTCCTTAAATACAACATCCTGTGTAAACTGCCAGACCAGAGCTTCTAAAAACGCCCACCGTATCTCGGTAGTAAAATGCAGAACGTGCGGCTGTAGATAAATTTCGTAGAAAAGGTGGTTATTAAAGACCCAGGGAAAAAATCATCATAACCTACGAGAAACACCAGTGTGTTTTCTTAGGATAATCCAAGTGAGTTTTTATATACACCAATTTTGCTCACACTGCTGGTATTTGGTGTTAAAAATGTGTAAGCCCGAACATTCCTGTCTATACGTCGGTCTCACGAAATCTGTGTTACCGTTTAGTGAATTCCTCTTTTTGAAGAAATTAGTCTAGTTACCAGTCACGGGCACATCTCACTGTAGGAAGGAAGTCAACAAGGAAAAGAGGGAAGATATAAGAAAGACAAGAAAGATTAAAATAATGCAGTACTTTCACTCACCTGATTGCGATGTATCTCCATACTGCCAGAGTCAAGGTAAGTCCTATACTGATAGTGTGAAGAACCTGAGTGAAGTGCATATGAAAAAGTATAAAGACTGCCCATCTGAATGGAAATATCTTATGATTTTGTGAGGCAATGTAACGATAAGCGGCAAACGGAACGTATTCGACCATAACCAGCATGTCAGCCATAGCGAGACCCGTCAATATCCTGTTAATGGGTGCAGTCGCCATGTCCTTTCTAGTTAGAACAACGATGTTAAGCATATTAGCAACGGTGCCGAAAATGCAGACCATCAGAGCAACGTAGCCGTGATAAACTTTGTAAGAGAGCGCCAAATCTCGCACTACGCCGTTGCAGTAGCAGGGCACCGGCACTGAGTGCACAGTCGGAAGAACTGCAAAGTTGAAGTTGTTCACATAGTCGATATCCTCTTCGGTGATGTTTAACTTGCGAAAGATGTCGCTAATGTTCTCGTGATGATTCATCGTCTTTACGCCACGGAGTAGTTGCTTCAGATAAAACAGAGACGTGTTCAGTTGGTTGAATTGCGCGTCGTAGTCCGTATGGTGTAACATGACATTTTAGAGGTTATCTTAACGGCAGGTATAAAATCAAAGATCGTAGGATCGCGTCGTCGGTTGTATGTTATTTCATAAGTTTTGAGTTTACTAGCTTCTTTCTCGATTCTTGTGACACCCCTCTTTAATTACGTTGTGGAATTTAAATCAATGACGGAGGACTTTTTATCTTTGGAGATTCTTCGAATGTCAGTACAGCCTCAACGTGGATTGAGACTCCTCCGAGCTTCGAGGTAGACGCTTGCGACTATATTCATTACGCTCGAAGATTAATTCAGCGTTGGAAGAGAATCTGCAAGAGAATTACACATTTTTGAGATGCACGATGCTCTTGAATTCGAGAGCATACTTTGGCTATGTATGTTTTATTATTTGTCCGAGTAAACGCACTTATCGTCGCCAAAGCTTTTATTCCTTGGCCGTTACAAACGAAAAAGACCAACTTTTTCTCTGATACTACTGATAGCTACTACCCGCTCTCGCTAGCCAGCATCCTCTGTTTTCCGCTCTGCCGGGCAGCGCCTTCCCTTGCATTTCACCTTTTTTTTTCCAGCGGAGTCTAGTTCTTTCCACTTCATTATTGAAAAACTTGAAATCGGAAAAGAAATGTATGTTGAAGGTTAAAAACTTTCGGCATTTTGATACGCAAATGGGGTTTTTGGTCGCAACGCTATTTTCTTCTCCCCAATAGATTGATGTACCCGATGGAGAAGAAAGTGGAGTGTAAAATTGTGACCCTTATTTACATGCTTACAGAGGATAAGGATATTCAAATACGTATAAGAAGTTTGGAATGGAAATCCTCGAAAATAAGGAATTCTTGGTGGGTGATTTAGTGAGATTGACACGTAAGTAAAACGATAACGGCAAGGGTGGAGTAAAAAGCTCTAAAAATAATATACATGTTATCCTTGTGTGTATACAAAATGGGAGAGATATTTGTAATCTTTAAAAAATTGTATTACTTCTACCTCTTTTCACGCAGAAAGGTAAATATATTTTCGAGCGTTTTTCTCTACTCAGATAAATATGGGGTGTATCAGGACCAACGGGCTTTTAAAAATATTTATGAACCATAATGGCAATGGCTCTTGACTTACAAATTTAATTAGAGCATGTTACGATCAATAAGCAAATGTAACTTTTTTCCTTCCACATTCTCATATAAATGTCGCTAATGTATGGGTGTATGTGTAAAAGACGCCAAATAGCTTCGCACCGACGGGCTGAGGGTTTAATGCGTAAATTGATATTCAATACTTTGAATTGACCAAATAGAAAGCTTAAAGTAAATCCTTCATTTAATTTTCAATGTAATTTCAGCCTGTCTTGAAACCGATTATACCTTAAAGGGGACTGAGTAGAGCGTCCTAACCTCAAATATGGGATATTACAGTTTATAAGAATGCAATAATAAATTCTTATGCAAACACAGTGTATACATATTTTTGCAAGCTGCATTGTTACTGAGATAACACTTTTATATGGAAAAACTGACAAACAAAGATATGACTTATACGTAATTTTTTGAGGTGTAAGATGCCCCTATTAAAATTGGCCTTTTTCGTAATTATTCCTCGATTATTCTTCACGAAATTTCCAGTTCAGTAGTCGTACAGTTTACATATATGGATATACTTCAGTTCCATAAAGATGGTGCATCAATCTCGTACAAATTACGATTTTCGCGATTAGAGATTCTAGATGGCAATTGACACTCCCCAAGTCCTCTTAATTGATGCGGTAATAATAATAAGAAAAGATAATGATGGAAAAAAATCATCCATCAACAGGCGCTAAATTGCGTAATTAATCTAAAATCATGTACAATCAATATCCATGGTAACGGTATCCTTGGACCGAGTTTTAGTTTTTTTTAATGTCGATTACGTATGGACGATTAAATTACTACTGCGTGTCATGAAATCGGATATAAAACGTTTACATTCTGCAGCTCGTTAAAATTTTTTAAAGTCACCGTTGGGCTTCAGAATATCATCACATTCAAATTACGTCATCGGTCCCTGGTCAGTATGTTATATATTGATAATAACATTGATTTTCCAGTATCTGGTTAGCATCAAGAATATTCTCCAATATGCCACACGTGTTTATAGCTCGAAAGGCAATGAACGAATCAGCGCTGTCCTGGTATCGTTGGTGTACGATATGTCCCACATGCGTATTTCTATCGTAAACTAAGATATTGCACGGGATAAAGTAGCATAAAGGGATGAAAGAGACGATAGGATTAAATTTCGTTCGCCTGAGATAATAAAGTACACATATTTCTAATGGCGTGCAGCAAGCATCTACGAAAGAAGAAAAAATATAAAAATGAAGAGTGAGGTTGTCTCCTTTGCACAAGAAATAATTTGTCGAGTACAAAGGAAAATTTTAATGCCATAACCTTGTACCGAGATGGTAATCCTTAAGAAAATATAAAATAAAAGAAAAATCCTTTCTCGCCACAAGACACAGAGTTACTCGACAGAAGCCGTTCGCGGTTGTCCATGTTTCTTTGTTCTAAACTCCGAAGTTAATTTTATCTGTTTATACTTGACTCTGCCTAGCGCAGTTTTTGAAAATATTATCCAGTGAAAAGTAAACTTTTCTCAGAAGTCCGTGCGTTGTAATTCTTAAACAACGTCACGTCTGTTCCGAGATACTGGGGTTATGGGCAATAAAGAAGTTTTCAAAATTTCGAATAAAACAAATGAACATACTTTTAACAGAAAATTATTACGTAATTTCGTTTGACGAATATCAAATTTATTGTTAAATCTGCACGAGAAGTTTAAGAGTCCCGAAGATTCGTGTCGCTTAACCTTCGACCCTTCGTTTACTATTGGGCTTTGACGTGTGGCGCTTGCGACATCTGGCGGCAAAACATGGAAGCTCTATGAACGCTTGGCGTGCATGTTTGTAGAAGCTGTGTACATTAGTTGAGGAAAAGACTAGTTGACAGATATTTTCTACTGAAAGCATTTTAAACTGATAATGTAATTCGGCATGTTGTATTAATTTTGAAAGATCAATCTAATCTGGCATCATGTTGTCTACATTATACGTAACTCCAGCGTAACTGCTCAAATTCAAATACGTTTCATTGTCTTTCTCTTCCGTTCTTCCTTCCACATGTCGAATACGTAATCTTCTGAAACTGGAGAGACATTTCAGTCGTGTACGACTCTGGGTTCTACGTTTACGAGGGATACAAAAGGACCACTCGGATTCGTCTTCCCCTAAACCCGTGAGTTCTTCGAATTTCATGGATTCATTCTGGGATTAAGGAGATATCTGTGAATCTCTCGTATCTCCGTGACTCCCACTCGCGGAAAGCTATCTTATAAGCTTGAATCTATGTTATCGCTAGTTGAAATTACAAGGAAAAATAACTAGGAGCACATCGAGCGCGGTCGAGGAATGTTCTTTGAATTTCTTTTAAGTTTCCTCGACTTAGATGAATTTTAAATTGTAAAGGATGATTGTTGAGTGGACCAGTTCTATGATTAAAATATAACGCCTAACGACTCAAGTTTCGTACTTATTTTTTATTTACAATCAAACTTTGATAAGTATCTTAAGGAGTTGCGACTGTTTACTGTATATAGTGGTTTTATTCTTTTCGCGAATAAACAGTGTAACGCCATTTTCAAAATTATTTGCTGCATAAGATATCGGCATTGAATCGAGCCGAAGGTCAGAGACTTGTAAATTTTATAATTTTCACACTCCGTATTGTTAAAATATAGTTGTAAAAAGTTTAAAAAATAATTTTAACTGTCTTAATTAAAAAACTGCGGTATTAATTCTTAACGTGAAATATTTTTCCTAGCAAAATTTCTTAAATCACTGTGGACAAGATTTCGTAATATCAACTACCAGCTCCAATCAGGGAAAATTTGTTTGGTCCAACCTACACAGATTTTAATTAAGTGCACTGTAGTTCAAATGAAATGACTTAACGTCAGATTCTCATTCTGCAACCACTGATGTGCAATTAATCCAGGAGTAGTCGTGCGATTTTATTTTCCATTCGAAAAGCACTTTGTTGGGGTGTCCCAGGCATTCCACCCTTCCATCCCCGAGTTTAATGGACTAAATTTTGTTTGACGCTACAAAATCGTTTTTTTCGGTGTACAATCAAAATATTTGTCCAGCCATAGAAATTCGAACGAATAATATTACCGGCGTTTCGAAAGCTTTAATGCGAATGAGCATTTTTTCAATCTTTACCAACGACAAAAAAAATATTTCACAGGTATATTTACTGTAAATTGTAAAAATTAAAAATTCATTTAAAAAATAGCCCTTAACGCTTAGCTCGACTTTTGAAATTTACTTGAAGCAACAGCTTTGCGATTCTATGTTTTTCGGGGGGGAAAAAAAAAGAGAAAAATCCAACGGTACGTAAAAAGGATTGAAATTCTTACGAGTTGCACCAGAGATCCGAAATCCCTCAATGTATTTTCCTTTGTCTCTGAAGAAAAAAAAAGTGTCTGTATGTCGAGAAAATATTTTTCTTCGCCAACATTATGCACAGCCATTTCGTTTTATCAAGTGGAATGCGGATTATCCGCGCCTGAAAGCCAAGGAGACCGGCTGGCATTTCTGATAGCACAGTCTCGTTACGTCTGCTGGTCTAACGAGGTTGCGCAGTAAAAAATAAATTATGTTTTCAGATCCTTTGCTACGACGTGTAAACTACAAGCAAAAATTCACGCTCGACAATCACACTTGATTTATATATACCTATAGTCCCTGTGGTTATCTCACGATGTAACTTGGTACTGATAATACCGAATAACGAGAACACCAAAAATTCCTGTATTAGGCGTCCTAACGTGACGTCATCTCTTTTGAAATTTATAACCGGCAATTCCCGAGATTTATGATGCGCTCGACGAATCAGCCTCTGATCGACCAACGGGAGTAAGGCTGGGATCTTGAAGAAAATCAAAGAACCAAAGGATACGCACGTTAGTGATAAAAACGCGAAAACTCTTTTATTTAAAACCTAAAATAATCATAACGATTCACAAAGTTAGTAAATCAATGAAATTTCATATCGCGCGAATGCCGCTGGTCAAAACATCGAATAGACGCTACTCGTAGTCAGTCGATCTGTCGTAAAATCGAATTCATGAATTTCGATTGTGAGATCGAGAAAATCGACATTCATTTCCAACCAACGAACGAGACTAGTCCAGTCCAATATTCCTCTTACAATAGCCTAGTCCAATATACCTATCCGAAGCATTAGGAATTATTTGTTTCGGGCTGGTGCAATATCCTGTAGTATTTTTCCGTGAAGGTTGGTAGTCTAGGTGTAGCATTAGTCATGCCCGACAAGAGCGCCGAGAGCTCTAGTACCACTTGGAAGTGACGCCATAACAATATATAAATATGTATAGTCTACAACAGTCCAGTGTACATACTAAACATAAGTATAGATACCTCTTATATATAGGATTAACAGATAATTCTTATCACACAGGCAGATATGTCTTCGAGAGGGGCGGCTAAGGGTTAGGTGTGAGAATATTATAGAAATTATTATTTTGTGTAACGTCATTTAATCTTTGAATTAAACTGGAAGGATCTTTTATTTATAAATCTTAAAAAATGAGCTTTCTTAGTTGGCACGTATTTCGTGCCCGCGAGTCAATGAGCTGTCTTTGCTGGACTTTTCTCCAGGGGGGCGTGTACAATTGCAAAGCATTTCTGTTGTTGAGTTAACGGATTGCGTTTGAAAATATTTTTAATTCGTCGTTCTGCATCAGAGATGGCGACACTGTTCTGCGTACAAATGAGATATTTAAAACCGTTGACGGGCTGATGAATTTGCGAAACTTCGGGCGGACTGAATTTGAGTGCTTTTTGTTAATGCATAGGAATCGTTGATGAATGGGGAGTGTTGAGTTAAATTATTGAGCTATTCGTGAGAATTATTTTCTGGATAATCGCGAGCATGAAATATGTGGATATTATGTAGATAAATTATCGTGCCCTTGAGAAATGTAAGTTTATTATGTAATCTATCTATGTATATGTATGTGGCTAATACATACGTATTATGTGGGGCTCTTTAATATTTCAAAGGAAATCGGGACTATCGTGTTTGTCAATTCGTGGGAAAAATATATTGATACCGTTACAAGTATATTATAATTTGAATGTCAATTCGGTGATATACTGGATTTACTTTTATTTGGAAAATTATCACCTGACGAATTAATTAACTCTTTTTTGTTGAAGATGCTTTCGTCTATTTTATCATTATCTGATAATTTCATGTTTCCTAGGGTTTTATTCGATTGGGCGCTTTTTTTGGTTTATTGGGATTTTTGATATTCGTCACATTCTCGGGGGAGTTTTTGTTTCGTTATATTTCAATGTCCCTGGAAAATATCTTTGAAAACTTTGAGATCTCCCGAGACGGTGAATCATTCGTTTGAAATATTTTTTGTTGAATTTTTTTTCTTGTTGAAGAGTCAAAATATCCAGTTCATAAATTGGTAGAATAAAAAATTTGATTTATTATTAAACAACTGAATTGCCCATGGAATGAGGGAATAAAAGCTAGTGAAACCTTGAAAACATTTTATCGCATAATTGTATCGATAAGGAATATAACGATAGTCAATGTCCATCCCAGTGATAAGTAAAGCCAAGCATCGATAACTCGAGCCTAATTTCCGATACTATAAATCAAATGTAATATTAATTCGTTAATAAATATATATATTCACGAGAATTTATTAGTATACAAAAAAACTAATGAAAATACAAAAAGAGACTGTGATACGGACATAAAAATTTTTAAAATAAACTTTTTTAATAAAAATTATAAATTCACACTGCTTACGTTTTCGACTCAAATACGTATTTGCAGAAGTGTCAAAAATGTATAAATGTATAAAAAAAATGTTATCATCCTTCATTTTGTATTTTTCTTCTCCATCTTCACTACACCCCTAATTACCTTCTAAGCGTTATTAGGCAAAATGCCTCTTTAAGAAATTCTTAATTATTTTTTTTATTTTTAAAAACCTCTTAGCCTCATGCATTCTGACGTCATTACCGAATATAAGCCTCATTAAGGACATACATTAATTAACTTAATCTCGTGAGACGTACTCTCACGAATTCCTCAAAACTTCATACTCACAGGTTATAACCATCGCACCCAACATTAATTAATAAAATACATTAGTATACGATAATCAGACCGAAAATACGTCGATACCTTATTGATAAGAGAATATAAGAAATTTTAAGAATTTGAAACCCCTATATTAATTATTTTCCCAAGAAGGATCTAATTTTACCTCGAGTCTCTTTCACGGAAATTAGGAAATAATCTCTCTCAGATAACTAACCCCTAAGATTTCCTTAAAATTCGAAATCGAACCCAAATCATCCATTATTGCCAATTTAACCGATAATCAAACGCTTTGCACCCTGTTACCATAATCAATAAGATCAACGAAAAAAAAGCGTATATTCAAAAATATCATATTTTTACAATACATTTGAAAATATTGACTAATTTAATTTTTACAATTTTTTTTTTTCGTTGGGTTTTACCAAGTACTCCAGAATTTTCAAATTACCCGCCAAATCGAAAAGAGCTGTCAATGTCCCTAGGGTCTCTCGTGGGATTCCCACAAGTTATAAGGGAACGAAGGGAAGAAAAATTTCTCTCTACGATTACGTAGACGTTTACGACGCATTTGTTTTCCAGAATTTGACGTCTTCGTAAATCCATTAAGACGTCGATTCTTATACTCGACGCCAAGCGTATCTGACGGATATTCAGTTATTTGTTTTGCTAATAAAAGTTTTCGGGTTCATCACGATTTAGAAAAATTTCTCGATAAACACTTTCGAAATTTCTTTCCCGGCGAAATTTCAAGCTTGCGAAAAAAGGCAATGTGTAGTATGAATTTATTTACTACGAATTGTCCAGTCTTGGAATTTCGAAATTTTAGGAGGGTCGGAATGAAAGGGACTTTGAAAGTGGCATTTGGAAATGATCAAATGAAAGCAGATAGCCGAGTAGAAAGGAAGCCTGGAAAAGACGGTTGGTATGAGGGTAGGTGGTTGTATATCTATATCTATGGGTAGAGTGTCTGACATGTAGCCAGACGAGTTACAGGTTTAATGATCGAACGTGATGTGATCACCAATTTGTTCCGAGTGATAAGGATAATCAATAGTAAAATTTGTCAAAAATCTTAAGAGTCGATTAATTGAAATTCAGAATTAAAAAAATCGAAAAAATTTAACGTATACGTTAATTGCATGTAAACCTGTACTATAATATTTTTTTTTTAAGTAATCCGTAAACCCTGATAGCTTACGGTTTACTTAGCTTTCAAACCTCAAGCGCTTCATTTTGCAAAGCGATTCGCAATCGTCTAATAAAATATATAGACAAAATCGTTACTCCCAAACAGCCCATATACTTCTTCGTGCATGAGGACATATACGAGACATAGGATATCGGAAATTCTTCTTGTCGACCCTCGAATTCTTAATAAACGTATATATGGCGCCTTAGAAGAATTCGCTTTACTTACGTTCTCAAGGGAAAAGATCTGTGCGAGACGTTGGCTGTCGGCGAGTGCGAGTTAAATAATGTCCGCGTGTAAACCAATCCCGAATCCATCGAGAACGCAAAAATATATTAGCCGCCTCGAAGACACGATTGATTCGTAAAAATTTGGAAAAATACTTTGATCGCGTTCGACCACTCGAATAAATAATTCTTTATAGAATATTCAATTGATAAATAAAAAAAATATTGGTGTAAAACCTAAATTTGAATATGTAGAAAAGTCCAAAAAAATCGAGAAAAAAATTTTGAATAAATTTTATCCCTCAGTCCCGACAACGATTCGATCGATTGTAACGCGCGTTGAACCAACGAGTCACCGAAAAATTAAGTGTTTATTCGGATACACAAAAAAAAGATGTTCCCAAAAAAAAGGTGCTTTAGAAAAAATTTCCAAATTTCGATTTATTTACCATAACGCCACGTTAGACGCGTACACGCACGACTGGCAGTCGCACTTACGCGGAAATGCCATTATTTCGCGAACATCTTACAGGAAGCCGTGTTTTATCTGATTACCAAGGCAACAGGTTAGAATACAGAGTAGGGTTGGTACGAGGACCAGGGGATGCTGGAATACGGGTCCGGCGTCGGGATGCTACTAACGAAAATTCTCTACGACGCTCCGTACCTTGCCCACTCTCTGACGTACTCGTACACACACACACTGGTTCTCCCTGCTCCCCTCGGTCTTCTATTCCCTTAATCTACTATCTTCCTTACTCTGGTTCACGCTCTATCTCTCCCCCTCTTCGCACTCTCTCGCTCCCCTACTACTCTGCCTCTTCCTCCACAGAAGCCTGCGCGATACTGGTCCATGGATAGTATTGTGGAATATATATTCGATATAGGAGTTTTTACACCCTGATATATTCTCAATGAGCCCAACGAGTTACTATGACGACGACAGCGTCTTTTGTTATATGATTCATGGATTTCATTTTTCTCTACTTTTTTTCTTGCCGCGGAGTAAGCTGCCTTTGGAAAGCCTTTGGTATTTTCGTGTTTTTCGACGAAAATACGAAAACGGGTTCGGGGAGGTATATAAGAAACGTAAAAATTGTCTCGTTGAATTATTCGTGGAAATTAGTTGACTCGATTTGACAGACGTAGGAGGGACCCTCTGCTATAGGATTGTTGTAAATGGAGCTTTGAGGGTGGAATAATTGACATGAAGATTCGGGGGGGAAACTAGATTTGATTAATGACTTTTTAAATAATCGTGTGGTGGTCGGTTACTTGATTAAATACTTTATTGTCATTGGGTGATTCGCATTAGTTTCGAATGAGTATTGGTTGCTTTAGATTTACTTGATATCCATTAAATATTTCATCTGTTTTTTTTTAAATTATTCAAATTTTGCATCGGTAAAGAGTTAAAGATCCTGGGGGGGGGGGGGAGGAAATTACATTTCATTAATGATTTATGAAATAATTGTGTGGTTGTCGGTTACTGAACGATTAAATACTTTATTATCATTGGTTGGTTCGCATTTATTTCGAACGAGTATTGGCTGCCTCAGGCGATGTTTTAGATTTACTTGATATCCATTAAATATTTTATCTGTTTTTTTTTGTACATTGTACAAATTTTGCATCGATAGAGTTAATGGGAATGAAAATATTTTAACGGTGTTTTTTAATAGATCTAATTAACTCAGCTGTGAGGTTTTTTTCCGCTAACAATCCACATCTATTGTCTCTCCAAAACCACGTGTCACTGGTGAACTGTCAAAAATGTCAAAACAACAGAAATTCACGAAATCATTAGTCGCGCGGATAACAAGATTACAAATAATCAATAACAACACCCAGAGAATTACGAGTCAAATTTGAGAATGAGATTCGAATCACGTCGTGAACATTTCAGGCACGAAATTCGATTCGTGTATAATATTAAACATCAGGAAAAAAATTAATGCAAATCATATTTCGTGAAAAAAAAAATCGTTTACGGAAACCAAATAAGCAAAATCAAATTTGCTAATAATAATCAGAAATCAAATTTTCGAATTCGCATCGAAAAGGTCTTTTCGATGTAAAATATCACTTCATCTTCGTCTTCCATATTGGATCTTAAATAATTGTCTGTTTTCTCCCTTTCTGGCTTCTTTTGCGTCCTTCATTCATTTCCTACCCCCAAGGGTGCACGTCACATCCTCTTCTACCCACAATTCGCCTATTCGCAGACGTCTGTCCACGTAAATTCACCCAACACAGAAACTTACTCTCGCAACCTTTTTTTTGAGCAAAAAAAAATTTAAGTAAAATAAAAAAACCTTTGTTTCCAAGTCATCCGGTATCTATATAGCACTCAACGGTTATTTCTTAAATCGAGCAGACCCGACGACGTGCACTCCTTTTATACGTGACTGGTATATATATATAGATAGATACATGCATAGACTATATGTAAATCCATAGTCAGGTACCTACATGCATATGCATACCCTTTTCTTTGGTTATCGACCTGGCGAATATTTTACAGCGGGTCTAAGATGAAAACTCCGAAAAAGCTTGAATACCATAATGAAGCTGTTTTAAAGCCTTTCTGGATGAACCGTAGTCAGACCTAACCTGACATCCGACCACCACTCGTCCCTGTGAATAGCCTCGACTTTCTTAAAGCGTTCAGATTGACTTTAGCACAGCTTTAAATTCTTTCATTGCAATAAACGAGCATTTAAACTTTTTTTTCGAATAACGCGGGAACTCTGCGAATAACAAAATATTTTCGATTCGCGATGAGAAAAATCGATTTTTTTCAGTGAAATCTATATTTCGTATTTAAAAATAGTTTAAGTGAATTTCTTAACGATCTTCTTACGATCGATAACAAGGCACATGTTGAGGATAAATGGTATATTTTTTGCCACTGACGAAAAGACACACTTACACGATACCTGGTAAACTCCTAATACGTACTTTGTATTACACTGCTGTACTGCAAAATGGAAATTTGACCTAATGCGGTTGAAGTACAGTCGTTCTGGAAAATTAGAAATAACAGAAATATCCTAGGGGCAGATACTATCGGGGAAGAACGAATTAGACTAGAGCCGTATATTTCGGAGCTTTTACATTGTAGATTTAACCGGTAAATTTTAGTGGGATAAAAACAAGAGAATTAGGGGAAAAAATCAAGCGGTTCTCGGTAGTCGAATTTTAATATTTATTTGTTCGTTTCGTCGATTGTTTTATGTTAGAGGGAATTTAGTTCGAAAAATAATTAATTTATTTAATAAATAGGTCTTTCGAGTGCTCTGCATGAGATTGCCTATAGGATTTGTGGTTTGGTATTTTCTAATAAATTTTACTGGATTTATTTTATTGACGAAATTCAATGGTTTACGGGGTTATGCGAAGGGGTGTGTAAAATTCAACGCTACTAGGGGAAGTAAAATGATTGATTTTTCAAAATGACACCTGCTTTTCTGTATATACAAATTTTTACTCAGTGTGAGTGCAAAAAAAAACATTGATTTCATTTTTATATTCCAAATTTTCCATTAAAAAAATACCATGAAAATCATAAATAAAACTTTTCACTTTTCGTATAAGCTACGTATGTCATAAAATTCATTTTATACTTTACAGCAACAATTCAGGGGACCCACGTGCGTGATACAAAAAACAAGAAAACTTTTTTTCCTCATTCGCGTGAAAGTAAGTAGTAAAACGTCCCATCGCGAGTGTTCTTCTCCGAGGTATCTCTCTTTATGAAATTTTTAACTCCGATAACGAAACGAATGACGTATTTCCCAGTGATAGTAACAAAGTCCTACCGGAGACAGCGAATAAATAATCTGCTAAAAATGTATTAAAATAATAAATTCGATCGTGCGCAAAGCTAAGCTACGAGAAATTTCCAAATTTCTATATAAGAGGTAAAATCGTGAAATTGATGAATCAACGATAAATTCAAAATTCATCTATTCCCAAAATACAACTTCTACCTTAGTTACGTAACCATGGCAGCCCTGATAGTTATTTCTCAAAACGCAGAATAAACAGGTTAATCGCTTCCTTCATTATCATTGATAAACCCTAGTGGTAGCTTTTCACGAATACACAAAGTAAACCCTCTTCAAGTGACAAACTCATATATGGTCACAAGTTTACCCAGACCATGCTCAGGTCAACTATAATTAACTTACACTACGTATTTAAACTAATACAGAATTCAACTTTGACATTCGCTCGATGGACCCCTTGAATTTTACAAATTTTAAACAATTACTCGCCCATACCCAAGCAAAGTAACAGTTGGACGTTTCAAATTTGATATTCGCCGATGTGACATTTAAAAACAGCCGAGTGTCACGCGATCGCCGTATAACCAAGTACAAAATTGTAACCTAACCTAACTATTACTGGGTTTTTGGTACAGAGATACAAAGGGAACCCCTCTCAACTTGACATCCAATCGTCGCCCCGATGACGTAGGAAATTTAAAAAACGATCCATCATACGTCTATCGACCCTCGTCATCAACTTGACATTTGAAAACCACCACATGCTAACCGACTGTCCTCAGTTTTTTTTTGCAGCTTCGTCCGATTGGTCCATAGTGACGTGTCCTTACAATTAATCCAATTAATATTCCTGTTGAAGCTACTAAGTGCCGTCATAGGTGGCCAATAACACTGTTAGTAGTACAGTCCTCCCAGTGTCTGCTGGCTGCGACCGATAGACCAGGAGTATCTGTTGACTATTCCCAAGGGAATAGAGCCTGCGTGACGTGGCGAATCCAATTTCAGAGCGTTTACGCATCTGTGGCGCTGCACGAGCTTTGAGGTTATGTCAGCAGGTAATTGGAACGTTGGTCAGTCCGTGTTTGTCGTTCGAATATCAATGGCACCAGGATTCCTGGCAGAATTCTCGTTAAACTATCCGAATAGAATTATTCCGACTTTATATCTTCGAAATGTGATTGTGGGACAATAGATTGGCATTGTTATCTGAAAATAAAATTTCTATAAAATCCAAAAAAAACGTCGTTCCCTCGATTCAATAGTTTCCTATATGCACAATTTCCCAGACTTTATGTACGCCCCTGGTAGAACGTACCCTGGTAGAACTTAGAACGTGTAGTATTGAATTGTCGTAAAATAATATTACCATGCACATAATGCATTACTTAGACGGAGGTAAATAAATTGTCAAAGGAAAGGTCTGTCGCGGAGAAAATTTAATGAAGCTTGAAAAAGATATGAGAAACCTTGTGTAAGGAATTATTTAATATTTTCAATTAAATTACATTTCTATCTGACGTCTTTACGACGATAATTAATTTACGTGAAATTTTAGGTTAATGTATGTCATAGTAGGATTACTCGTGTTTACCGCTATATGTACCATGTATACCCACTGGTTGGTATATTACATTTTAGGTGTATATGCAGATAGGACAAGATACAAGCGGATGGCATGATAATTACTAATTATCTAGGCCACTTCGATCCCTGAGAGTAACAGCTTTTGGCCATTTCACGGATTGCTTGATCGGGCCAAAAATATATAGATATATCAGATACACTGTTCAATTTTCATAAATAAATTAGCCGCCTCATTTAATTCCAGACATTATCGTGTTGGGGTGATCACGTAGCAAACCAGACACGACGCCAGTTCTGTATTACCTAATTTTCATAATTTTTCAGAAATCCATAAGGCCGCGAGTAAGTCTGGGTAATGTGACGGGATTAAATGGCTTGGTGGACGTTTCGATGAAAATTCTTGTTAGGTAATAAATTTTCGTTAAAGTTCTTCAGCGACAATGACATTTGTTCTTACTGGGAGTTGACGTGATAATAGAAAAATTTCGAATTTTTTTATTTTTTCAACCAGACGACTCTTTTTTTTCTTTGCTTAAGCCACCCTGAATCCTTTCGCTGCTTTGCCGATTTTTATCGTCCTTTTTTTTCTTCTTGGCTCTCCTGTCCTCTCGTCCTCCCTTTGGTCCTTTATAATCTTCCGGGCATTTAGATCTTCTCGTGTCGCTGTGCTTCCCATTCTTATGAGGTCATTACTTGGGTCTCTGCTGATCCTGCTTGAAGACGGTTGCTACCACGTCCGACGAAGTGAAGTCAGCCGCGAATTGAACGGTCGAGATTTGGCTGCCTCGCTTGACTCTGATGAAATAGGCAGAATGCCTATTGAAAAAATTAAAACTAGCTTCTGGTGGGAAATTGTATAAATTCTTAGATAAAAAAAAACGATATTGGAATTTCAGTATTAATTGACTCGAAAAACTAAAAAGTCACTGCAGTACCGTGCAGCCATCGAATTGATTCGTAGCTCCATTGGATACGTATAAATAAAAACAATGGTGAAAAATGGAGGAACGCTGCTGTTAAAGAAATATATAAAAAATGATGAATCGTTTCGTAATTAATTTTAAAAATTGTATAAAAAATATTATCTGAAATTAGTAAAAGCGCGGAAAAATATTACTTTTACTCTATACATGTATACCGTAAAAGTCGAGTCGAGCTAGTATTTCAATCGCTTCACGTTACTCAATCTCGTTACTCATCCATCTTCAGTGAAAAGGTTCCCATACTGTCACCTCAAACTACGTCAATCGATATTAATAAATACTTCAGTTCACCCTTTATTGAAAGCACGATATCCGTCCGCTCTGTTCTTTATTTATAGCAGCGCGATATTGCCGCAATCTATTTATCAGGGAAATTTTATTTTTCCTTTAAAATTCACCCAACTGCTAAAGCGAATCGAGTGCTTAACAAATTTAAATAAAATTGAATTTCTCTTTTTGCTCAATAAATAAATCGAATTTGTCTCCACTCATTTCCTATTTGACGCGTCATCTCGATAGCAAGAAATAATAAAGTCATGTTGATTTTTTCAAAATTTTTTGGACGAATAACACAAAAGGGGTTTTAAAATATTTTCATATAGCCAAAGTAACAAATATCAATTAAATATAATATTTAAATATAATAATATATTTCAATTACAGTGAAACTATTAAATCAGGCTATCGATTTGCGGTAGGAATAGCTACTATGTATCCGTCTCAACCCTTACTACCAACCCTTAGGGCAAAACGTGATATCGGCAGACATTGAAATATTGAATCAAACGAAAGATGCTTTGCTTCAAGATGGATGAGATCATGGCCTTAGTAAAATTGCAACAGATTTCGATTGGCTCGTTCGAGGTTTCTAATATTAGATAAAGGGACGTAGAGGTTAGAAAGAAGAAGAAGGTAGACATTTTTTGTAATTTTAACGCAGTTCAACCAACTCTGATTGGATCTTTATTATATATACATATTCAGTGTTAGGAAAGATTAAAGATACTATTTACTCAACCGTGACAGAAATACGAGATTCGAATCGATAAAGAATCGCATCGCCGACGGTTGAGCATTCCAATGAAAATATTAGAGCTCTTGAATTATTTCTAGAGCCGAAGCAGCTGGAATACATCAGGATTGAACTTAATGAGATTTTATTGAGTAAAATTGCAAATGGAATTAGACCTGCGTAATTGATTAACTATGACAATAAAGCATGAAGATTTTAATATTTGTCTGAAAGACATGGAAAGTTAAGAATGATAATTTCTGCATTTATTTTCACACTGAAAAAACAACTCCGTTCTTATCTGTTTGGTTAGAAAGCCATCCTTTAAGCTCTCCTCGTCTTGCTACAGTTAATCTTATTAAATGAACCGCGTACCGGTAAGAATGTCTGGAAATCAAATTACGTCACGTTGGAAATGAGGTCAAGTGCGCCTGAGGAAATGTGCATTGCGCAATAGCTAAATAATAATTGTACGAGCGTGGAGAATATATTTTTACAAAATATCCTAACCCTCCGAGATGCCTCTCCTCTTTGGCTGACAATTCCAGAAATACGTACCGGTAAAAATATCACATTTTCGTCCCGTAGAACTCGTAGAAGTTTCCTTTTCGTACGAATAGAACTAGTAACGACGAATTCGAATACGAAAAATTCGTAAATAGGTAAATAGTAAATTAATGAATGAATTTCATACTCAGAAATTCGCGCAGCCCCAGACAAGAGGATAAGGACGAATAAAATGAGGACCGAACGCTTGAATTCGAAGAATAAATAAAAAAAAATAGAGTTCTAAAATATTCGCTGTACCTTGAGATGCCACTCGAAGAACTCAGAGCTTCCGATCCGTAATCCTGAGAAACTCATTGTATCCACGAAAAAATACATTAACCCACGAAAAGTCAATTAGGATCATGTGAAGAAGTCTACGTAGACGAAGCTCGCACGTTAAAGGATCGTCAAAAGGTAATAAAATGAAATCCTTATCTCATTGGTATTGAAAAAAAAAGATGATCCAACTTCGAAAGCTCCTCGAGTTTCGAAATTGGAAAATAATAAGAGAACAAGTTCAGAAAAGATCCAGAATTTCGAGCTGAGATATTTTATGCCGCGAGGAGAAACCGTATAAGACTTTTAAATTGTTTCCCGAGCTCTTCCATTCGTCGGGATTACTCGGCAATTGCACGTTACACCTATGCCGCGGGACGACTCACAATTTTAAGGTTAACCGGTAATCCTCGCCAACGGCAAGGATTAAACGTCCTTTCCCAGCTCTAATTTCAACTGTCACGCAAGAAACGTCCCAACTAGTTTAAATGATAAAGCACGTTCAACCGTTCCTAAAGGACACATAAATAGCACAACGTAACTCGTGCGTTCTTAAAGTACATGTATATCTACCTTCCGATTCGGACTTTACTTTTCAACGGTATAGTCCCAGTAGCCACCGACAATGAAGGGTTATAGTTTCTCGATACATAAAAATTCTCCCCATTACCAATTCACGTAACTCGCAAGCCCTTAACGACATTAGATTAAAGATTGAAAAAAAGATCAAAGCCCGAACAACACAGGGGAAAAAAAAAGAAAGAGCCTTACGACACTCGGCGTCCCCTTGAAAATAGTTCACAGGAAGATCGATTCGCAAGTACGATCTAAGAACAAAGAAAGCAAAGATACGACGCAGCGAATTTTAAGGATTTCAGTAAGAAACAAACAAAACCGTCACCTCGAATAGGTTAAACGTAAAGATCCCAGCATGCCCGTATAACCATAATGCACCACGATAAGACCTCGCATAAATTACATATGAGCCCGGGACGTCTTCCATAAAAGGTCGTTGCATCCGTGACCGGCGTTACTGTGGGCTGTGAAAATATTTCTGTACTGCTCTTTTCAAAAAGAGCCTAAATCATTTCCAAGCGACGTATATGCACTGGATATTTTTATACGCAGACGTCTTATTCTATTTCTTCCATTATCTTTACCTTGTCTAATATTTCGTCTCACGGAGTTACTAAACATACTCACTGTTTATTATCAACGCCTGTGGAGGTTAGGATCGGAAAAGGCTGCCTCGGAACGAACGCGCGAAGACTCGTTAGCCATGTTGACTTCCTGCGGACAAACAAGAATCGCATAGACGCTCGGCTGAGACGATGACAGATTCACGATCGTACTTACCATTAGTCCTAGGGAAATGACATTTTAAGTCGTGTTTTCAACAGGGGTATATCAATATTGATAACTTATCATAGTCCGCCTATCTTTACGAGTATGCTCATTAAACACTGAAATACTGGGTACACGAAAGGTGTCGTTATAACTCGGCCGAACGATACCGATCCTTCCTGGTTGTAACGACAAAGTTGTATTCGATTCGCTCCGCGATGTATTGTTGACAACAAAGGTGGACTTTCGTGTATAAGTAAATTAACGTCGGGATGTGTCGATAAGATCGAAGTATTGTAATAGCAAGAGAACGGTCGAGTACGTATACCGGGTGACTGGAGTAAAAATAATCATAGCACTTCTAACAGCTAAGCAGTCTGCGGTGTAATTGCTTTCGATCGGACCACCCGTTAGGCGCGTGTTTAGAGAAATTTTCGAATCTTTCAGTGTTCGATTGGTTTCTGTGACAATTAAAAAAATTAATGACTTTCAGGTGGTTATCGAGAACTAAAATTGTGGGAGGTATCCTATTAAATTATTTGAAGTGCAATCAAAGGATTCGTGCAATTTTAAACGTTTGACTATTGAAATTTATGGAAACGAAGTAAAATTTTATTTTTATAAAAATAAAATGCACTTGTAACGCATTTACGAGCTTTTGCTCCTCTCTAAGACAAGTCTCGGTAATAAATTCGATATGGAGTTTAAAAATTGGTATACGATAATAATAAGATAAGGATTTTTCAAAAAATCAATAATAACCAACGTAATAAATTTATTTCAGATACTGAGCAGGATTCGAATGTCTTTTGGGAAATTGATATTTTTTACTCAGTTACCACCCACGAAGACGGCTTCTCGCCGAGGGACGAGATTCTTGATGTAGATTTTCGTTCTACGCTCGAAAGTTCTTAGGGACAGAATCAAAATTTACGAAGTAATTTCGCCTGGATATTATTGCATTTTCCGTGCTCCTTTACAGTCGACTGGACAAATTTTGTAAGTGACAGCCAGTGGATGTTGCTGACAATTGCGCAAAACTTGAAAGGTAAACCAAGAGCCTTTTTCTACTTACTGCACAGTTACCGAATTGATATTTTGATCCAAGTACGTGTAATGTCGAGCGAGACATTTTACAAAGAGAAAGGGAAACACGCGTCAGAGCTATAATTTTTTAAATAGCACAAGTGCAAGGGTAAACCCAGATTATTGAACGCTCGTATTTATTCTGCTCGTCGCAAGATAGAAACCAGAAAATAAGAAGAAAAAAATGGTATAGCGTGCAAGCTGGTTAGTCTTAAGTAGTAAAGAAGAAAAGGATCTACTGTAGTGTTGCCAGTGTAGGAATTTCTTTACTGTTATATATATATATATATATATATATATATATATATATATATTGAAGATTCTGTGAACCTTTTTGTGCGACAGACCTAAATAAAAAGTCAAATCTAATTCAGCACCTTTTCGTAGAAATTGGAAGCCATACGGGACAAGATGTACTTGAAATTCCCAAGAGATACTCGTGAAATTCTCAGAAACATGATAGAGATGTAAATAAGATCGGAAAAATATAAAAGAAACACTGAGATGTTCGGTGTTATGAAGCCTTCGAAATATTAAAAAAAAAACTCACCTGGCTAAAAACTGGAAAAGACTTATCGACTGACGCAGATTCTTCATGAATCCAGAAAAAATTTTGAATTACGCAAAACGAGATGTTTTCAAGTACACGCTCTTACGTATATTTTCTAAAATTTCGCGAAATACCGTAACAATTTATTGTCGATTAAATTCTCTCGGAGCCATGCTTGTCTCGCATTGTTTTCTTCACTTAACTTTTTTTATAATTGCACAGTGCAAGATCCCTTATCTCGACACGGCAAAGATCGATGCTCACGGATTTCGAACTTTTATAAAAAGCCTAATGAAGGAGTCCCGTCTCACCAGTCTGATCGTCTCGGATAAAAATCTTACGGATATGGACGAATTTTATCGGGAGATGTTTGAGGATGTTTACGTGCCCATAAAAAGAATTCATACAGACAATACCGTCCCGATTATTCAGTCCAAAGTTTGCGTCTTGCTCCTCGACGGCTTTCACGGCCTAGAAAGTACGTTGAATAATTACGAAAGTGACTTTTGGAACACTGACAATTTTTACGTCTTACGTTACATCGCCGAGTCTGAATTCTCGCTGGGGGACGAGATTCTCTATGTAAATTTCCGTGCGGCCCTCGAACGTCTGTGGCGGCTAAAAAGAATTTACAAAGTGATCATTTCGATTGGGGATAAATACGTTTACTACGATCCGTTCGAATCGCGTGGTACGGCGGTCGTAAATGAGATGAAAAGCGACAAGAGCGTACTTGAGAACGATTCAAGTAAATTTGGTGCTTTGCGAATCTCCACTGAGGTTCGTATCGACACTTTTGTATCGCGACGTGACTTCAATGGCTACCAGCTCGTTGTATCGACGTTCGAGTACGTCACGATGGCAAAAACGGAAGAAGGTTATGGTTACGTCGGGTCCGACCGGAAGGCCATGACTGAAATTTGCAGAATGATGAACGTCAGTCCGATATGTCAGGACTCAAGCGAATCAGCTTTCAATAATACAGACGATACGTTTACTAATACGCTTCGGCAATTGACTCGTCTTATCTCTGACGTTGGATTTAATGGTTTCTTTATAAAAGACTATGACACGAAATCCATTGAATTCACGGGTTATGTAACGAGCGACAGTGTGTGTGTCGTGGTACCGAAAAGAGGCGCCATACCGAATTATCTGGCGATCGTGAGAGTTTTTTCGGCTGAAACTTGGATACTGATAATCATTACTCATATAACTGTGTCCGTTATATACTTGAGGAACAGGATGATGCTTGGGGATGATAGGGAAAAGGGATTTTCAGGTGTTTTAAGAAATGGATACTCGGATTTGATAATGAAAAAAAATTGTCGGATAAATAGAATGTCAAAGCCCTTTGGAAATTTTCGAAAGACACGTGGAAACGGAGTCATGGGATTCTTTGACGCTCGCGTGGATGTGAAAGGGACACACGGTAATTGCTGCAGGGGAGATCAAAGGAATAGGGGTAAATGGAATTGGTCGAAAACATATGACATACCGGAAGGAAAAAATCCGAGGAAATCCTTCGGCGGAGTTTTCTTGATGCATCCCAAGGCGCAATTAAATGTAGATCATTCGACCTCCTTTATATGGAAGGTATTATTATCCAGCATCCAACCCTTGGAGATGGCCGGCGATCGTGTCTCTGAGAGAGTTGTACTCGTCTGTGGTTTACTCCTAGGGGTTGTTCTTGGTGGAAGTTTTACCAGTCAGCTTACGTCTAGCTACAGCAAGCCAGCTTTTTACAAGAATATCGATACACTGAAAGAATTGGAAAAAAATGGTGAGTAAGTTGATGGATGAAGGGAGAATTATGTTTGAAACTAAAATTAACGCTATTTATATCAGGGATGGCAATCTTGACAAACTTCAAAAATCTTCAGACCGACGTTTTTGCCAATGACGATACGTCCGTTTTATCGAATCTTCAAGCTAAATTATACTTAGCTAATATGACCGAGATGCGTCACAGAGCATACGTGATGGGAAAAGCTGGAGTCTTAGAGCGTAAGAAATTCCTGCCTTTTTCGATATTTGGAAATTATCGAATGCACCTGGTAAACGAATGTCCAAAGAAATACATTCTTGCTTATGTCGTGACAAAAGGTAATTGAGTTTATAATGAATTTGAGAAATCTGATTTACAGAAATTTTATAGCTATTTTACAGGATCAGTATTTCTCCCACGTATCAACGAGATTATAGGAAGGATTCAAAACGGTGGGTTATATAGAAAGTGGTTCAAAGACATGAAATCCGATAAGCAAGATATTTCTACTACGAAACTAGTTGTGATCCGGGTGAATCATCTCTATATACCATTTGCAATTTTACTCCTAGGTCTGAGCTGCAGCACGATAATATTCTTTTGCGAACGCAAGGGATACGTATGACCTCAAATATTTGCATAAAATGGAAAAATTGAATTTTTATATGTTATTCCCTTCGACGTGTTTACTCACCGATCGTGTAATACGCGATGTAAGAGCACAAGGCCTACGGTTAGCGTTAAATGACGCCAAAGTCAAATACGTCGGACGTCATCGTGCGTTTCATAAATCTTCACGCTGTTGCGTTAGGGATAGAAGTTTATTTTTTTCCAGCAATAAAGCACTTCTCGTTGTTGCACAGAGTGCTTGAGACGATTATTCAAATGTCAAGGTCGTACCTAACGCAAGGACGACGTTAGCAATAAAATACCGTTAAGCTCCTACCTACATTTGACATACCTGATCTGAGCCAAGGGATAACTAATAAATTGATAAAGGTATTCGGCAACAGTTTACCTATTTATGAAAATCTTGAAACACAGGCAGCTTCTTGTTTCTCGTCTCCTTGTCAGCCAGACGTCAGAAAATAAAAGCATAGAGTGGCACAGTTTGCAGCAAAACATTGAGTTTTTCGTCTGCTACATCGAACATTCGTTTGCCTGTGAAGCTTATGAAAACTCTCGGTCGCGCATGCGCAGTACACATTACCAAGATGGCGGCGTACCAAGTAGCGAATATGAAATTCTAAATGAGACCTTTGATAGACTTCATATCTGTTCTTTTTTTCTCCTCTGATATTACTTTTTTAGATATTCCACTAAAAAAATTACATAGAGAACTTTTTAAATTATATCGATATTTCAAATTCTCGAAAAGTATTTCAAACCTTTGGCCTTTGGCAAACCTTTGGCCTCGATGAGAGGTAGACTTTTTGCTATAGTTAATTTAAACTTTCCAAGGTAGACCTTGTTCTGGTTATCACGGTAATAGCTATTCCCACGCTGGATATGCACTTTCACCGGCAACGTATTATTTTTCAATCAAGTCTTCTACAAGAACGCCATCCCTTTTCAAACGCAAGCTTTACTGCTTCGTCCCTCTTGTATTTTTTTTTTTAAATTATTTGCGTGCTCTAATTTACCTAAGACATAGAAATATTCTCAACTAATGTGCAATAGCAATTTGCTAGCAATCTGCAACACAATGGCCCATCCATCAGAGTGGATATTACTTGCTGGTGCAAAAACTTTATAAATTTATATAGTTTCACAGAAAAACTAAGCTTGCACGTGATGGATGTAATATCTGATTTAAGCCTTACGGATCTAGCTTCCATGTGAAAGTAGCTGACCTAATCTCTAAAAATATGAATATTTCATTTAATAACTATGCAAACCTGACGTGCATAGCTAAAATATACTTTCATTTCATTTTGCAACTACTTGACAGCTATTTTAAAACTGTCCTTTTCCACGCTCAATATATATTCTTTCTGCACTTGATTTAAACTTCTTTCATACTTGATCCTCGCATCTACCATGTAACGTGGAACGTGAGCTAAGGTATCAACTCAATATATTATAGAAGTGGAAAAATAGATCTTTTAAATTAATGGACTCGAGCACTCAATATAAATAAAAATGCATCATCGCTCTATTGAACGTGACATTTTATACGTAGAAAATTCAAGATGAAGAGTTTCCTGAAGAAGTTGATCCAACTTTTAAAAGAAAAAATGGACTCAGAATTTCCTAGTCTCGAGAGTCAATTAATTACAGGCATCGACGTACGCTTAAGTAATAAAAATAAAAATATTCATATATATGTCATCCTTCGATAAAAGAGAATTGATAAGACAAATCTAATTGTCAGGATGACAGGTGCATATTCAAGCTCTCATAAACAGTTATATTTAAAGGGGCCATCTTCTTATGGTTTACAATATAAACACAGTCCTTTAAACACATGGCAGCATAATTGTACAGTTATATTTTCTCAGGTATAAAATTCAAGGTTATAAATCTCAGTAGTAAATACTGTTAACAGACATCTTTATTAGTGTTTTATATCCACTCGATATTTGTCTAGGAAAAAATAATAGCTATAAAGTACTGTAGCTAATTGCATCCATAGTTATCGCGAGGCAAACAATTCCGCGAAGAAAGCAATTTAAAAAAAGTACAGTGCAAAATAAGGCTTAATTAACCAAGCAGTATACTACAGTGTAATAGGAGCTTCGATAACTCTTATTTATCCGAAGGGAGCATAGGACGCAGATATTTAATGGGTTTGTTACGAGTTACATTTGTTTTATAAATAAAACTTGACGCGTCGTTAAGATAATTTATTTAACAATGTTAACTATACGATGTACAAAGAATCAAATAATAATAACAACATCAATAATGTTTATATTTTTTAATTAAATATACTTACATCATACTAGAAATTAGTATTGGAATGAAATTTCAAATTTTCGAAAATTTACGTAAAATATTCCTAACCTACCTCACGTGTACGTATTTATGCATAAACACAGTCGTAACTGTGCTTGTATTTATGTTTCTGGACAATTCTGTCTGTGTACTTCGCGGACATTTTGATAATTGAATTTCAAAGCGACATTCCATTAATGATACCTAAGGGATTATTGTTTCAGGCAGATATACTCTGTTTGAATTAAATTTATAGAATAACGGAAAATCAACAGTCTCGGGCGCTAGATCAAAGAAAGATGCATCTGAGCTATACCGTGTCTTGATAAACGGATTGTTGGAGTAATTAAATCAAAATTAATTCATTCCGACGAGTTTTAACAAATTAATTTTAATACAATATAATTAATGTACTAAAAAGAAATAGTGTAAAAGTCATTTAATTTTCATAGTTTCTTTTTTTCCAAATAATCGTATTATTATCGGTGAAGGTTATCGTCATTGTTGTATTATATATAATTTGACACGTGCAGCGCAAATTATTTCCTGATATATCGTTCGACGTAAAATAATGAATATTCGATTATCAATTAGACAGGCAATTCGATATTAGCCAGACTAAGTTCAATCTGTCTCTTATCAACATCAGCGAGAAACTGCGTGACACGAAGTATCCCTCTGATAAATTAATAAACTTCTCGCAAAGTTACGTTCGAAAATACTTAAACGAGTTTATTATAAATTCGAGATACTTCGATGAGTTTATAACTCGCGAATTTATTCCATTTATAATTATATATTTTGTCATCCTAAATTAGACGTATCTCGTGGATGTGGTTTGTTCAATTCTTTTTTTACAAACTTTCTTTTGATTCGATTTGTTTAGCTTAGGACCCGCACATTCGTTCCAAGTGCCGTTATATATTTTATTATCTTAAATTACGCCTATCTCCTGGCTCTGGTTCGTAATACATTTGTTTTGACAAGAGAAAAAAAATTATTGGATAAAAAATTCTCCCCTCGGGTTACTTATCTTTCGATTATAAGGATGAATTTTTTATTGTTTGTTTCTGTCTTTTATGTCCTACTTTGATTTAGCTTCTGTATAACGGCAATAAAGACGTAGTGTTACAGTTACTCTCGTACCCGTTAACGTCGTAATACATTCTGTCGGTAAAACAGTCTGGCCCGCCAGCTGAGTCCGAGGACAAGGACGTCACTTTAACAACAGACAAGTCGGCGCTTTGGCTCAGCTTGGTCGTTTGAAAAATCTGAAGAAAAAAACATGATAAAAATTTTCCTCAACCTTTTGTCGACGGATAAAAAGGAAAATATACGAAAAACTTCACGACTAGTTATGTACACGCGTAAAACGTATAGAACCTGATGTAAACTTACGAAGGTAATACAGTTCGGATACAACTTAATTGTATTTAGCGGATTGTGAATGACTGGGGGAATGAAATACGTGCTAGGACTAAAAATGATACGCTGTATCCTATTCGTAATAACTCTTGAAAGCCCTCTGTGTGCGTTTCGTATACCTCTGATTTGTAAACCGCGGGAAAAAAATAGTGGTTTTAAAAATTTAAAACAAATCTCCCTCTCGCGCCCGTTTAATGATGAATTCGAATGTTCTGGTCATGTGATTAATAAATTAAAATAAATATATATATTTTTTTACAAACATCACCGAAGCATATTCTAAAAGTTATTTAACTGTAATAGTTCGATATAAATATTGAAAATTTTTTATTTATCGTGACGTCACGTAACGGTTAACCTAAAATTCTAAATGTTTTATTATGCTGGTCAGAGATTATCTCGATGTATATCAGCTCGTGTATATTTTTATGTAAGTTAATGGAAAAGATACGTGCGTACGAAGCCTAATCCAAAATGTTATCCCTCGCAGAGTAAGACGCTTCCTTATTCCGTGGGCGATTCCGGCGAATCCTAAGACTTTAGAGGAAGAGATTGATCCGTCAGGCGTAAAGTTAGGTTTCATAGATAGCGACCAAACGACGGAACACGCGCGAACAGAAATTGTAGGAACGTCGGTCCAGAACGGTACCGAATTTCGTTTAATAGCCCGTTGAGAAATGTAGTGGAAATTTACACGTATCCTGTCCTAAACGTTAAATTGTCTTCATTCGAAAATGGAAGACACTTTGACTACGTAGTGTTACAGTTCGCTACGATTCGATTGGTGAAACAAGATGGCTACCGTAAAAATGTATAAATCCACAATGTACGCATTAAAATACGGAATTTAAAACGGGCATTAGAGAAAATATTTTATTCATGACTAATATATATTTTGAAAAATTTCTACGTTTATGATGGATACTATTCAAATGTCAAATGTTTATCTTGAAGGAAGCAGAAAAGCGTCTCTTGGCGTCGGACTGATCGAAAGTAAAGATAAAATTCTCTTTCGCACAGCTGAATACGAGTCGCGTATGCATAAATGCATAAATGCATAGGCAAAGTGCCGTACAAAGTATACGAGATGATAGTAAGAAGTGACAAGCACATTTTCTCGTAATACAGATCCTTGTGAACACACGTCAGAAAGTTAAAGAGAAGCGGAGTGTATTTTTTAAAAGCATTCGGGTCACGCTTTTACAAAATTTCGTGTCTTGTCGCACCTATGAAGAAGAATGTCCTCGGGACAAATTAATCAACATAATTAAATCCCGTCGTTACTTACGATTTACGAGTAAAAATTTTAATAGACAATTCTTTTTCATTATACCACAAATTTTAGCAAAAATTCGTATCACTTTTCCTAACCTCACGCAGATGGGGAAAAGTGTGGTAAGATGGAGGACAGAATGACGTCAGAGTTAGTTGAAAAATTTAACCCGACTGCAGCGCCGTCAGCTAATTTTATGGATGGTCCATCTTACACGGAGGACCGTCGTAAATCACCTACCCCTGTTTTACACGTCTATCATGTGTGTTTCAAATGAAAACATTGAAAGGTAAATCAATATATACGTAAATCTACAGAATAAAATAGTCCATAAGAGAAATCACGAAGGGATCACTTATGGGACTGTTAAGCCAAGATCATTTTTTAAATGGATTAGTAACGCAAACTGCATTCTAATGCAGAATTTATTGGCGCACTGTTGAATGTGTCAATAAATCTGTTCAAGAACTAGCATAATATCGAGTATATTGTGTGTATACGTATATCTGTATGTGTATATATGTATGTATATACATGTTTAAAGGGTACTTTGGGGACAATTTCAGATATACAACGTACAAATTGAGGACAGTTGTATAGTTTGGGGTCGGGTCTCAATCTAATTTCAAGATAACGCATGCTTTGAGGACCATAAAGCGGCTCTCAAACCGAATCTGTTTTATATTTTTCCAATGTTACACACCAAATGTCTGTGAAGGGCTTAGAAATTTCGCCAGGTTAGATTAGGTTAGAATTTCAATGCTGTGATGTCCCAAGGTGTAGTTTTAAAAAAAAAACTAGCTCGCTATTTTGAATGCCCCAAAATTGCCTGGGTCCTCAAACTATACGAACTGCATGATTGTGTGTGTGTGTGTGTGTGTGTGTGTGTGTGTGTGCGTGCGTGCGTGCGTGTGTGTGTATAGACAGAGGAAAGTTATTTAGGAACAGATGCCAAGGTCTAGTCGTCACGGTGACGAAATGACGTATCTTTTGGTGAACTAGACAATAAGTCAATGTCATTTAGAATTGGCTCTTCGCTGCAAAAAGCAATTTCCCTCCCGTTGTTCCGTATTTGATTAGAAAAATTGCGATGAATCTGACGCTGTCGATGTATTGACAAATAGCCAATTCCCTTTTTTTTAATGGAAAACAAATTCCAGAAATATATTTCCACGGAAATTTTGGTATCTCATTCGATATCTTGGAGTAGAGTTTATTAATCCTTTTCACTGAACTGTCGCCTCTCAGGCGCTACAATATTTATAAAACGGGGATATGTCGAGTGCAAAGGGTTAAAGTATCCAGTAACCTTCATAACGAATGATTCTTTTAGAAAGCATGGAAATATGTAATCTTCCTTGGGAGTTTCCAACACGCCGTTGTTAGATGGGATTAAAGAAAGGAAGAAAAAGTGAAACTGACCGTATCTGAGAATAAAAATAAGTCTGTGTTGATAGATATGGAAGTGTCGTGCGGGTCAGTCTGCGTGGAGTATCGTATCGCTCCTGAACTTTTGAACCTGTTGTATCCAGGTGACCTCGATAACTGAACGATCCACGTATATAAAACGGACACCCCTCCAAAGCATAACATTTGCAGTTTAAGACGTGCAGCGTGTGTTGATATCGAAGAGGAATCATGAAGTTGCTTTATTTCCTTTGCCTGATCATGCTGGCAATGGCGTGCTTCATGGGAGCTGACGCCAGTGAGTATATTCCCTGATCCAAGATTATTTAAACATAAAAACGTCTTTCGTGCTTACAAAAATGTACAGTGAGATATTTGAATGTTAGAAAAAATTTCCTTCAAAGCATTATATTATTATATGTATTACAGAATGCACTGAGGCTGAATGCAGAAAATCGTGCGGTTTTGTTGGAAGTATTCCTGGAGGAGCTGGTGGAAAGTACTGTGTCGATGGCTCTTGTCGTTGTTACTTGACTAAATCATGAAGAGTTACTTCTTGAAGATATAAAAATACCATAAACTAAATGTCTGTTAAATGTACACTTGAGATGTCAATAAAACTTTGCTGATCATAAAATACATAAACATGATTCAGGAGTAAGTACTGAGCAGATTATTATATAATATTTTATGGTTTATAAAATAAGCTAGAAACAATCAAAAGTACAGAAAGTCTCCTCTGTCTGTGACTTGCTAAAGAAAATGGGTCTGTATCTACTTCAATGGAATCTATACAAAGAATTGCTATTGTTAACGCACTGCCGCAGTTTATTCTAGAGCACAGACTCAATCTCAAGATTTAGTTTCTACCATGGAGTATCTTGACCGAACTACGTTTCCAATTCCTGGCGATATACAGTTCCGTGAGGAAAACTAAAGTGCAGCCAAACAATCCAATAAGCAATACGAGGAACGTGAGAGAGTAGTGACTTAAGGTTAATTTGATATCCTTGGTATTTCTTTTTCCGTTGATTCTCTTCTCCTTCATTTTTATTGGATAAATCATGTTCTCGCACCACTGATTGAACAGACCACCCTGTATCATTCTAAGGAGCAGCGCGTCGATCCTGTCTAGGTAAGGTGAGACGATTCCCACCACGTATGCCAGCATATAACTCGAAGGATATTCCTCGACTACGTGCATCAAGTTATTACCCTCCTGGTCGTAATAGTTTGTCAAATCTTCGAGTTTCAGCGTGGCCAAACGAGTTAGAGCAATGGCCTTTCTGTTAAAGGCTACATAGTCCTTGGTATGGATATTTGACGGTAGATTTTTCATTTTCTTACGAAGTATATTACTGACGGGACTGTTCTCTCTGAAGGTGCTCGCCATGAGGTTGTCATACTTCGTTACTATGTTAAAATCGGTCTCAGCCACGTCTGCCAGTGTATGAAGTTCCCTCCTCATCATTGGCTTGCTGAGTGTCGATACCAGACAACTTTGATAAAGTCCAACGACGACGATACTGAGCAGCAGGACGTTGCAGAGGAAAAGACGCTGCGCTGAAGATTTTCCACTTTCCAAAGGATAAAAGACATTTATGTATATGTCGAGAAATATTTTTAAACAGGGATGAATCTCAGGTGGTTTCGTTTGGTATCGTTTGTCTGGCAATTTCTCAGCTTCAACGTGTGTCGTGAGGCTGGTTGAAAAGTTAGGGGTGACTGGCTGCTTGAAAAATTGATTATTTCCTGCGACTCTGTCAAGTTCATCTTCTTCGATCTGCGGAAAAACGTGTGACCCAGTTTGTATCTTGTGCAGCGGATCTCTTTTCCAGAGCTGACGTTTGGGATTGTTCCTGTAGGAAGTCAAGAAATCCATGCCGTTATAGTTTTCATTAAAACTTTCGGATTGACAGTTTTTAAAAGCTTTACGTAATTTTGACAATACTATGTTTCCTCTTGATATTCTTGGTGTCTGCCAGTGACATCTTGGATCTAGTGGATCCTGATGATTTTCTTGATTAACTTCACCGCTGTAATGTTTCACCAGGTGCCAGAGGACAGCGACTATCATGTTGTACGCAAGAAGAAGGTACCACAATGGGTGACTGAATGGTGTAAACGGCATTGCGTATTTCGGAACTGGTCCGGAAGATGGCGCCAGGAGACAAAGTTTATCTTCGAAAATTGCTACGGTATATTTATAATAGTTCATGTTTTGATAATATTTCATAAAATAGCCAGTGATAGTTATATCGATCTTTCCGTTTTCTATCCTGTGCAGGCCTTCCAAAAATGGATCGTTGTGAGAGGAATTGCTTTGGATGACCTTGATGCGAAACTGAGAATTCATATACTTCTTCAAGGACCTCAATGCTTCGCCATCCATCCCGGAGAAGACATATTTCCCATTCTTCTCCGTGCTGATCTTCATCATGAGGGAATTAAAAACGGCCACGTTCAATGGATAATTATTCAAATCGGTAAAATCCTCGAAAATCCTCAACGGATCCTTCCAAACTTGTACATTTTTTTTTCCAGCCTGACTGGTCCAATTTTTAAATCGATCTTTAAAATTATCCGTACTGTTTTCCACGGTGTAAATATTTATACGAGGATCCCGGTCGACCAAGGAAAATTTCAAATTGGACGATTCCTCGATCAATTTACCCGGCTGATTTTCAATCTTGAATATTTTACTGTATTCACTAATATCCTTCATCGTCTCTTCCTGCGATCCTTTTGGAAGTTCTTCGGGTACTTGGGATGCATCCAAGTAAACTTTTTCCACAGTGCCGTACTCCTCGTGATAAAACACGAAGGGCGAATACTTGTATAAACAGCGAAAGTTCTCTTGGGCCAAACTTACAAGGACTTTGCACGCCTTGTATTTTCTCCACAGAGAATCGAAAATTAATTTCGGCAAACTTTCACTCTCGTAACCGACAAACACGATGATGAATTTACTCGCAGGATGCCAAAGATAATTTTGCGACTCTACATACCGATAAAGTCTCTGAAAATTGTCTACCACGATTATCCATGTTACACCGACATACTTCAGAATGGCACTGGTCGTAGAAAGATTATCAATGTCGACTTGATAACTAGTAAGATTTAGTCTCCCTAGATATCTCGTAATGGAATCCGCAATTTCGTGACCACCGGTCAGCGAGCAAACACTCAATTTTAAGGGATCAAATTCAGCTGAATTTTTTACACGGTGCAGAATACGTGCCAAATTCCTTAGCATCTCCTTTCCCAATTCAGGATCCCGTACGTGATCCTTATAGTAGACCCCATAGAACCGCTCCCCTTTCACGAGAGAAAGGAACAGCACAAATATCCAAACGTTTGTCAACTTGCCCATCTTCGTTTCAACCTTTTCCCAGCTCACGCGGGTTACTTCGGGAGATGACAATGGACACCAACGGATTCTACTGAAATCCAATAAAATCCAATATCGATATACAAAGTCAAGCCATTTATAGACTCATAAAATATTTTCTCACAAGCAACAGGTTACTGAAGAATTCCACGATAAATTTCATCCGAACCCTTACCTTTATCATCGTTCCACATAATTTGCCATCATCCCACGTAAATGCTTGTATTCGTCTGAACTTCTGTAACACTGCACGGGATGTGACTTTTTCCAAAAAAAAGTTTTAATATTATATATGTATAAAATTTATATATTATTTCATTATATAAATATATATATGTCTCACCTGTTTCCATAAAAATTTTTCTTTTCTACTCAAATAATTCCTTTCGAATATATATACTACTCCTGTGATCATATATCTGAAACATATTCGAAATAAAAGGTTCGAACTCCGATATCACGAGCAAAACGTGTCTGACAAATGACATGTAAGATCACTGATGTCATTCAGGTTTCCTAATGACACAGGTCTAGTAACAAGCGATTGCGTTCTATCGCGGTTGTTCATCGCGTTTAGAAATCCAACAAATTTTTATTCCTTTCCGAGGAACCCATCGAAAGCAATCAATAACCCCAGACAGATTGTTAATTTCAAATAGAAATCGCATGTCGCGGACAGTTTAATTACGAAGCTACTAAATACTTGGATAATTGAGAAACTCTAGTAGTTAACTTTATACAGTGTAATCCAACTTTTAAGTGTTTCCATGTAAACTAAAGAGTAAGACCCGCTTGGATTTTTAATAAGATTATTATCTGTACACCGTGTACGCGAAGTAACGTTACGCAAGCGTCAGACGTTCGTCCTTACAGCAGAATGGGAGATCACGAACTTGGACATATCAATTATTTCGAAAAATAATAATAACAATAATTGACTATTAATACAGAAGAGACAAATGATACTAGTCTAGGGGGTGATAAATAAAAAATGACAAACAGAATATAAAGTCTGCAAATAACATACTGGATTGATAGCCAAGCACGTGAATGCTAGTCCTGTAATTAAATGTGTAAAATATTTATATGTCATGTTGTATGGAAAATCGACGATAAAAATGAAGTCGTTTGATGACTATATATATATATATATGTACGTATGTGACTTTTATGTCACCATAGATGGGATGGACTGATCAATTGTCTCTATCTTCCAGTTTAGTAAAAGATAGTCACCATTTACTTGATGTCAGTATAAAAATCACTAACGACAGTTTTAACGATCGTTTCGTCCCACAGATACGAAAAATGTAGTAGCCAAAGTGCTGTCGTAGTAAATCTGAAAGAATGCGTTCGTGAATAAAATAAAAGGCAAAAAAGTTCGAGCTCCGTCGAGCAACAGTGACATCTGCATTTGTTAAAAAAAAAGGAGGAAAAATACGGTACAGTTCAGTTGGTCGAGAGCTGTCACTTTAGAAATTAATTATTTATACGATAATTGAGGAAAGATACAAAATCCATGCCACGAACTTCATACGGCTCAAAGTTATTTTATCTGATTTTTGATTTGTATCTAAGTCTGACAGCTTTTTTTTCTACGTGTTTTTACCTCCATTATTGTCAGTTGTGAAAGAGTTTATAGTATGGGTGGCAGACACTAGACGAGACAAAAAAGACATAGGAAACTATCAATCTAGAATATTCAAATGTCCCGCGTTAAGAGCATGGAATTATAGTGGGATAAAATTATTGACTGGTACGATCAGTGAAAATATTGTGTTCACGAAATCTTCCGAATCTTGGATGCTTCGAGGGTTATATAATATTCATGGAATAGCGAGAGCAGCAACGGTAGAATAAAAATTTCGTAGTTTACGATCTAGTTTTGATTAACGTTACAAAATTATAGAGGATTTCTTTGTTGTTCTCTACCGCCGTATATCGTCAATGCGTGATTCTCAGTCGTTCAAATAAATGCTAGGTGACGTTTAATCGCGAAAAAAATAGTAATCGCGTGTCAACGATCTCCGTCGATTCGGCAGAGCTTACGCCAAAAGCTTGTAAATATTTATTTCGGCAATTCTGATACATATATTTACGCCTATTCCCCCCATTAGAGTAATCTTTGTTGGCAAAGAGAATCGACTTAACGCAAAGCACATAACCTAAACGTCACAGATGATTCTAAGTACACTAGCGGGGACGTAATTGTGTCATTTATGATTCATATGCAAGCAGGAATGTCATGATTATATAACACAGGTCTAACAAGCACTGTGTGTTCTAGTCTTCAAAAAGTCTTACCGTAAGTCTCTAGCGTTGAATTAGATTGACAAGAGGCACGAGTAGACGCCGAGAGTGTCGATCGGTTTGTCCGTGAGTGAAAAGTCGGCAATTTCAAATGCGTGTAATCGTTAAAAATTATTCGAAATCCTAAAAAAATCACTCACAATCCCGTCAAAACTTTACGAGTCGTTTCACCCTTTTTTGATAACTTATTCGCTGACCCATTTCATTCCAGCTGATTGAAAAGCCCTGTTGATACCGAAGTACATGAAAAATTTCAATAAAATAAACTGATTGCTATTCCATCTAAAAAGAAGCAGCCAGACGCTTTGTTAAATTTTAGTTGAGACGACCTTTATTTTTCACGATTCGATAAATTTCATCGAAGCTGATTGGACGAAGCTTATTTACGAATTTTTTTATCAGATACCAGTATGGATGAGCGAATTTTTATCACATTCAAAAAGTCGATTAACCCGCCCATGGAAACTCGTTATTTTCTCTGATATCTTTGAATCGCTATACGTACGTAACGTCGATGCGTGCACCGCGTGAAGCATATTTTGCATTTCTATGACGATTTCATAAAAAACTTGAGCAGTCATATAAGAGGCGCATGAAATTTTCCGGAAAAAAGGAAATTCGTTAAAATTTCTACACGCGTACTACGTCAAATCGGTGTGATCTATGAATTCGGATCCAGTATTAGAATCACGATGCTCGAATGGCTGATTCAATATAAATCCTGAAAATGACAAAATTAATTAAACCTAAAACGCCTACCATGTCTGCTATACATCACTACTGGAGGATTAAAGAAATTTTAGAACGTGAGCACAAAGATACACAAGATTGTTAACTCTCGGCAAAGAAATGACACCAATCGTTACCGTAAGAATTTCCACTAGTCAGCTTTACTAGCGCGTAGCCATCGCTAAATGGTTTCGCATTTCCCATAAAACAAAATTTACTGTGTTAATTATACCCAGCACTTTTACTCACGGCTATTATTTTAACGACGCCTCTGTCATTAGTTACGTAGATCGAAGATCGTAAAAGAACACACGCTTAGCGTCCGCGTTGAAACAGCATTTTCAATTTCTTCCTTAACAGTTTCCAAGTTTTCCACGAGGTGGCACTAGTGCTGCACTTTGCTAATGGACCAGTGCACGAGCGATCTCCTGTCGGAAAGCCTTAATTATACGAAGAGAACGTAATCAGCGTGGATGAAAGTTCGACAGATTTCAACGTACAGAATAATATAGTGCAAGACACTTTAAAGAGTGAGGCAAAAAAAATCAATTTCAAAATAACAATTTTTTATTCCGATATCGATCGTTCTTATTGATCTGTCGAGAATAATTAAACGGATGATATTGAATACAAGCAAAGGGTACAAAATCAAAGATTGATCCATCATCAATTCACCCCACGTATCTTCCTGTCCCATAAAGAGAATTCCGAACGCATTCAATATCCAATATTGAAATACGTTGCTCTCAGATGATAAAGGAAATAATATTCGCGACAGTCGTGCTTTTTAGTCTGTCCCTAAATACACGTGGCATCGAAAGTACCAAGAAATGGCACGAGGATGCCTCATTCTGGACGAGCTTTATTTGTTCCGCAAGGAATTCCAGGTCGTTTGGCTTCTATCAGATTTACACGAACTATTCTTACCGATTGGGAGAATTCGTGAAGAGATTTACTCCGAATTTATACAAAGATTGTCAGTCGCTACTGTACCTGAGAACGTACAAGATCTATTCGAGAGACTGTGCAGATGGTAAATTCATAATTCGTCAAACGAGATACCCAAGAAAATCGAGGAGAACTGTTACCGAAAGTTCTATAAGGCTGAAAGTGCCTGTTGACGAGGTCAACCGAAGTGCTGGTAACCATTTCATTGATACCCCAGCAGTAACAGTCATATTGATAGACAGCGAAGAGAGCTTGGTTGGATTTTTGAATCACGTTGTACCCGAGGAGTGGAACAATACAATGAAATTTCTTATTATCATGATCACGAATAACAACGACACGACGCAGGTAGAAAATCCTGAACATGTGGCTGATAATATATTAAAGAGATTATGGCGCGAAAGACAAATACTCAATGTTATCTTTGTCGCTCCTTTTACCACCGTTGAAAGCTGCGCCTTCACGTACAATCCAATTTCAAGTTTCGCGGGACAGGATATAACGGGTGAGATTGAAATCTTCAAATTTGAATCGAGCGACAAGGCAGCGACGACGATGGCGGAAATTTACGCGCGAAATTTAAATAAACTGAATGGATATCCATTGAAGATTGGAATGTTCGAAAGAATTCCTACGTCTCTCAGGCTGGTGGATAAAGGCGATCACGTATTCTTACATTCCAAGAAGAAAATAATGTTCACGGGTATCGACGGTATCATGTTGGACACTGTTGCGGATGCCATGAATTTTACAGCGGTTATCTACGGTCCCACGGATGGAATTGAATTCGGCTACCAAATGCAGAACGGTACATACGTCGGTACCCTAGGTAAGACTATTATTAATTTTTAGTATTTCATATACGCTTACTTATATCCCAATGATATTGCCATGCAGGTGACATCGTATCGAAAAAAATTGACGTTTCCTTCAACGCCATGTTTATAAAGAAATATGGGAACGATCCAAGCGCCATAAGATTCAGTTCGTACGTTACATTCGACAAATTGTGTTTGGTGGTGCCAAAAGCCTTGAAGATACCACAATGGCTTAGAATCTTTCAAAGCTTCACCCCGACCTTATGGATATATCTTGGAATCGTTCAGATCGTCTGCGGCGCCACCTGGTACATTATACAAAGAAGAGATCGGCCGAGTGAAGTAAATTTTCTATTAGTTCTACTGGAGACCGGATTACTATTCGCCGGTTCACCGCGTCATCTGCCACTGATAACAAGCGGCAGAATCCTCATAGGAAGTCTGCTCCTCCTGAGTGTCACGATAAGTGGAATTTTTAACGGCAGCCTCTACAAGAGTTTCACTACGGATTCCTATTACAAGGACATCAATGAATTAAAGGACGTGGATAAATCTGGCTTACCGATTGGTACAGGCTCGCCCAATCTCCGTGACACGTTCGGCTCTGATAACGATTCCGAGATTATGGTAAATTTGCGAAAAAAATTTAGGGTCATCCCAATCTCGGATATGCCAGCTATCGCGAGGGCCGCTTATCTTCGTAACTTTGCGGCTGTCGACAGGGAAAATGATCTCGTATTACGTTTACATACTAAATACATTGATCGTGACGGTAACAATATGTTACATATCGTTCCTGAGTGTCCACGTACGTACTTCCTTGCATATGCGGGACAAAGGAATTCAATTTTTTTCGACAGAATGAACGTCGTCATATCCAGAGCCATGGAAGCTGGTTTATCGAACCATTGGTATGCATGGACTATCGATAATTATCTCCAAAAGAATAGCACGCGTCAGTTTATTCGTATGCAACAAAAGTTCGTCGTGTTTCACCTGTACGACGTGCAAACGTCATTTTTCATATTGGCGATCGGACTTTTTTTGTCTCTCCTTGTATTTATCGGCGAACACGCTGTAGATCGAAGAGTCCAAATTCATTTTAAAATACGCCAATGGTTTTGTAGCGTCTTTAACATACCTGGTGGCACGGAACGTGGGACTTATGCGTGATTAAAAACAGATTCGTATTGATAAAATATAATTGTATTAAAAATCACCGTTACCATACCTTAATAGTAATAATTTTTTATTCAAATAGCGATATCCCTGAAATATTTTTCTTTCCTTTTCTTCCCAAGTACCTAAAAAGAACTCACGTACGTCTATAACACTCGGTCTCACGTATGAAAGCGCTATTGTCCAAGTGGGAACTACCATAACGTGGCTCGAACCGATAAATAAAATCTTTTATCTCATCTCGTTGATCTTTATTCGTTCATAATTTATTTTAAAAAATTTTGCGTAAACATACTCTACGAACAGACAAGATAGCGAAGATCAGTAGATTCGTGAGATATACCATACCAAATTCCATTAAACCGATTTTCCAATCAGAGTCACTGTCGCTATTAAAATAAACCAAAATTCGAGTGAAAGCTCGTATCAAGCATCAATCATTCGTGACTGGCAAAGATGACTGACAGGATTGTAAGAATAAAGAAAAATGTCAATTACACGATACAGGTGTAAAAGCATGTACAAATTGTATTTTACTAAGACAGTCAGCTGCTCCCACCAAAAGTACCATAAAAATTCTGTAGCTCTGTCAGAAGAGAACGATAAGAGAAGATGACTCTCGTCTGTCATTGGCAAACTCGTATAGAGTCTCAGCAAGTAGAAATTCTTAAGTGAATAAGCGAAGCAGCCGCAAAGGAAATGAGGTTTATTTTAAGCATATCTGAAAATACGCTGGCGACGTGTCTTTAGGATGTAACTCAGTCCTGTGTTACTGTGCAAGATATCATGGCCGCAGTTCGGTCTCTCTCGTTAGGAATTTTCTTAGCGGGTATCACCTCAGGTACGTACGACAATCATTAATCTGTCAGGGCAATGTAATTAATAGAATTGGGATAAGCCAGGCAAGGATGCACATCCTGTACAATTTTGAGCATGCCAAGTTCGTATTCTGCAAACAGTTGGCTCAAGCAGATGGGACCGATACCCCTTTAACCCAGCACTGGGATAGACCAAAATGATTAATAGGTATTGCTATGTCAATTCCTAGTGACAGATTGCTCGAGTAATCCACGAGAAAAGGCTACTGTAATCTGTGCAGCATCAGTGATGGACCAGGATAACTGCAATCGTTTGTTACAGATATACTCGGAGTTTCCGCCTGGGATCCCAGAGTTCAGCAGTACGTATACCATCTTCCAGATAACTTCCGTACTGAAAGCAGTATGTCAGTATGATTTGCAATTGAAATACTAAATAATTCTGTTGTATCAGGTATGTGGGATATGATCTTGAGAAAGGACCTGTACTTTACGAGGCTTATTATCCGGACGAGCAGACTGGCAATGAGAATCAGAAGAGCGCTTACCAGGAGAAACGATACTTTGATCGTGGTACAGTTTTTGAAAGATCTTATCAACTTCCGGAAGATCCATACGAAATTCCTTACGGTAGCATAAATGCTAAACCGTCCCAGAGTCAACTTCAATCCCAAGCTTATGAACGATCAAACTTGCCCTACACTGTGGGCAACGACAGGAGTGATCGTAATGACATGGCTCCCACTGAGTATCCTAGAGAAGTTCCAGCCTCCAATAAGGAGCCAGGGGATGGATTGAACGTTCCATCGGGTAATCCTGCCTACGAACAAGAATCGCGAAATTATTTAAGAGGAAAAATAGAAAACACTGAATACCTGGTACCAGTACGTATCCCGTACATAAGAGAGCTACCAGCTACATACTCTGTTCCTGCTGATGAGATCATCTTTGGGGAACCCTATTCCGTTGAGGAAGGCCAGGTTGAAACTTTTGGTAACAGCTTCGACGATCCAAGGACTCGTGAATACGCATTTCGAAGAAGGGAAGTCAATCCAATTCCACGGAGACTCTCGAATCTAGAAAATTTGCAACTGAGAAACGGTGAAGTTCGTTCGGTGGATGATAATTTTCGAGATGCACCGCGATACGGCGGAATAAACTTACGGAAAGTATATAACGAGAATTATAAAGAATTTCGAGAGGCACCTGCTGATCCCGTGCCGATGGAAAATATATTCGCACCTCGTCCTCAGGTAATTAATTACGTGCTTTCCCCAGTGAAGAAATCAGATTCCACTATTTCGACGCCGATCCCGAAAATTTCGACGCCAAAATCCGAGGATCGTCAGCAGCCACGAAATTACGGGGACAATTTGATCAACGATCAAATCATAAGGGAGGAGGAGAACGAGCTAAAAAAGGACGAAGCCAGGGTGGCATCCATTGAGGTTAGCGAAGTCCCGCGTCATAAGACACGTCATCATCACGGAGAACGCCCGAGACGAAATTACTCTCAGCATTAGTTTTATTAGCGTGACAAAAACCGTCCGAAAAGTGTGTTAACGCTCGATTATTTTGTAATTTTCATTTACCTTAAGATTCTAATTTTATAAATATTCATTGAGGCTTATCGTTGCAATGCTTATTTTTTCAAATTTCTAACGCGACTAATTGCTTCGTTAAAGCTTTACATGTAAAACTATGTGTGGGAACGACAAATAAATGAATGACGAACAGCAGTAGGTGTTTATAACAAAAATGAATACTTGTAAAGGAGATAAAAACAAGAGAAAATAACGTCTTTCGGGGTGGCACGCGAGTCTTCGAACTTTTGCAAGAAGAAAAGATGACAGGTCGAATTAAAAAAGTTTACGTGAAACTCGCTTTTATTTTGTTATTCGAACGAACACGGAAAATAAAAAAAACCGTGGAAGGAACTCGAAGTTTGTTCGGGAGAATAAATTTTTCTTCAAGAAACATACTTTCTCCATTAACTCTCGTTGTGTCTACAATTTTATTTTACATCACATATGTATAACGTTACAATCATTTTTTTTTCTTTCAACAATTGAACATACAGTTTCGCTATGAGCCTATGGCAACGCCTTACTTCTGTTACCGAATACAAGAGTACATCCATCGATTACGTGATTAAAGACATTGAAACGCACGATCTGCCTTTTATCACCTATCAGGATTAATGACGCGAGGTGAGGTGAGGATTAACGAATGGCATTTTTCAAAAGCCAAATTGGACGTCGAGAGGATCACAAAATTCGTAACTCAAATTCAAACTGTCTCCAGTATAGCCGACAGTTACGTTTGACGGCATTAAGGTTTCACCCGGTATATCAAATTCACAAAGTGAATTACTGAAAAAGTTAATTTTCATTAGTAAGCATACGCTAACGTTACGAAAAATCAGTTCTCAAATTACAAAAAAAAAATAAACAACACCTTTGCTTCATATTAAAGTAAATTAGCTGGCTGTAGCACCTAAAAGAAAATGACTGCTGAATGATATCATGATGAACGCTTGAGCCTTCTACGTTTCGTTCTCTCAAAGTTCAATCAGCCAGATTTCAAAGTGCTAATCGAGAGCCACGTGAGAAGTTCTCAAGCACTTTATAAGTAACCTACTCTATTGGAACACAACTTCATTTGGTGAATAGTCTCAGTTTGCTAAATCTATACTTTTACCTTCAATTCATTGGTTAAAGTAGCATTTTCGGGACAGGATGCCATAAAAGTGTCAAGGGTGGGAAGGGGAGCGGGGGGGGGGGCAAAGGGATGGGCGAGGCGAAGGGACGAAGAGGGAGGGGGAGGCAATCCTTTGACCAATTCTTTTTGATAAATCAGCAAGGGACCATATTTTTCCTCTCGTATCACTAAGAATCGTCTTAGACGACTAATTAATTTATCACTAAGCTAACAATAAACATCGGTGACATTCTAGATTTACCTTGAGTTATTATGCAATCATAAATCGCTACAGCGAGTACCGATTGAAAGTCGAATGTCTTGTACAGTGATATCGAGATTTATATCGTATTATAATATTACATAAACTTTCTATAAATAAGACATTTTTTTCTTTATTGTTAACGCAGTGATTATCATTAAGTATAAAATTACCGACATCGTAAAAAATATTATACACGAACTAAATAACATAGGCATCATCTTTTTTTTCTTAAGTGCATGGATATGTCCACGATTCTAGCTTGTCAATCAATAAACTACATTCGATTGATCGCATCGGAGGGAGTAAAAATGTTAAAATGAGTTATTCTGTAATCTCGCCGAAATCTAAAATCTCAATAATAAATGTATTGCGACCGAAGATATATATTACGTGTAACGTATACATTCTATTTAAGCGCTACTACTGTCTCGATATAAATATTATATATACTTTGCCGCATCGCTAGAAGAATTTTCTCCATTTTCTTTTTTTTCACGGGTGACAGTCCACAGGTAACGAGTACAGGCTTACGTCTTTCGGGTGTTGCTATCGTCGTTCGGAGACTTCAGAGTGATCATACACTTTGCCTTGGTACCTACGCCATATTATATTAGTCATATAATTTGTACATTTATGCGAATTGAAAGCACCAGGAATGGAAGTTTCTTCTATCGTTTCAAGTACACCTTGAAGATAGCGGAATGTGGTTTAATCGAAGCGCCAGTGATACAATGTGACGTCTGAAATGCGCAACGGTGTACATTGATCATGCTAGCATGCAGAGTTAAGTGAGAACGAAGCAGGTTATTCGTATCGGTGAGTTGTCACGTGGATGAAGCTGGAAGCAAGGAAACTTCACACCAAAAAATTTCGTAATTGGCTATACAGGAGCGATTCCCGCTCGAAGTTGATGTAAAACTTTCCCTGCGTGCCCAATTTTTTTAATTTCAACGGCGATTCTGTGCAAAGATACGTTTTCAATAGGGAACGGCAATGATATTCTCGAATTGCCGCGTGAGACACGTAGACTGTCACTTTCGAGATTTATTCTGTATATTTTTTAAGAAACGATTTTGAAATTCGGCTCAGCAGGGGAGGTCATTTTTTGATAATTGAGTAGCCTAGTACGTATGAAAACTCACACATGCCAATAGCCTGTTTCATTCGCCTCTTATGCTTTTTGGAGTAAAATCAATTCTTGTGATTTCATGACGTACACAGTAGTAGCGTATATAATGTAATACTTTTTTAAAAAAAAAGGTGAAATTCTCTGCCGATGCATTCAAAAATACTTATACGGCTAGGAATTTCATTATCGACTTCTACACATATTACGTTTATAACTAGGCACGTCTTTTGCTTTTCATTCGTAACTGGGAATAGTTCTTTTAAAATTCGATAATCTAAGCAACAACAGTCAAGCTATTATCAGTTGATTAATTTATGAATAGCTGATACTCATAAATGAATATCAAGTGATTTCGAAATCGTAGTTTGTTGTGGAACAGCTTGGAAAATCATAGATTTATCAACTAATAATAATTAATAGCTCGTCTCAAATTAATACAACAAAGTTACCTATCACAATCGATGCGTCTTTTTCATGTGAAGCCTCGAAGCAAATCAAATGTCAATATGTACATAAATTAAGTTAATCTCATACTACGAGACTAAATAATGAAGTGGTAAAGAAAAGAACTTGTATATAGGAATGTATCAATGCAAAGATATAATAAAATTAAATATTAAGTAATTTTTGCAATCAATTGTAAGAAAATGTTCGAGTAACTCATAACATTCTGACTTCTCAGCTCCAACGAAGCATACGCGTTCTATACATATAAGTTTCAGCCATTCGGTACAGGCTTCTGTGCTTTTCATTCATATACAATAAAACATTTCACGATTCAAGTCACATACACGGTTTTGTACATGGTCTTACATAAATACCAGAAAAACATTATCGTGATAGTTATTCTGTCATTATTGTATACTATTTTACTTCATTGTACTTTAGCTACTGGATTACAATAATTACCCACAGAAAATCCGGAGTGAATGGATAAAACAAAATTATTGAAGCAAGGAAGTGGCACCTGTCGAAAGAGTACACATCCTTTCGAAGAGTCAGCTTAGGCCTCTGTTGGTTATTTAAGAACAAACGTGTTATTGTTAATTTGTCAGTTGCAATAGTACAATTCTTACATATTGTGTCTAGGGCTAGAGACAAAAGTGCACGAGTGTTGCTTTTTTATATACAACAAGAAGAATAGTAACTTGCAGTGAAAGAATGTGGAGAATGTTAGAATCCCAACAACATATTTAATAACAGCTACTTAAATTAATACTTTTAAACTAATAAATAGGAGTCATAAATTCATTAAAATTAAATGGGGGATAACCATATTTGAATTTTAGATACACTATTATTGTACACTCTCAAACTCATTACTAGTCAAATGTCTTAAATATTAGCTGTTAGATGCCAATAAGATTTAAACATTTGACTGGATAGCCGATACATGTGTATATACTTATATACATAATTTGTTTGTTCAGCATTTCATGCGAAACAAATTGAACAATCAACGCACGAAAATTGGGGCGGCCTAACCTCTGTCTATTTTAAAACAAGGACGTAAATAAAAAAGCGCATCATCCATTGTTTTCAATCAGCACATCCTACAAGTGCGTGGATAAATAAAGACTACAAACCTGTCTGCCTCTGCCGATTAAGTTCCGCCAGGATAAAATCTCGGAGCTTAGCATACGCCTTGTCCAAATTATCGTTCTCGATTACAAGATGAAAGTTTCCTGGTTGCTCTCCTGTAAATCAACGCACAACTTTGAACTTTTAATAAACTCTCGTGGCATAGATACTAAATAATATGAGCAATGTACAATTAAAATACCATATTCTAATTCCGTCTTGACAACAGACAATCTGCGCTGCAGAGATTCGTCTGTTTCCGTCATACGCCCCCGTAATCGTCTTTCCAATTCACTAATAGATGGAGGTTTTATAAAAACATAAAGAGGATCAAGCGCACTGTTCTTGATTTGTTTCACGCCCTGCGTGTCAATATCTAAGACACAAATTTTGCCAGTACGCCTTACATCTTCAACCGCTCGTTTGCTGTAAAGATTTACTTTTTTTAATTTTTCCAACGCTGAAACCTCCCTACGGAATAATTTACATTAACTAACGATTTTACCTGGTTCCATACATGTTGTTGCTGAAGGTGGCACTTTCAATAAATTCACCTTGATCGATCTGCTTCTGCATATCTTCCTTATTAGTGAAATAGTAATGCTTGCCATGTTCTTCTCCGGAACGTGGGGGTCTTGTAGTGTGCGAGACAGAAAACCCAAAGGTATCAGGGAATTCCTCGAAAAGTCGCTTTATCAGCGTACTTTTGCCACTTCCAGAAGGACCGCATAACACCAAAGGACGCGGACCTTTTTGAACCATGCTAGATATGCCTGCAAAATTGAATACATTTCCGTTTTAAATTGTACTTACTAGTAGTCAACATTATAAACATTATGTCAATTATAATATCACGTTTGACTTGGAATGACGAACTTAGATATCAAGACAATGTACATAGTCATACCTTTTCTTAACAGTTTAAAACCCACTGAGAACATCGCACTCTAAGGAACGTTCAAACATTAGTGTAACATATTCCAACTGAATTCAGATATAAGTTATAGGACAAATTTAAGAACTTGTTTCAACAACATGTTGACATTGACCAAATTGCACAGTCTGTAGAATCTTCTGACATTTAATGTGACAATTGCTAGACAACAAATTATATAGGTTGAGATCACATACATACCACTGTTTTATGAGTCATTGTGCAATTATCATCATAAGCTAAAGCAGAACTATTAACTACACGATCAGAAAGCACATCTGATGAAGCAATAAAGGCAGTTGGTATAATTACACTGTTTATGCTAGGACTAGGCCAAGCATACTGACATTCAGATGTAATATATAGTGACTTTAAAATTGAATGTATAAATTGTAGTACCAATCATAAAAAACTACAAATATTTATACTTAAAAATCATATAATAACAACATAGAATATTTATTTATGCATAATCCTACTCTTACTTTGGTTCCAATAAACATGATCAAATGATACGCTATAAACTTTCAGCTCACAAATAAAAAGATTATTGCTTTCAGGGATTTGCAAGTGGTTAAGTTTGAACACTTATGTAGGTTACTATGTGATTTATAAATAGCTCAATGAAGTATATGCGTCATTGCTATATTTGCAAAGAAACAATTAGTGTTATATATAACAGAAATAATTTGACCTCACCAAAATGATAAATGGAATTAAAAATAACCATAAGCAATAAAACCACAAACAATCAAAATTATAAACAGTTAAAAGAGTTTAAAAAATCAAAATATCCCATGAAAAACATATAACATTGAAAAAGTAGTTTAGGATTAACAATACCTAGTTAATATATATTTAATAACAAATGTCAACATGAAAGTGAAAAACCAAAAGTAGTGATAAAGTAACAATGACTGTTGGACAAATCATTATGGATATAAAAAAGTATTACAAAAATCAGTTTTAATAGAAGCTAAGAGAACCCATTTAAAGGAAATCTGAAAAAAAATAGTAATATAAAATGCAGATATGAATGCTGCCATAGCAAGATGCGATGAACGTCGTAAAATGATGAACTCAAGTCCATATTCGGATTCCATAAAATTAGCAATGCAATGGAATGACAAATTACTAGATAACACTCACATGCCAATAAAATGAGCAGCGTGATACTTAAAAAGTATATCGTACAGACAAGAAGTAATAATTAAAGAAAACCGTCGCGTGCCAATATGCTATTTTATAGGCTGGCCGCGAAAGTGAGACCAAGGTCTCGAAAATATTGATTTTCCGACGCAAAACGTGTCGCAAAAGGAGCGACCGACAAGCACGAAAGAAGTTTCCGCAGCGGCATAATTACTGACAAAGCGGTATTTACTACAACACTTGAAAAGTCATATTTTACTAAACGGCACCACTCCCTGGCTCGGTAACGAGCCATAACCTTGAATCGTGTTCCAATCCATGACAAAGAATCCATACTTTGCCATTATTAATCGCCTTTACGCGATTTTGAGTTTTATCCGGCACGCGATTACTTCCGAGCACATTGCCATAGAAGAATGGAACTTTTAACTTTTATACGTTGTTTCATAATTGTAATACATATTTGAATGACTTACCTTCGAAGTCTCCTTGTGCTCGTAAAAAGCCGCACGTCGGCAATATTCTCGTTACGAACTTTTTGCAAGAAAAACTCCTGAAACGTGCGGCTCACGACTAGTAGTGAAAAAAGGGGCAATAGATCCTAACCGCTGGTCGATCAGGCACGTTTGTGCGTGACGTTCGTGCGCATGCCTCCATCACCTGTCCTCATGGTCGCCCGTTTAAAACGTTAATACGGAACGTACATAGGTATATATTTCCTTTCCCTTGAGTCCTATTTTCCTTATAATTTACTACGTTTTATGCAGCCTGCTTGATTGATGACTAAATTGCACGTAAAAAATTTCTTAATATTGTAATAAGAAAATTCAATGCACAGTAAAAGTTTCTACAGAATTAAATCGTGGTTTCCGATTAAAATAAAACCGTTAACATGTCGACATGGAATTTGTATGTTGGGTAAAAAGATAATAGTATTTTATACAACAAATTTATATAGATTTATTGACCGTAAGATTTACGAATGTTTTCATTTTTATAAGTGCTTTAGGAATCGTATGAACCAAATGACATTTACAGGAAGAATTTTAAATCGCCTAAAAGAGACTTAAAATAATTATTACAAAACGTTATTGGCGTATCAACTAAATGTATTTGCACGAACAGAATTTAAATAGAGCGAAAAATTGCAATGGAACGTTATTAGGTAATTTGTTTTTTATATATCAGTGCATCCAGTGACTGGATTCCTGCCGATATAACATACGATACGAGGTAAGAATTTTTTTATCTAAAGAGAAATAACTAAATATCCGGTGCTTCAATATTGCAATCAATGCCTGCACCAGATAAAATATACAGCAAAGAATGCGATTAAGTAAAAAGTCTTTAAACGTCCAATTTCATGTCAAAATACAATCAAATAAAATCGAATTCATTATAAATACAGACTGTTTGATATTGGACGAATTATAACAAATTTATCTTAGTAGCAGTTAGTCTTTTCGTATGTATATATAAATTTGAAATTACCGTACGATGAACTCGCAAGGTCATTCTTTAATCTGGAATAAAATATAGATTAATTTGATTAAAGATCTATGTATCGCGCCTATCTATTTTTCCGTTCAATATGGCCACACATACATTCAACATACTCGCGCTAAAGAAGCACAAAGTACAAATAAAAATAATTATCACATTACGTTTTACCGTCACTGACGTGCGGCCATTCACACGTTTTGTACGTGACAGATTTCACAATAACAGTAATAATGGCAATGATTATCGTAATCGAGTACCCAATACTCTCCCTGTTTTCGGCACTCATTAATTGTACGCAATCTCTTCTTCTTTTTCATTACTCGATTTTTCTCAGTTTCATCATCTTTCAAAGTCGCTAGTGTACAGCGCGTTCACTAAAGATAGAAAAACTCCACTCAGACTTCAGTGGGTCCAGCAGGCTTAGCCTGCGTTCTTCGACGTGCAAGTTCTGACATAACAACAGGACCAACGTGTGGCGAACGCGGACTGCTTGACATTGCTTTGTATGTCGCCGCTACTGCACTCTGAAATCAATCAGACAGATTTATGATACTGTCATTCCTATGAATATCAATTTGTAATACCTTGAAACTATGCGGATCTCTGGTAATATCTGGCAAGATTTTATAAGGAAGACGATGTCTATTGGCAATCCATGGATACTTCAAAATCGAAGCTGCGGTAGGCCGTCGATTAGGATCAACGTGTAACATTCTTCTAACGAGTTCCTTAGCTTCGTTTGATATCTGACACCATACTCCACTTTCCACGTCTACGCGTCCAGGACCAATACGATCTAAAATTTCGCTTGCACTGTCCCCAGGACTATTTGGAAATGGAGTATACCTGCGACAAGTCATACTCTGTTATTACTTGTTCCGTAAACCTAAAATAAGTATAATGAATAAATTCATATTCTTTATTAGTTGCCTGTTGATTACCCAGAGAGCATGATATATAGTAAAACACCAAGCGACCAAATATCGCAAGCGGCGTCATATCCTTGACGCTTTAATACTTCAGGAGCTACGAAGTTTGCCGTGTAGCAAGGCGTCATTAAAAGGCCATTTTCAGCACGAAGCTGTTTTGCGAATCCAAGATCGCATATGCATAATGTAGTCGGGTCACCTCCTGCTTTTGCGTATAAAATATTTGAAGGCTTCAGGTCCCGATGAACCACCTGTTATATAGAAACGTTCTTTTAATGAGTTAGACGTTAGGGTTGCCATGGGAAAATCAATAAAATGATTGACACTCGCCCCATTTTCATGGAGATAATGAACTACACTGGTGATTGTATGAGTAACTTCTGCTGCCTCTCTTTCCGTAAAATTGCGACGTTGTAGTAGACGGTCGAGTAACTCCCCACCGCGCAAAAGTTCCAGAACTAAATAGGCCCGCCTATCATCCTCGTGAACTGCACGCAGAGAGACAATATGTGGATGTCGACCATATCGTAAGAGGATCTCTATTTCCTCGGAAGGATCACGTTTTAATTTTTCAATGACCTAGAGAAGAAATTCCTTGTAGATGTATGTTTGAATACGGAGCTGACCTTGAAATTGGTGTTATCGGCATACCTTGATTGCGTACTCCATTTTTGTGCCTTTGTGTACTGCTAAGTAAACAGTGCTATAACTTCCTTTACCAATTTCCTGTTTAAATTCGTACTCGTCGCTCACAGAAGTAGGATTGACGTAAGCTGGGAAGGTGTTACTAATACTTTCACATGTTTTAAATTCAGTCTGTCCTTTGGTATGTTCCTCTAGAAGGCAAGGCGCGACAAAACTAAATCCACGAAACAGTTCATGGGCATTTGCACTTGGCGGTATTCCAGGTGAATCTATGAATTACATAGATAAAGCTCTCGCCAATTCTTCAGAATGGAAAATTAAATGGTCTTAACGAAAGTCGATACCTTTAGGTGTTTTGCAGGTAAACTCACTGTCAAAATAAAACGCATCATCCTCTCGACTTACAGCCGGTTTAAATGGGGGCCTTATTTCTTTTCTGTAAAGTGCATCCCAGTCAATGGATGCAAAAAATACGTGACTTTTTATTTCCTCAACTCCACCTGATATAAAAATTTTGATATACTTTCAGAAGAGGCAGGTACTTATTGCTAAGATCTTAGATTTTTACCTGAACCAAGTCTGTTGGCTGGATTTCTTTTGAAGAGCACTCGCAATAGTGCCTGCGCTTCAGGAGAAATGTTATGTGGCATGCCCAGTTTTGCTTTCAGTATCTGTGTCATGGTTTCTTTGCGATTCGTGCCTTGGAACGGAAGAGCCCCGGTCAGCATCTCAAACTATTAAGTTACTAGTTTACTAAAGAAATAATAGTTTAACGAATTTTCTGTATTGTTGCTATGCCTGTTTACCATTAGAACACCAAAACTCCACCAATCGGCTGTGAATGAATGCCCCTTTCGATTGACGACTTCGGGAGCCATATATTCAACAGTTCCACAAAAGGAATATGTTTTTGTATCATCTAATGGCTGTTTGCTTAGTCCGAAATCGGTCAACGATATATGACCATCAGTATCCAATAGTATGCTAACATTAAAGAATTGAATTTAGTGTTAATAATATTACCATGCTATTATGATTGATATACGTTAAGATACAAACTTTTCAGGTTTAAGGTCACGGTAAATAATGCCAAGCTTGTGTATGTGATCTAGAGCTAAAGCTAATTCCGCTAAATAGAATTTAACATCATCTTCAGTAAACATCACCTGTGAAAAAAATCATTTAAAGTGTTAATATATTCTTATACAATTGTTTCTATTGCAATTAGCTGACCTCTTTTGATAAACGTGAAAAGAGATCTCCACCGCGAAGAAAATCAAGGATCAGATACAATTTGCCTTCCGTTTGAAAAGCATAGTGCAAGCGGACGATAAACGGATGTTCAACATCCACTAAAATATTTCGTTCCATTTTTGTTCTCACTCTATCACGAACTAAAAATAAAACCATAAAGATATAAATGCTGCTGCAGTGAAGAATTATAATACATAATATGATTAAATAATTTTGATTATACCTTTGAGAGTAGCCTTTTTTAGCACCTTCATGGCATAAAGAGTACCACTATCTTTACCTACTACCTTCCGTACCAAAAAAACCTAAATAAATATAAATACAAAGTAGCATTACTCCACTGAAGAAATATATTCATTACATCCAACTGATTGTTTTTATGTTAATTCACCTTGCCAAATGAGCCCTGACCAAGAACTTTAAGGAGTTCAAAATGATTAGGCTCAGCCTTCTCATGTCCATCTCGAACGACTTCCCGTACTTCAATTTCATGCGACTCTGAACAGCCATTGGATCGTGGTTCAATCATGCTACCCTTCATAACCATGGATTCTTCCTGATTTTCTGCTGGCAGGATTTCTGTGCTCTGATGCAACAGTACATTAAATAATGTTAACAATCATCTAGGTGCATCATATAAGATTAATTTTGAGTAATAATGCAGAATGGAGCACATGAGATAAAATAACTAAACTGAACGCAAAATTACGTGGAAAAATATCCGTCCCTGAAAACCAATGCTCATCGCCATTTAGTAAGATGCCAAGAAGGCCAAAAGTTTGAAAGCAAAATCTGTTACCTTTTCGGTTACATTTTGCTGATTCCAAGGTACTGTCAAAGTCGCCAACGGCATTATATTGGATGTCTTGCTTATTTTGAATAATATAATTGTTCGTGACCGATATTTTCTAGGGTGTTAGCTGCGATCACCAACATTTAGCAATTTTCAAAAATACCTGTGAGCAATTTCAACCGTTTGGCTTTATCACTATGATTAACGTTAACACAAGCACAGAAAACACAAGTTCGCGGTCAGCGCACGTATCGACCACAGATAACAGATTTACCGTGGAAAAACTCAAACCGGAACCACAATACTACGTGTAGTCCACAGCATGATACAAATAAACGAGGTATAGTCACTAACCATAGTATTTCGGTCCAGATCGCGCAGGGTCCAACGACGCCATATTCAAAATGACGTAGTATCACATTCAGGGGACTTATATACGTTTTGACCCGTAAATATATGGCACCTCAAAGGAGCACCCATGTCACGGCGTGAATTCATACATACGAAAAATCAGCCAATCAGAAGAGAGAAGGTCCAGTGACGTCACTATCCACATGCGTAGACCGCTACTAACTATACCTCGTCTATTTGCATCTTGATCTACAGTACGTACCTGGATACGGTTTTCCTTGCATTTACAAAATGATAACAATAACCACTGCAGAACCATTATTATTTTGAGATATTAAAAATTGAAACGTAGCAACAGCAATATGTTAAATACTATAACGTATGATACAGTTCCTTTTTTTGTAATGACGAGTTTTCCTTATCAGCTACAATTGCATGACGACATTACTGTGTGACGAAATAATATTTATACGACGTATTACTTCATTAGAATTTTGGCAACAAATTTTTCTGATTAGTTTCTTATCAGCTTGCAGACATACATGTTCTTTTTTAAATTCAATCATTGTAACACTTGCGATGCGGATTTAGTATCACAAGATATAATTTAACATTCGTCACACATTAAGAAAATTGATATTTGCATTATATATATAGTCGCGATCTCATTCAATTTTAATATCAGTTTTTAATGCTTTTAATTGAAAAAGGTATATTACCCTCCTTTTAACATTGCCCTTGTCGGGCAATAACGTCACGCACTCATTTATCGCATGGAATGACAACTGTAGCTTGATGAAAACTAGCATTAATACTCCGGTCGCCGTGACTTGTGAATGAACATAAGGTTCTGTCACTTTGGAATACTGATTCCATTTGCTTACTGGTAAAACGTTATTATGTGTACATACACTAATATTATAGATTAATTAAAGTCATTTACACAGTGCGCAAAGTGTCATTATAAAGCGGAAAGTGATAACGTGTACTTTATATATTGAAAGGATATTTGTGCAAAAGTGATATATTTTCATAGATGAAATGAGTATAACTCACATATAACCTAAAGTAACTCCAATCATGTTCAAACCATTCTACTTTTGGATTCACGTATTTATTTATTCTGCCATATAGTGATTTTGTTAACAGAAGTTGTTGACTTGTTGAAGTGATTGACGGTTCAGAAGAGACATTTGGTTTCCACAGAATAAGTTTGCATAGTAGTAGTCGTTACAAATATCTGCTTTACCAAAGATTTAAAAATGCCATGCTGGTACTATGAAAAAAAGGAATTGCGGAATACACCATCAATCCAAGATGGTATTGATTACGATACAGAATGCAGGTATAGAAAGGAAGGAGCACGTTTTATTATTGACACTGGTACTAAAATGGATCTTGGCTATAATACTATGGCGACCGGTGTTGTTTATTTTCATCGGTTCTACATGTTTCACTCTTTCAAGAACTTTCCTCGTTATGTAAGAACTTTGTTTATTACCGTTACTTCGATTGTTGTGAAACAATATGTAATAGCATATATCACATATTTATTTTTAGGTAACAGCGTGTTGCTGTTTATTCTTGGCAGGAAAGGTGGAGGAGACTCCTAAAAAATGTAAAGATATAATAAAGACTGCCAAAACATTATTGACGGAACAAAAGTTTATGACGTTTGGTGAAGATCCCAAGGTATGTTGTTCCAATGTTAGAAACATGGAGGAACCAATGTAACCCCATTGTTATTTCCTTAATTAAAAGTCTCTGCTTCTCTAGTGTTAATTATGATGAATTCGATTCAATATAAATATCTCAAATAATTTAACTATTTTCAGGAAGAAGTAATGACATTAGAAAGAATTTTGTTGCAAACCATAAAATTTGACTTACAAGTTGAGCATCCTTACAGTTACTTGTTGAAGTATGCAAAATGTCTAAAAGGTAACAACAGTTATATATATGCAATATAAAATCATAAAATATGGGATGATTACATTTTTTTTTAAATATATTAGGTGATAAGAACAAATTACAAAAGATGGTGCAAATGGCGTGGACTTTTGTAAATGACAGGTAACACTCAAAATCAAACTATTGCAATTATAGTATACTAAAACAGACAAATTTTAATTTTACAGTTTATGCACAACATTATCTCTACAATGGGAACCTGAAATAATTGCAGTAGCACTGATGTATTTAGCAGGCAAGTTAAGCAAATTTGAGGTGGTAGATTGGAATGGGAGACAACCGAAGCACTTGCGCTGGTGGGATATGTTTGTAGAAGACGTAACAATGGATCTTTTAGAAGGTTTGTAATACAAACTGTTTCTTTATTGAAATATCATTTTCTCTATATAATTTGATACATAATTTCTTTTCAGATATATGCCATCAAGTATTAGATCTATATTCACAGGCAAATAGTACCAAGGCTCCAGATTCTCCACCTTTGGTACCATCTAACGAATCTACGAGAGATCGTATAATAATACCACCGCCAATAGATTGTGCAAGCACAACTCCAAATGGTAAGTATTATTATTGAAATATTTTAAATAACATGAACTTTCATTCAATAATTTATTTTTCACTTTCAGTGACCCCTGGAAAAGTACCAAAAGCTGATGTTACTGCTGTACCAGCAAATGGCTGTCCTCCACCAGATATCGCGGATGGTACAAAACCATTAGAATTACCTACACATTTCCCACCATATCCAACGAACTTTCCTCCAGGAAGTGCAAGTTATCCCGCTGTTTTTCCACCAACGAACATCTCGGTACCTCCACCTCCGGTTAATGCCATGAATCACATTGTATCCGCAATGCATCATCTCGGTTCGTCGGGTTCAATTCGACCAACACCACCCGCACCTGCACATGGGCAACCACCTTTTCAACCTTACACATATCCCGCAAGTGCAACATATTTCCAAACTGGTAATCCTGCACCTCCAGCGAGTACGCAACGTACGTATTATCCCCCGCAACCATGAATTCCTTGATTTATTTTTTCTTAGCTACTGCTATTATTAAAATTAGTATTGAAAATATTGTTCTCACTATCTGCACGATCTTTATTTTTTTTTATTAATGGCAGGTAAAAAATTGAAGGCTGCGATATACATGTAAAGGTTTCCTTTATTAAACAAACTTTCACCAATAAATGTGATCGGAGACTCTGTACAGTGTATTACTTCATTGAATACGTTCACAAGTGGTTGTGCACTTCTGGAGTCAAGTGTAAAGTTATCTGTGTATAAGACATATAAAACTGCAGGTATTTCCATCACCTCTGCATAGGACATAACTGTAAAAGGCATAAAATGAGATCAGGGATTTCCTTTGTTTTCAGGAAGTTCCTATGGATGATTGTAACGTAGATGCTTTTGATTATACAAAACTTTTATATACTTGACAAAGGAAATTTAAAACACAAAAATCAAAGAATGTTTGTGTACAGTGATCCTTAATTGTAGGAATTAGATATTTCTATTGTACATATATATGCAACGATTGCCTGAATTAAATGTGAAATTACAAATTGTAACTATACAATACTGACCATTAATGTTCACATGTACATACATCTAATGAATAGTGAATCAATAAGATATTAGATAAGTTATAAATGATACCTACTATTTTCACTTGGCCTATAGTATAATTTTTTTATAATAAAACGTATTTTATACTATATGGTGTACTAACCTCCTGCTACAACACCTGTTATTATGTTTGGCTGTTCAAGATATTCTGTATTTTTCAATTTTAGTGAATCATCTGCATTTTTTGTAGCCAGTATTCTAAGAAATGTACCATCAGAAACAGAAGAACTTTTGTATTGCAAGACGTGATTTGTAGTTATTGTGAATATTTTTTCAGCCTTTGATAAAAGGTCATTTACCTAGAAGGATAGACTTATTAGTAACTACCATACTCTGCAGTATTATAATAATATTCTAATAATTTCATCCACAACTTACTGCTTCAACAAATTCACTGGCATGTTTCATTTCTATATCAGTGCTTACGATGCATATGAAAAGATCCTTAACTTTGTATATCACTGAGGGTTTTTGATGATCCCCATGATTTATAACGCCAATTTTGCTAGACTCTTGAGTTACACAGTTCTTCATAAAAGCTACACAAAGTTTTATAATTATACACTGAATGAAAAAAAAAAGTATGTGAAAAATTAGAAAATCATTCGTACCAGTCGCTCTGTCACCTTCTACCATTAGAAGCATTTTCATCTCACTTGGTACATCTTTAAACCACTGTATAGAAAAACTTCTATAATAAAATATTTTTAATTCGTTAGCAATTTTGATATATAACAAAATATATAATGTAAAACTACGTAAGAGGTTATAGCATGGAAATAAAGAGTTACATTTTATTTTCAGAATTTGGAACTTCCTCCTCATCTTCATCAATCCAAAAAGCTCGAGAACTGGGATGTATAACTTCTCCAAAGTAACTTGCCATTTTACGCTAATAATCTTGATCGTGCACTTATAAAAAAATTTGAATGTTTATGATCAATGCGCTTGTCATCACCTGAACCACCGAGGAGTAAGGTTATAATAACTTTACCGCGAAGATATCAGTATTGGGGAGGGATACTAGGTCTTATGAGACTATGTAACTTTGTGCTTGATAGAAAGTCGGCACACATTGAAATGCTATAGATTTAATTTCAGGCACAGAATATACGAGGGCTGACGCTCAACCGCCCTCAACCCCCTCAATGCATTTGTTAACACCACAGCCAAGGAAAGGACCTTATGGAATAGGGCAAAGAGTCAATATTTTATATATTTTAGTCATACTTATTCTTTCAAGTTAATGACTGCAGTATGAATGAAATTTGAATTGCAACTGTGTAAGAAATTGAGAATTTATACAAAGATATTAGTACACTGGCTCTCTTTACTTGGCAGGGTGTTCTCCATTTCTAATCGAAGCTTGCACTCTGAAGAATAGTCAGTACGCTTTATCACTATTAGCTACTTTATTTATTAATCCATTTATCTAATAATAATTATGTACCTATATCATGGAAAAGTATAAAATCTCTTAGTAAATTTCATTATGCATCTGCGTGTGAAATGTGTTTATCAACAATTATTATTCTACCTTAAATTCACTTTCAGTTTCACATATTTATATTAATATCGTTTGACGGTACTCAGATATACATATCCTCGTTCGTCCTACCACTAATTGTCAATGCACATTGCTTTCATTATGCAACGTGTGATATTGTAAAACTAGAGAGAGCATTGTGTCTTTTATGTATATAAAAAAATACTTTTATATTCTATAAACGCTATTCAGAGTACCTAATCTCGACAATGACGTACTCAGAAGACTCGTTTTAAGATCATAAACCTAACGCGTGAGCAATATTCATCCCAGGCCGTGCCGTAACGCCTTTTACAACGCGCATTGTCTCTTATCGCGCGGTACATTAATGTCAATGTACAACAAATAGCTGGGTAATACGCTATGAAATGGGTCGTCAAACACATTGAAGCCATAGACCATTGCATTATCACATCACCCAAATAATTTGGGTGTCTCACATATCCCCAAAAGCCAGACATTATCAGCTTCTTACCACGTGGTGTTGGGATGGTTTCCAAGTCTGCAGAGTAAACAGGAATATTTTTACGAACATCACATATAACGTTAGAATGGAAGACTCAGTACATTGTACTTACGAGAAAGTGCCGGGCTGAGAGGATTCTTCCTGAATTCATTTTTCTGTGAATTGCTCAACCTATATAATATGTAGCCAATCAGAAAACACAAAACAGGCACAGCTAGCAGATACTCCGACTGCTCAATTCTGAAGGTAGAACGAAAATATTATTATTTATCAAACGTAGGTGTTAATACGTGTTTCGTAAAGTTCAGAAATTAATTTACTTGTGATGGAGCAAATATCTTGTAGTCAGCGTGGATAAGAATGGGTATAGTAGATGTCCGACACAAAGCATATAGCCAGTTCCTTCGTAGAGAAATTCAAAGGATGTGAGTAGAGAAGATTCAAATAAAAGAGTGTCCAAACTATAAAATATCTGTAGAGATGCTGCTAGCAGTAGTGCTATATTCATTTCGTTCCAACTTGAGCTTCCGGACTCTTCTATTGATTTGAAAATCATGATAGAATTTATAATGAGCTGTAGAATAAATAGTTAGAGTATTACTACACAGCGAAGAAAGTAATTTTTATGAAAGTAAAAAAATATAGAATAATGATTACCGCTCCAATTACGCCAGTACGACATAGAACCATCTTAAAATCCAATGGTCCAAATCTTGGATTTATTTCTCTACCTTGCCAGAAATCATATATGACATTATCAGTTGATGCATACATGTTAAGAACAGCAACAGATGCTCTACCGCCCTTAATATAAAGCACCAATGCCAAAAAAGCTCCAAGAATCCATCCACTGATTGATAATTGCAATGAATTTTGCAAGATAAATTCGCCGATTCCATAATCATTATACTCGCTGATACCGAGCAATGAAAGTGACAGTATAGCAGCAATTATGCCTGAAGCAAAAGCAGGAGTTTGAATGAGATGATTAGCATTACATTTATGAGTTACACGCGTTGAGTGTTACCATTTATGTGATACTGTAATATGCCAATTTTGCTGTGTTGACCGTCTACCAGTTTGCCAATCGGCAAAGATGAGACAAATGACACGAAAAACAGAAAGCCGGAGTACAGTAAGAAAGCTGGGACATTTAGATATGATTTCCAGTTTGTAGGTACTTGAGAGTATTGCGTGAAACTACAGCGTCCGTACTGGCAAGCAATTTGCGGCAGTATAACACTGGCAGGTAAGGCAAATATACAACATAATGCTCCGATCCAACCACCCCATTCTTGAGGTTTGCTAACAAGATCCATTTCTTTTTTTGGCTTTTCAATAACGTCGGGTGTATCTGAGAATGTGTCCTCTTCATAATGCAAGATTTTGGCTATATCCTACAAGTTTTTAATTACAAAGATATAGACATCGCTTGATTCAATTGAATATTATAATTTAAGTATTACGTACTTGGTCTCTTTGTACTGAAAATCCTCTTTCCTTAGGTATGTATTCATATAATTGACTCTTCTTTTCTACAGGAAGCGAGGCAGCTCGGTCAATTTTTTTGGTTAAAACAATCAATTTATGATTGTATTCCAAGTTAATAGCACTTGACATTGTACGTATCGATCTACGCGTCACTGGTCCTGTTTCTCTTAAACGTGTTTGAAGAGATATTAACTCAGTAGCAGTATCTTTGCTGTCATCTCTCTTTTTTACAATATCTTTTTCAATCCCATCGTTTGAATAAGCTGCATATAAATGTAATGTAAATAACTTGAGATATAATAACCACTCATTTTAAGTATACTTTTAAAATCATCACGTACCAGAGGATGTTTCTGTTTGAGCAGCTGATATCTTTGAGAGTCTTGTACTACGAAGAGGTAATCTTCTTGCACGTGTGTTAGGAGATCTGGCTGGAGACCTCCTACTGGGAGATTTTCTGCTAGGAGAGTTTCTTGATGGACTTTTTCTAGTTACTTTTCCACGTGATCTGGTTGTACTTCTAGAAGTTCTTTCTGCCTGTAGTCAATAATAAAGCATTGTAAATATATAACATTATAATCAGATACATTTTTAGATCAAAGTTCAACTCTTCTCTAATTATTATTAGAGGTTTACTTCAATTAAACGATATACCATACATACCCTAATGTCACTTTCATGAACAAAAAATTGTTCACCTCCAGGAAATTTTATTTTATACTTGTCTCCTTTTACATTAAGAATTTTGCCCTTCAAGTACTCCAGCGTATTAGGTGGCTTTGCGAGTACAGCATCACCCTCAGAGAACCTCATTTTAGTTTTTATAAATTAAAAATTTCAACGTTCCTAAAATCTGCTGCAGCATACAATAGGAACTCTTAATCTATAAATAAAAATCCTTATTTAAACAGTAATTAGAACGAATTTCTATTAATAGAGAAGCAGAGGTACTTTACATAACAGTTTTCTAAAAGAATATGTATGGGCTATAACAAATTATTGAACTGTAATTCTATGGTGTAAAGGCTTCAAACCACAGCATACAATAGACTCCAAATTATTCGTTTTACAAAAAACTAGATTGCAAATCCCAAACTTATGGCAATTACTACAAAAATTTTTCTACCAAAAAGGCGGGTGTAATTTCACTGAAAATATAACCTGCTCAACTTATGATGCAACTCACTCAATACTTACTCTAGTAAAGTACAAAACAATATTGTATTCGCAGAATTTATAAAACTCTTTCAAGAAACGTAGCTTCCGCAAAACATGAGGTTATAATTAACACTATTTTTGTATCAAATCGGACAGACGCCACAACTCATTTTGTGTTCTAAAAACCATTGATTGGAGACCACGCGAAAGAGCGTCATTGACGCACTTAGCAGTGTGTTCGTAAAGCAGTAATGTACTCATTTCTAACGGTACATTATCTTAATCTCATGAAACAGTGCAAATATTCTATTCACTCTATAAGAATAGTAAAATCAAATCCTATCTTTCTCAACTACCTTCTGGCAAAAGAAACTCATTTGAGTTTTGCCTTCGCTCAACATCATTTCGTAATCTGTTTAAAAAGTCAGTATCAACCAACTGATCTATTTCAAAGCGAAAAAAAACAGCAGATGAACGCTAGAAGTTGAAGTTGTGTCGTGAAAAATTGACGGGAAATGTTTTTCAATGCAGTTCGCATAAACAGTTTGACAAAATATATGAAATGTTGATAATTTCAGTAAAAAATCGTACAACTTCAATAATCGCTGTGAAATGGATGACGCTGAGCGCTCGGATGAATTATTTCAAAAAAGCGAAGAAGAATTCTTGGTATGAAAGCAAGAGTATATTACTGTTGCTAAAATGACACAGAACGATATGGTAAATCATCTTTAAAAAAAAAACATATTATTTCAGGATAAACTAAGTACGGTCCTAAATTCCGCCGGGAATAATCTTCACAAGTTTGTTGAGGAGCAACCGAATAATTATTTAAATTCAGATTTAGATCGATGCTTGCAAAGTGTTGAAGTGGCAACACGAAAATTACATACAAACGTGCATTCACTAGTAGATCCTGTAATGTCGACGAAAACGAGTACGTATCTTACCGACCGTTGTCTGTCTCTTTGCTGAGCGTACAATTACACCGTTGTCAGTACACAATTTTCTCATACATCCTGAACGCCAAATTTGACTGACTCTATGATCATAGAATTTACACTATCTTTCTGATAAACTTAAAATATACAAAGCGCCGTTTTAATTTTCCAGAAGAGACCATAAAAATGACTGAACTACAATCCCGTTACGACGATCTCTATTCTAAATGGCAAAGTCAACAGAGACAACTGGAAAGTACACAGGCAGAAATATTTCGGCTGAAAAATCAAGTAGAACGCTTAGAAAGCACTATTTTCATAATGCTGATAAGCCAACTTCCTACCACAGTTTGCATTCTATAATTAGCACGATTAACGCTCGTTATTTCTCATTGTATAGATAATGCACCAGAGTACATTTTGCACAAGTTTAGGAGCTGTTTTGTGCAATTTGCTATGGCGAGCCTCGTATTTTCCACAGAACGTACACGTCTGGCTATCCGGGGTAATTTTGCCAACAAATCAATTTCTATAACGTCCAGTCTATCCAGGTTCAGATGTTTCTCAAACTTTCCAGTTTAAATATTATCAATTCGCTCGTACAATTAAATCAACCGTAATGCATAGCTCAAGTAAAATTATTATCTTTCAGTTTCAGAATAAAGTTGGTGAATTCTTGTGTATAGTAAACGGTTCGTTCGTTTCTTTCATCAATACCTATGGAGATGGTCTACCGTCAATGAATAGCGACGAATTTCAATTCATAATGGGTCTCCTTGGTATTGTAACAAACATGTCGTCGACTCCTGAAGGAAGAGAATTTTTAATCACAAATACAAATGGCAAGGACCTTGTGCAGAAACTTGTTATACGGATATCAGGGATACCTTTGCCCTCAGGGAACTCATTAAAGAGGTAAATTATTAATTAATTGATAATAACATCAGTTTCTTTACCAACAAGTCGCTCGAGTTAATCACCAGAGACTTCATTCTGGGTTAGTATATTCGCAAAATAATGATTCTCGCTAGCAGTATCACTGCTTGCGTAAGCCACACGTGCCGTGTTATCATTCTTATATGCGGTGTGTATAAGACAGTTATTGCACAGTGGATGTAACTTCGCGATGAATAATTTGTAATATGTCACTCATGATATTTTTTATTAACAACAACGTAGTATTAGACATATCTGAACTTATTTCTTTCTCCAGCTGGTACAGTTATTCTTGAGAAATCGTAACTTTATTGTGCGATTTATTTTTTCTTTGCAAAGATAAATATTCATAATGTCAGGACGCATTACACAAGCTCGGCTAAGTTCATTCGCCAGAAAAGACTCGTTGGAAAAGATGCTACACACATCTTTACGTCGTTCAATAAAATTATTTTTTAATTGATAATTAATGTAAAATTGTAATATTACTTGTAGTATAATGGCTAGTGTATTATAAACTTATTGATCACTCGCAAGAAAAACTCATAATTACAGACTGATGCTAATGATCCTGTACAACGTGAGTGTCAATCAGACTGGTTTGCAATACTTGTTGGAATTGCGAGTCGGTGAAATTTTGGGAAAATGCTTCGAGGATTCAGTCCCAATGGAATTGCAAGTGCGTGCTCTGTGGCTCCTGCAATCCATTACGTATGACCTTAATGACGCAACGGCCCTGAAGGATATACTGAAGGCTGTACCGATGATAAAAATTGAGAAGATGACAGAAAACGAGCAGGATCCAATGGCATCTATGGCCAAAGAGATATTAGAGAACTTGGAAAAGGCCAAAGCAACGTTAAACTTCGATGTCAGAAATAGCACAAATATTCATTAAAGGAGAAGAGAAAAGTAAAGTCCAGACGTCTGTCATTACGTCAAAGTAATTCCTGTGCCGTTAATGGTCGCTGATCTTGACAGACTAATTGATGACACTGAAAAAGTTCGTTAATTCGTTCCTAAGGGTTGCTGTAAAGTTCAGTAGAGTCACATTAGTTTTCATTAGGACCTAGCTTGATCTTTTAGTATTTCTGTATTAAAAAATTTCAAGGTACATTCACGGAAATGATGGTTTGAACTTTTTACAAGGCAATCTAATCGTTGTTATCCTGGACGATCAAATTTTTCAATTTACTTTGTTACATGTCCGTGTAACTGTAAAAGACATATCGATACAGATTAAAGTGAAGATAAAAGAGAAGTTAGACACGTAAGATTGCTCGATACCGAAAGTGAGGCATCCCATGTCTCATCCTTACGATTCTTGACGCTCAAGTACAGACTAAGTCCTTTGTATAACATAAAGAAATCTGTGAATCTCTTGGACGTGCGACACGTTCGAGACTGGTCCTAGGATGTTGATTATCGATCGAAGCATAACGGGTGCGCGACGGTACGAGAAAATCGCGCCTGCCTGGTAGTCCGGAGCGGGGCGTCGCGACGTCCGGCGTCGAGCAATCGAAAACCTCGGCAGGACGGCAGGAAGGAATAGAAGGCGACGGTCGGCGACGGTTTATTGATCCCGGGGCGCCGCGGCGCTACCCACCCGCGGGATCAGCTGCGAATTTTCCACATTTCTGTACGATAATAACTCAAATCGTTCACATCGTTTCGGAAATCAGTGCTAAAGGAGACCGAAAAGAAAATTTTACAAAGTTAACGCGTCGCGGCGCTACCTTTAAGGCGTGGGATCTCAGCATCAATACGAACGTGAAACGAAATCTCGCCGCTGTCACTGACATTTATCCTGTACGAGACACGAGCCAAATCAGCCTAAAAGTCAAACCCTGAGGATGGAATAATTCCGCCCGATAAAATATCGAAGTCTGGAAGTCAAGAAATTCAAGAGTGAATACAAATCAGGACATTCGTGAAACTGGACTGTCTAAAAATCTGTAATCCTGGGGCACGGAATAGAACCGTCCGTAGAATAATAGTAGAGTAGTGCACTCGTCCAAGAATTCGATAATCCAACAAGGATCCCCTACGTGTCCTCGTAGAAAAAATTTCCGACTGGTGCGATTACCTGGATAACAGCCAGCCGGCTGCTGACATACAAAATACGAGTTTTCGATCGAACTGAAAGAGGAATTTGCGGAAGAAAAGACAAAGAAAACATTTAAAATACCTTAAGGTGGCCAAGCAGCTGTTTCTCGATCGTTCCCGGGCTGCCGCGTCAATGCGAACCTGCAAAAGGGACGACAGGAGAACCGGGAAGTCTGTCCGGCAAAGACCTTTTGGAGGACGCCATATAATAAAAAATCCAGAACAAAAAATCAAAGTAATATTTTAAACGAAGACTCGGGACACTACAAGGGTGAACGTAGAATAGGGAAAAGAAGAAAATAATAGCAGGCGCCTCGGCGCTGAAATGGGCCCCGCCAGCAGCCGAGAGGGTCAGTTCGACGAACCGATTGGCGACGACGATGGCCTACAGATTAATCCACGAGTCTCAACGTTGAACCACGTCGTGAGTCAAATGTAGACAATAATCGTTCTTAATGCACGTGTGTGTTCTTTTCGTTCTTCCCTGTCTGCTTCGTTGAATTTCGTTATCTAAGATTGCCTTGATTTCATAAAATTACCCCTCCTGCGCCTCTACTTTCCAAATTTGCATTCAGAAGACAGAACTGTGAAAAAAAAATAAGAATCAGCATCTCTAGTCTTAGATTTACAACGATAGATTTCAAACAACCACTATCGTACATCCCTATCATCACCGATAATACAAAAGATACCAGGCTCCTACCAACAGTACAAAATCAATTTTAAATATACTTGGCCGTCACGCAGCCATACTAAGCGCATGTTCGTGGAAAAGCCCAGACCGCATTGCTACAAGGTTTTTCAATATTTAATTTTCCTTTTATGTACGTCAAGACCCGCATTACACCCCCTCGACTTAATTGCCACATATTATACCATAATGATCACAGTCATTGCACTTTAGCTTCGTGCATTGTTATTAATCTACGATAAGTATGGCGCACGTGGCTCCATATAATTTTTGCCACATATACGTATAGAAGGGGACTCTCGATCGTCTGTTGACACCAGATTCTTTTCTCAGATTATCTGATATCTGGACGCACGCAGCTAGAACTTTGTACCTACGGTGGTTCACATTGTTTGTTGCAAACGTTTGTGAGGATCGTAAGTAATGTGAGTGCGTGAGCTTGGCGAAAGAGAATGAAGGAGACGCGCTTAGGGGACGAGGTGGGTGATGGAGCGAGATAAAGTCTTTAGAGTGGGGAATTGGATGGGACTACACGTCCGAGAGTGATAAGTCAGTTCGAGCTGTCCGCATTTTAATATCGCTCGTTACATGGAATAGCTGGACACTGTCCAGTCCGGTGGTAATTCCTTTCCTCGTCGGGGTGTCTCTCAGTTTAGAGATTCGTCGCTGTTTACTCGTAACCGGCAATGCCGTCCAAGAACAAGGTACGTAGGTGTCTGTAAATTAAAAGAAAAAAAAAAATTAAATCACACGCCTCGAGTAATTTAAATAATATCATAACAAATTTACGAATTTCTTTTTAATCAAAAGTTCAATGAAACTCTACGTCAATGAGGATACTGATTTAATAATTTCATTTCAATTATTCGGTCAAATCGAGATACTTTTGTGCCGGAGGAGAGCTCTCGTTTTTTAAATTTTTTCAACCCAAACATTTTGCTGTTTACTGTACCACGTGTTTATGGTACAGTGAACCCGAGAACCGTGGCAAAAATTACTGTATTATTTAACGGGGCGTAACCAGAGAGGAAGTGTGTCGATACTGTGAATTTATTGTGTCAAGTTTCCTTTGCACTTTTCGATATACGTGTCAGTTTAGAGAATTGTCGATGATTTGTACATAAAAATTTTACAAGTTCTTCACGCGCCATTCAGCTATTTACACCTGAAGGCTTCTAATCCCTCACGATTGCGGCATTAATCTTGCCTCGTTCGATTAGTTCGTTAATTAAACAAACAAAAATAAGCATGCCAAGGATCAATGTAAAATAAGAGACGCGATGAAATGCTGGGCGCGATCGTAGAATACGACATGGAATTCCAAGTAGGTTGAGATCTGGATGTCTTGCGAATCGATTAATGAATATTAAAATCGTATTTTATCTCATTGATCGAAACGTTTTCTCCTTGGTAGGTTATACCTCTGAACGATTAGCTTAAATATCAATTGAAGACAATATTACGTTATAAAAATTATCGACGTTCCCAAACGTCGCTACCCAGCAAACACGTTTGTCACATTTTCATAACTTTTACGTAGCTACATGCTCACTGGGTACGGCCATATATATTTAATAAAAAGTGATGTATATATCTCTTGATACACTGTCGGGGGATCAAGATCGATCTAGGTGCGAGCATCTTATCTCTCTTAAGTGTTTATTGCATCTGCTATCAGGCTCTACTATCGTACGTTGAATTTACTTGATGACCAATATCTGATTGATTTTACAATGCTTGTACCTAGCTTCATGAATATGTCATATATGATATACGTGATACGAAAGCTGACATAGGATGACCAAAATATATATTTGTTGGGGGTATAGATAAGACTGAAAGAGAACAAGTAGTTTTAAAGAGATAAAATAGCAATAGATAATTTTCGAAATTATTATACTAAAGATTGAACTAACCTGATAGGAGACTAGAGGTGACGTGGAATTATTTGGTCTTACAATTAGCTAATTCACCAATCGTCGTGTATAGGTATGGTCGACGATAAACGGACTATTTACAAGCTGTTATGAAAACCGTAAGGAAAGTGCATAAACACTGGCCTGACGTACATATTTTATTATCCATAGGTCTCTGCTAAACATTGTATATTCATTCGCAATTCATTACTCATCGTATTTCCGACTGTTGCAGTCAGTCACAGTCCTGAGCAAACTAGAATAACCGCGGGATCGGTCGTCTGGCTATCTGTACAGACAACAATGAAATCTTTTTCTGAGAATGAGTTATGGAAGTTCGTGACATCGACAAAACCTTTAATAAGCTTGGATGAGTTGACGTACCTTTTCTTTGTCTTGCAATTCCGCTAAGAAACTTTACCACGAATTTTTCTCTTGATATGAGAAGCAGATGCTGTTTTCATGCGTCCGTGCGTCTGCTCTAATTGTCGCTGGTTATTATCTAATTAATTCATAAGCGTCATCAGACATACGAACATTGTGTAATGCAAACACGGTCCTGGATCAGATGAAAATTCTTTTCGTACACGCATTGTCAGTTTGCCATACTGCACGTAGAATGGAATAGAATACAATGGGTGTATACATATGTGTAGACTCTTTGAGTACAATTGACAGGTTATGGTACGTTTTTTTCCTTTTCTGAAATCTTATTGAATTGTTTGCGAAGACGTAATCCCATTTCAATTCGAAATGGTTGTATAACCGTCATTTGCATTATAAATGCTATGAATTCAGAATCTTCAATTCCAACCCTCGGCTTGTTTATGTTATGCGACGCTGTTACAGTCCTAGATTCCAAAGCTTTCCAGATAATTTAATACAGCATTCAATTGCACGTGATGCTGCAGCCTTGTGAAATGTAGTTTTAAACCCTAATAGTATACCTATGTACACCTACATATATAAAATTCGCGGAGTCGTCGCAGGTCTAGACGAATTCAAAATACTGAAAAAAATTACCGTGTATTTTTAACACTTGAAATTCATTCTTGTGAAACAGATTCTACACGGTTCGTTGGGTTTCTATTTTAATATCAAAAAAGTGTACGATAAACACACTGCTGGGGGTTAAAACTACAGCAGTCACTCAGTTCACCCCATTGATCACACTAGTCCCATTTGGAAATCCACCAAGGCAAATATCGGTGTAATTTTTATCCGAATGACGCGTTAGTTCTGAGAGAAATGTATTTCAGTGAAATATCGACAGAAAACTATTCGATCGTTACCAAGGAATAGCTTTAGTATTTATTTACATGCAAACGCAAGTTAGGAGATTGATTGTCGGACTATACGGAGTAGCGGTAAATGAGGGGTGATTAAAAAAATGTTGGCAGTACATAGCGTACATGCGAGACCATCGAGATACCACCGTCAGTCTCATGGATGGCAGTCGCTTGCGCGAGAAACGCGGCTTTAAGGCGTCGAGTGTTTTAGTTGGTCGTCGTGTTACGAAGGTGGGGAGTTTAAACGTTCACGAGGCGTCCCTGTTATAGGCGGTCACTTGATGTACACAAAGCGTAGTACTGCTCGGCAGAGAGCGGCGCTGCTTGGCCATCCTGACGGCGTGCTGCTCTCGTGGCGTCTACATTTCTCGCTCAATTTCCGTGGATCGTGTTAAAGTCGTTGACTAACAATCCGATTGACGGTAGATTCGTGAGTCTGATTGTCGGGTAATAATTCGCTGCTCGTAATTTGATACTGCTAAGACAGGGTGAGGTGGTGGAGGTGATGGTCGAGGAAAGGCGGGAAAGACTCGCTCAGGCGAAAGGGTAACGCCAAGTTCTAATTTTAAGTCGATCCTCGTGAAGCCTTGCCAAGTGGTTCTCTGGCCACATCATCGGGTTTTCGTGGTGAAAAGACTGAGAGAAAAAGAAGGATTATTAAAAGTAAAAAGAAGGGAATAGAAAGGGAACAAATAAGAAAGTGCTCACCGTTGACGATGAGCGAAAAAGACATGAGCAACAATGGCATCGCCACTACGTGACAAGCACTACTGCTTTGTTTGGGAAGCGCTCTTGATATTCGAGGAATTAGTTCGCGCAGCTGCGAACCTCCAGCGTCACGGCGTATAAATAGAAGTTCCACTCGCGAAACTCCGTGAAGCCAAGGAGCGTGTCTCTCTCTTTCTTTGTTGGGGGGCGATTCGCAGGAAAGAAAGAGGGAATGTTATTGCCGTTGGCAGGGTCTATGGCGAGTGCTCTTAAAGGCTGTGAGACCTTCTCTGTATATTGCAAAAGCCTATTGCGTGCTGGTAGGAGCGAGAACCACGCTGTATGAGGATTGGGATAGGGCCTTTGGTCACCGCGGTCATTCTCTGGATCTTTCCTCGCGCCGCGCGCCGACATCACCCCCTGCATCATGGCACTTCGAATAAAGGAATAAAGAAGCAGTGCGAAAGATGGCAGCGGACTACGACGAGTGTTCCTAGTGCTCTCGGCGAGTGTTCACAGTATTTCGAAACATTTTGCGCGCAGCTGCGAGTAACGCGCGCGTTACGTATAAATAGAATCTCTCACGAGGAAGGAGAAACGAAGTAAGGCCCTCGTAGAATGTCGCGGGTGTCGCTCAACAAGTCGCAGTACAGCCAGTACGGCTCGCGTCGCGTACGCAAAATAAGCACGGTGCGTTTTACTCATGTTCCACTGTGCTAGAACTTAAGTTTCCCTTTTAATATCATCTCTTTTACTTCCCGTCGTCCTTCCTTGCTCCCAGTCCGAGATTCGCCATGCTTCCTAATCAGCTATATGAACTGAGGGTTAGGTGTGCCTCGCCTCAAGACACGTGACTAGCCTTGACAGTCGCCATAATTTGCACTTTTACGCTACTTCATTTCACATCTATTTTGCTTTAATCGTATTTTCCACGATGATTATACTCCTTTTTATTATTTTTCGAATGTCCTCAATTAGTCGGACTTCCTTTTTGCGTACCTCGGGCGCACTTTTACCTTATGTGTGATTTATATGTATATGAAACTGCCGATCGTGTAACACAAGGTCGGAATTCACGCAAATTGTTACCTTGTTCGGCCGCTTGGCGGCGCAATAGCATAGCGATTTCGATGACAGTGGATCAGCTGATCGGAATTAGCTTTCGGCCGCGTAGTCATTGCTGATCGGTTTAATAAATTTCTACTATAGCTCAAGGTTAACGTTTGTAAATGAAAATGATGGCGATGATGATAATGATACAACCTTTGGCATAAATGATTGATGTCGAAGGCGATCCTTCTATGCCTAGAGTCTTCCTTGTTTTATGTCAAGGGACATTCCACTGTACACGATGTCTTAAGAATATCATGTGGCGAATCAGGTTTTCTCTTGGAGGCTATTTGTAAATGAAAACAGGACTCTCTACTGTAGCGAAATCCAAGAAAAACATGTATGTCACGGTGGTTCTTACGACATACGAGATAAACGAACTGTTTCCGATCAACTCTATCTTGTGGATTTTGTTGGAAACCGGATGATTTGCACTCGGGATATTATGAGTTTATGGCTTTATTCTCTAAAACTTGCTATGCTATAATTTGTTTTATAAATCTTATTTGATATTAATTGTTATTTGCAAAGGCTTTTATTGAACAACTTGCATTGTGGTATCATAAAATTACTATGTACCTTGACTCTCTTATCGTTACACCTGCTATAAACTGAATTTCTTATTTTTGTGATTTTACACAGTTAAGATCTGTGAATTAAGTAAATCTGAGATCTATCTATGATATTACATTTACGTTACTATGTGAGTAATCTGCTAACATGTGAAATTCATTTCGATACACTCATAAAATGAATATAATTATTGCCAGTTGTATTCTGATTGTTTACTCATTCTGTAAAAACAAGATATTTTCTTAATAATATATTCAAGGTGAACCACTTGCTAATTCAAGGCTAGCTTAGACAGCATAGCCACAATATCAAAAGTTGAACACAATCCTTTCCTATACCTCTTAATGCATGTTCAAAAAAGATTTAGTACATGCTAAGTGCACACCAGATTATAATTAATTATTAACAGGCGGATATATGTCATCTTATGCAGATGGCCTTTTTTAAATTATTTTATGCCAAATAGAAAGTTATTTAGCTTTGTAAAAATTAATATTATTAGATATGTATCTGATGGTCATTGAAAAGATTGTAATATTGGGAATCTTCTTTCAGACGGAGAGCGAATATTCGGTCGAGGAGCAGGCAAGGCTGACAGGAGCCGATGGAGGGCCCGACGAAGCCTCCCCAGAGGATGAAGGAGGATCACTATGCGAATATCATGACATCCCACCACCACCGGATGGTGGTTACGGGTGGGTGGTGGTATTCGCATCATTTATGTGTAATATGATAGTGGATGGCATTGCATATACGTTCGGCATCTTCAATTCAGAATTTGTTAATTATTTTGGTGAAGGCAAAGGAAAAACTGCGTGGGCTGGTTCCCTTTTGTCTGGCATGTACCTTAGTGCTGGTAAGATGATATGCTCTTACAGATTGTATGATTCTTTTCTAGGTGCACTAATTCTCAAATTACATTAATTGTCAATAACTAGGTCCTGTGGTTAGCGCTCTGACAAACAAGTACGGATGTCGAGCGGTGTGTATGGCTGGTAGTTTCATTGGTGCGGCGGCATTTGTACTTTCATCATTTTCAACCTCTGTAAATATGCTTATGTTGACTTACGGTTTAATGGGAGGTTGGTATATTTTTTTATTCACTACATATACATACGACAGAAGACACAAATGCATTTTCTATACTTTATGCTAATTACAGGTATAGGATTTGGTTTGATATACCTACCTGCAGTGGTTTGCGTAGGCTATTATTTTGAAACTAAAAGATCTTTAGCTACGGGTATAGCGGTATGCGGCTCAGGATTTGGTACTTTCGCATTTGCACCGCTTGCTACCCTGTTAATAGAGACTTACACTTGGAAAGGAGCAAACTTAATTCTGGCTGGCCTCATTCTTAATTGTGCGGTGAGTAAACAACTGGTTAATAATTTTTAACTGTGTGTCACATATCCCTGAGAGGCACTTAGTGATCAAGGTTGAGTACCGTGCATCACTCAAATGATAGTTTCAGTGGAGTCTATTCGATGAAGTGGCAATCAATTTATAATAAATAATTTGTAGGTATTCGGTGCAATGATGAGACCTTTGGAGTATCCAAAGACGGCGTCTGTTAAACCTCTGTTACAAAGAATGGCGGAAGAAAGAAGATTTCAAATGGAACGCGGGAGTATCGCGGGTTCATATTTCATGGTTCAATTACCAGATGGTTCCATGGAAAAGAGAATGAAAATGCCAATTAACGTTGATCCCGGTGTACACTCCAGCTTCAATCTAGACCAATTAGTGCCTGGTAGGAAAGTTATCTATAATAATACCAATTTCGCAACACTTTCCCTGTCACTTGGCTAATTCTTTTAAAAACGTCATCCGTTTATAATGAGTTCTGATTGCTTATACTCTTCAAGGAACGCCTTTAACACCAGTACCAACCGTACCAACACTACCGACTATATCTGAAGTTAAAGTACAAGAACACTCCTCCAGTGGAACAACTAGTGCCAGTGGCAGTATGGACTTAAAAAATACGTCGATCAAGTCTAAGAGCAAGAAAACCGTGGAGGATACCAAAGACGCAAAAGAAACAACGGATAAGCCCGAGAGCGAGTTCAATAAGCCTAATATCCCAAGAAATGCTTCCCAGCCAGCTTTCACAACCCACGTTCAAGGATTGCCTAAGAATGGGTCGGTACCTTTCTTCGACAGAATTCGCAAGACCAGCACTGGTGAACGTTACAAACCGAGCTTGAGTGCTATAAAGAATTCTCGAACGACACTTAATTCTAACGGAGACATAAGGAAAAGCCTGCATTTAAGACTTTCTACGAGTAGTATGCTTGGATCTCGAAATAATAATACCGAGGTAGACGTAAGTAGCGCTGTTATTGATCACTTATAATTAGTCCTTACTGTTACGTATATTTCTGATTGATATATTACCGTTGATCGACTGTTTTTATCTATCATGTCTGATATCTTCGAAGATGCTAAATTTTTAATTACGTTCCGATCATGAAAAAACATTTTTAACGCTCGCTTCGTCATTTTCACGTGTTCACGTCGTTAAACGGTACCAATACGATTAAGAGCATCGCACCGTTACAAGACTGACAACTTGAAATCCTTAGCTTTGCTTGATCTAATATAGGCATTACGTATATATTGTATAATAAGAATTTCAGTTTTTCTTTTTTAGGATGGTGAGAGTATCACTTTCACAACTAGTAAGTCTAGCATCCCAAAGGAAAAGCCTATGATTGTACGTCCTCTGTCAAGGAAAGATATTTTTTACAGTGGTAGCGTACTAACCCTGCCAGAATATCAGAGCCAGAAATCTCTTGCTAATTATCGCCAGAGTGTCATCTCCATACCGAAATCCATGCGAGGTGACGTTAAGGATGGCGACGTCGAGAAAGCTCCGCAACGTAAGTGTTATATAAGATTTTTTATAAAAAGCAATTTTTAATTTAATGATAGGACACACATGGACGAATTAAAAGCTTTTAAATTGCTAGGTAAACAAAAGTAAGCATGCGTTAATCTCATGAAAGTTATATTGATATTCAAAAAAATTTTCAGAACCTCTATGTCCTTGTTTGGTACTTCCGGAATCCTTCAAGGAAGCTCTTGGAACCATGATGGACATGTCCTTGCTGAAAAATCCTGTATTCCTCTTGATTGGCATTAGCAATGTTTTCGGAATGGCCGGACTGTATGTGCCCTTCGTATACTTGGTGGACGCTGCTCAGGATGATGTAAGTAAATCCAATGAGTCCTTATAACTTGAAAAAAAAAACCGTTAATGATCTGACATATATTAATATACAGTTGATAAATATTTGATATATAATATAATCGATAGGGCATTGATAAAAGTTCCGCATCATTTTTGCTATCGATCATTGGAATCACAAATACAATTGGACGCGTGGCTTGCGGTTACGTTGCGGATTTTCCGCAAGTTAACTCCTTACTTTTGAATAACGTTTGTTTGATCGTCTCGACAATTGCTGTGGCAGTAACACCATTCTGTCACACCTACCCAGCCTACATAGTCATGAGTATCTTCTTCGGACTAGCTATATGTAAGTTCAATTGTATCAGGAGCAGATGTAAAAGTGTCTTATAAGTTTCAGTTAAAAGTTTAAGTATTTAACGAGTGTTTATTTTTAATGCGACAGCTGGTTACATCTCATTGACTTCGATAATTCTCGTGGATCTCTTGGGACTGGACAAACTGACCAATGCCTTTGGACTTCTAATTTTATTCAGAGGAGCTGCCGCCATTGTTGGCTCGCCTTTGGCAGGTGCCGTTTTTGACGCTACGCAATCTTACAGCATCCCGTTCTTCATGGCAGGATTTTTCTTTCTCCTTAGTACCATTACCAGTTTTATGGCACCTGTCATGAAGCGCTGCATTAAGCCACAGGTATTATTCCACATTGATTAACGACTGTTACGTAGACGCGTTAATTATTATATATATTTTATAAGTAACAACATTTGTTTTGCAACTTGGAACTGGTTTTCAGGCTCAACCTGTGATATTAGATACACTGACGCCAATTGATGAAGACATCGAGGAAGAGAATGAGGATGATATTCCGGAAATTGTAGAAACTGCTCCGTCACCTCAAGAACCACCTGAAAAGGAGATAAAGCAGATTGAATCTGTGCTATAATTGAACCTAAGGCTTTGAATCGTGTTTTTTTCTTTTTTTTTTAAATCGGTTTAATTTAGAAAGATCATAAATCCATCCAATATCTTTCTTCAATCATTTTCCTCTTTTCTAATTACAATGATACGCTTTTACTCCGAGAGCCATGCTGTGATAGGGCTGCTGTTTCTTGTGAAGATTATTACGGAGCTATTTCTTTCTATTGAATATTGAATGGACGAAGCACAAGATAGAAGTGTACCCACATTAGAATTTTCTACGCCTTGTTAGCGCCACAGTTAAATGTCATTGATGAGAAAATCAGCGCGATTGAAAATTTCACGTGGGGCGAATTGTTTTTTATCTTAATTTTTTTGTTAGTTAAGACGGCGTATAAAGCGTATTAAACTTAATCAGTATCGAGTATCAGTATGAAAATTGACGAAAAGGAAAACTTACAAGAAATTTGCGCTTTTGCACGTGCATATCGAACAAAGTACTTTGACCCCTTAAATTCCGCATCTTGGTCACGCACCTTTAAATTGGACACTGGCTGGTGCAGACTGCACCAGTGTGGAATTTAAGGGTTATTCTGGATAATAAGTAGAAAGCAGTGATCTAAACTGATGTATGAATAATTTTTGTTGTTTAAAGCTGTTCTTGGGTTGATCCCGATAATTAAGCTTGGATTACCTGTGAAAAAAAAATAGATATATATTTCTCACATACGTGACGTATGTACATAAACCGGATCACGTTATGTGAATTAATCCATTGATTAACATACGAAAAGATATGAAATATAGTTTGCTGTTACGGAAAGAACTTGTAATTGTAAATAATATAAAACAATTTGTAAGATAGTAATGACAAATTGATAAGATTAGTTAATTGTCGTTGACGATAACGATAATTTCTATATTGGAGAACCGTTCCCGAGACGCTAATTAATATATACATTGTTTAACGAACAATTAACAATTAATATATTAATGAATAGAAAATAATTAATATATTAATTATTGAATTAGGGGGTTTCAATAATATACACACAACACTTCTCGTCCGCCACAACTGGTTTGTGTTAATTAATTAATGATTATCGAAACAACTTGCTCGCTCAGTCGATTGCCTGTTGCTCGTCCAATTACTAAAATCTAGAAGAGCACGTTAATTGGCACAAACTTAAAATTAATAATGATATTTCATTACACGGTGGAAAGAAACAGGGAAAAAAGAGACAAGAAAAACAAAGCACACCGAATAATTGACACCTATTGTGTCGCTTGCGTTACGGAAGCCGCTATTTAATTGATTAATGACTATTGAATGATGAATATTGAAATTATGTGATTTATATATATATATATACACATATACATACATACACATAAATATATATATATATATATATACACACACGGGCCCACGCGGCGGCAACATTTAAAACACACCTATTACCTTTATACAATAACGAAAGGAGATCATTGTAAATTTAAATTGTTAATTGCGAAACAATCAATGTGTCGCGGTGTAAATAGTATATATGACATTATTATTATTATTGCCGACAACTACCACAATATTATTGCAAAACAGCTAATACTACTACTACTACACTATTACTACTACCATTACTACTATTTACTATTGCTACTACTACTACTATTACTACTACTACTACTACTATTACTACTACTACTACTACCGCTATCAACACCATCATTATTATTATTATATTAATTTTTATCGTTGATCTTCAGGAGACAGCGTTTTGTGGTTCGACTCAAATACGATATGCATACTCGGGATTTCCGCGCGCGTAAAATCGTACAGACTATATGGGATTATTAATTATATTCATTTATAAATATAATTAATACGTGAGCCAATCCGTGTATGTTTGTAAATGAGACGTGGAATAGAAAAAATGGAAATGACATATAACTCACGTACTTATACGTGCACGCGCATACATAATTATGAAAGTGCATTACGCGCAATCGTATGTGTACATACACGAGGCGCGCTCAGGACGCGTGCATGTGTTAATATATGATATGGTACAAAGAAGGACAAATGTATTAGACGACGTTTATCGAAATTGAAGAGGAATTATGAATTTTTATTATTGAAATTCAGCGCAGTCTTTCATTGCACCACAATCTACTCCCCCAAACCCAGCTGGCTTTCTAATTAGACAGAGTGTCAGTTCTCAATTTTTTAATCGCAACATCTTGCGACATATATTTATTAAAATTATATCGGGACATCGGTAACGAGCACTGAACCATTACCACCTCTTTCTCTCGCGTGTTTACGTACCACATATCTTAGAAGTTCTATATCGTATCAACTTCAATAATAAGATACGCACGTACGTGGACTTGTAAGAATTAGAAAAGTTCCTTCAAGAGTTACGGGTCTATATGATTATAGTATATTCATTGAGTGGTTGCCAAGTTAATGCTCCGTGATTAAAATATAATTTTATTATCTAGGGGTGCAGTCCGTTGTACGTATACGTATGTCATGCATACGTAGAAGAGAAAAAAAGTAACTTAAGAATCCGACGCTGCATACAGCCCGCAAGATACGTTTGGTAGGCGTTAACGCAGACACGACCTATCTTAAGTAAACTTGCACTTTCGTTCGACTTTGTAATATACAGGTAGTAGGGGAAGCATAGGTTAGCGTATAACCAAGTATACGAGAACTACCATCCCCCCACTTAATAATACATGCGGAATGCCGATTGGTTCGTTATAAAGAATTTCTTCATTCGAGTTACAACGTTCTTCTATCCTTTTATACATATTGTATACCGCCTTCACTGCCGTTATCGTTTTCGAATACAGCAGCCGGCACTACTGCAAGTTACTACGAAAACAGCATCAACTCGGCTGGTATCTATAGTTTGTCCCGAGTTATCCGACACGGACTATATTTTTTACTTAACAGCCGTGGTTTGTATACGCGGGAGTTTAGTGCACGCGCACGTCATTGCACATATGCATAGATACATGTGTCCTGGATTTTGTTCCTCTGACTGAATTTTGCCGAAGATCCGGAAGACTGAGATCGCCAGCAGTACCGTCTTGTAAGCAGGTAAATTGTATGTGAATCTTTTCGAAAGTTACCGACCGAGAATACATTCGTTGGAAAAAGGGAAACGTTGAGGGGAGCGCCATATGATTTTGGTTGTTGCGCTTGATGTTCTTTTTCTTCCCTTTTTTACCCTAATTTTATCTTACTCTCGCACACTCTCTCTCATGTTTTTCACGATTTACTTCGATTTACGATACGGTGGCGCGCGCTCTCGCACGTGGCCTCACGAAACGAATTTTTAAACTTCAATGTCGTTTCTCGTCGTTAGCGGTTTATTTTAAATTTTCACAAACGAACAAAATCTATGGCACACTTCGTATTTAGAATTAGATATTGGGAGCTTCGGAACATTGGGAACCGCACGTGCCTTTTTTTAAAAACTTTTGTATGCATGTAGATTTTAATATCGAAATAAGCTTCTTCGTACGAGTATAATTTCAGTGATAACTCAATAAATTGCAGAGTATGGAAAAATTGATAAAAACAATTTGCGCCTGGATTATTTTTGCCAATGCTTTAATATATACTTGAAATACGCACGTTTAAATATTTTATTATTACTTCAAACTTTCTACCGCGATTATGTTTACAATAACAGATCGACGCTACCGTATACACGCATTTTTGCGTATAAAATTTGAAAGTCAATTCCACGACCTGTCTCTATTCGCAACTTGACTTTATCCATGAGATCTAAAAAGAGTAAGCTCCTTAAAAAACGACTATTTTATACGAACTAAAAATGGTATATCCTAAATTCGATAATTACTAAATTTCTCAATTGAAAGTTCCCGCCTGTTCGCTGGATTAAAAGTTATGGAAATTTTTTAACGACTTACTTGCTGTGTTACGATAATTGATAATAAATAATCGCTCCTCGTCCGATTGAATGTATTTTTTGAATATATACATACTCTATGAGTTTCCTGTAACGTATCATGTGTCTCGTTCCGATGAAAACAAAGAGGAACGTCTGACAAAGCCTTTTGCTAAAAGTGGGAGACGAGGAAAAATTGGATGCTGTGCAAGTCCAAAGAGGACACTGCTCTGGTTGGATGATCGCGAGACGAATGTTGGTAAATAAATGTGAGCAAAAACGATAACAGAGAGAAATGGACTTTGTACGATGCACGTGCCTGTCTATTAGTTTCGTTCGATAGCTACGTTCAGACTAGACGTTCGGAAGATTTCGATAAAGGACGCTATTCGAGCGCTCGAAGAAGCATCGTCGATACGATCGAGCTTATTTTTAGTACGAGTCTCATACTGGTTTGACAAATTTCGACAAAAGCACTTCGATCGTAGTCAACTATAAGATAGAAATGAAAAGAAATAGAAAGAGCATTGTCAGTGATTTTTTAATTTACTGAAACACAATGCGAATGGCCATTCCGTCGCACGCGTCCGACCGTACGACAGTGCAACGACTCGCTGTGTGTATTTTCGGAATTGAATGCATCGAAATGACAAAAGTGTCGGTAAAAATAAAGTCAAAACAAGAACCGAAATTCTTTTACCAGAATCAAAAATGTCTCTCGCTATCAAACTCTAACGACTCCAATCGATGATCTCGATTACATTGCATATCTATTAAAATATGTGCGCAACCTTATCAACGTCGTCATGCTCATTAGATCTGCCACCTGAGTCGATCAACGTTTTGGCACATTAAATACTGGTAAGAAACCGGTCATTGAATTTCACGAAAATTATCGAATCGATACATTTTTGCCGAAAAATTCCCAGATCCACATATGCATACGTGTGTTTTACCAAATGAGATATAAATCGATAACTCTTTCCTTGTATTTTAAATAAGCAAATGTTTTTGCACCTGTCTCACATTTTAAGTTGATAATAACCTTGTGTAGAAGATTTAGCTTAAATATCTTATTCGTCATCCCTTGCAGGCTATGGGTCGGCCGTGACGTCAACCGATGATCCGCAATGCCTAAAATCAAACTGTCCCTTTAACCTCAATTTTGTAAAAACTATAAAAATTCTCACCACGAGATATCAACTCCAATACGTGTACACACTCGCGTATTAAAATGAACAATTCCATTGTACTTTCTACTATACTCTGTGCAAATAGAATCATGGACTCGTCAGTGGTTGATTAGTATCAGCGATTTATCGTAAACGAGGTTCTTACCAGAGCCAATAAAGTACGGGGTCATCGTACGACCTAAGAATCACCCGAGATGAATTTTACTGGACTAAATTGGAAAAGTAAAAAAAAAAAGGAAAATCAAAAACAAAAAACCCATCCAGTATCCACTTTACATCGTACCCAGTTTAAATGGCAAGGACACGGAATCAGCAATTGCAGGAATATATCGTGTATAATGAAAACGTATGTCTTAACTTTCACTATTAATTATACGAAACGCATATTAGTAACATATGTTTGTACACTAAATATATATATGTATAAAGTAAAGAAAATGTATTGGTTTCAGAGCGATAAGAGATGTTAAAGTCGCGCAGCACGTTAACGCTCTGTCGAAATTGGCGTCGCGATTAGAGAGTGATGAAATTAACGGTCTCTCATGGTACAAATTTACATGAAGGTCAGAGAGGTCTTTGCGACAGGTCAAGGTTTCGTGATCTCTTATCAATGATATAACGGCGCCATACCCACCCACGTCTACACTCCTCCAATTTGACTTCTCTTCATTAAATCATGCTAGATTGTAAACTGCTCTTAGCTGCTCGGCTCATCGACGTCGCGACGCTCTAATACATCATATTATTTGGCACGGTCAGTTTTCTTTTTCGCGGGACGCGTCATTTGACTTTCTCTAATAGTCCTATTTCTTATACCATATACATATATATACCTGACCACTACCTGGGTCGGAATTTCACCACGTGAAAATCATTTGGGTCCATCCTCTTCCTGGTAGATGATCCGTGCATCGTAACAAGCTCTCTTTCAATCTAAATCCTCTTACAGACTGTGGGAGACATTCGACGAAATGATAAAGTGCGATTCTCTCAGATTCCTCTGTCAACGCCAGACTTTCTTCTTCTACTCTCTTTCCTTGTCTCTCTCTCCCTCGCGCTCTCTCTATCCGATACTCGGTCCCAATATACTTCCTTTGGTGCGTATAATTCTAATTTTAACATAGGAAACGTATAAAGTGCGCCTATCCAATTGGTGATAGCAACGGGGTATTTATGTACGTTTATTATCGAGAGAGGAGATTCTCGATAGGAGACGCTGATTAATCTTCCCCACTCGAAGCACTCGACCGTTAAATACTCAAAGAGCTTCTGGTACAGTGACATAGTCAGATTTAATTTTCGCAGCTCCAAACCGATTATGGCCAGGACGATGACGAAGAATCTTGAGGAAGAAAGAAATGGGTATAAGAGCAACGATATCCAATTGGAGGATTTTAATGATAAGAATAATGAGGTAAGTGATTGATCGATTAGAAAAAAAAGAAACGATAACGGATAAATGAACGTAAAAAATTTGATATGTCGGGATATTATTTTTTGATGTAATCGTATTTTGATCTATGGTACGTGCAGTATGGTCTTATCGGTAATCTAGATTTTTGTTTGTGATTATATATTTGCATATGTGAAAATAGGAAATCGAAGTGGAGATGCTTGTTCCACCGGATGGCGGGTGGGGCTGGGTGGTCGTAGCTGCCTCCTTCATGTGCAATGTCTTCGTGGATGGTATTATCTCCAGCTTTGGCATCTTCCTGAACGACATGGGCTCGACTTTTGGAGTTTCTAGGGCCAGGGTTGCCCTGGTTGGTTCCTTGCAGACTGGCTTCTATTTGATGGCTGGTCAGTCTATGTTCAGTTCGTCCTGGATGAGACTGACTAACGGAAGTTTCTTTTTGGATGGACGCTAATGTGCCCTATTTTTAGGACCCGTTGTCTCGGCCCTTGCGAATCGTTATGGTTTTAGACTGGTTACTATACTGGGTAGCATCATGAGCTGCCTGGCCTTTTCGCTATCGTATTTCAGTAATTCCATTGAATCCATCAGCTTCGCTTACGGTGTTCTCGGTAAGTCTTATGTAATTGGGAATCGTTGAGTTGGGGTCCTATTTGCCATTTTTACATTACATTTCTATTTGATATTTTAGATTGATGTTTTTTCTTTAATTGTCAAAAAGATAACGCTCGAGATCTCGTCACGTGACTTAATTTTATTATGTTGGATTGACAGGTGGCATCGGACTTGGTTTGATCTATATACCAGCGGTGATAATCACAGGATTTTATTTTGAAAGATGGCGAGCACTGGCTACCGGTATATCCGTATGCGGATCTGGTATCGGGACGTTTTTATTGGCACCGGTCATGAATTTGCTGAAAAAAAATTTCGATTGGAAAGTAACTCTGCTGATACAAGGAGGTTAGTATATGCACTGCTCCTTTTTTTTCACATATGACATTTTTGTGAATCTTTCAACTTTTTTTGCTCAACTTCTTTTCCAATTCGCGATTCTTATTTCTTGGCAGGAATGCTCCTGAGTTGCGTCATTTTCGGCGCCTTGTTTAGGCCGCTTAAACCGACGTTGATAAAGGTGAAGGCGAACGAGGATAATAACGAACTCGATGCAAAAACATCAATTACCGATAAAGCCGTTTCAACGCGTTCCTTGCACCTCGATCATCCGCACAGCAGCCGTCTTTACAGTACCAACAATAACACACTGTATCCAACGGCCGCCGAACTCATTGGCAGTAGTCCCAACATAGCAAAGTAATATTAAAAAAAAAAGTATCACTGAAATAACGGTAAATTATATTCTCACGAAAAAAATGTTAAACATGTGTTCCTCAAAATAGCGCTTTTCAATTTGTAAATACAGTAGCCGCTCGTTACACTCGTTGCACAAGGCGGACAAGAAGATGGAAAAGAAACTGAGCAAGTCGGAGATGAGACTGTCAGTGTCGATTTATCCCGAATCGGCCATAGCGAACGATCAGGAGTTGAAGACTGTCGAGGAAGAGAATAATTTGCTTGGCGGTGACCTCGAGAGGCTAAACGGAAGAATACCCACGGTGAGTACACGGATCGATTAGTCGAACCATTAAATTTTCACGTAGAACGCACGCTCGTCTAATTCCAAATACTCATTAATTATTATCCAGCTACGCTTACTAATCTCTGTAATTATTACTTATCGCTACAGCTATACAGACACCTTCTGCCATTAATCGTTACGGCTTTGGATATTGATTGGTAATTCTTTATGACTATCATAGATTCGCAGGCATACTCTCACGGAACGAAGAATAAGGAGTAATTCTGACAGCAGTCAAAAGTCATTTAGAACCGGCAGACGCAATACAATGACCAAGGATACTCAGAGGCCATTCTATAGGGATGATATTTTTTACGGTGGCTCATTGCACAGACTCCCCCACTACAAGTCTCAAGTAAGCGATGATTTCTCGTTACGAAATTGTAATTACCGCAATCAATTAGACTGGAAACCTGTGAAAGTCAACAGGACCCGTTTTGTAACTCGATTCTGTATCCTTGCAGTTATCCTCGGTAGGCTACCACATGTCAGTGACCCGTTTGCCAACGGCGATAGACATGGAGGAAGAAGAGAGCGGAAGCTGCTACCTGTGCCCGGAAAGCGTCAGAAGAATTTTGTCAACGATGCTCGACGTTAGCCTTTTGAAAAGTCCTACCTTCCTGGTACTGGCTGTTAGCGGTGCTTTGACTATGATGGGATTTTATACGCCGTTTGTTTACTTGCCAGGTTCGTTTCATTTAATTGATTTATCTTCGTTCCATCAATCTCACCTTCGCTGTCATCGTGTTCTTGGCTTTACTGATTTGGCTTACTCTTTCTCACAGATCGTGCTCAGAGTGCTGGTATGGAACCGTCTAAAACAATGTTTCTTCTTTCTGTCGTGGGAATTGGTAACACTATTGGTCGCGTTGCCTGTGGAATAATCAGCAGCTTGCCAGGTGTCAATGCTCTGCTTGTCAATAATGTATTTATTAGCATAGCAGGATTGGCAACTGTGTTTTCCGGTAGGTCTCTCACTCAGGAATACCAATTCTTATATGCTGCCGTTTTCGGCCTTAGTATATGTGAGTACAATTATTTTTTATAATCATTAATTTGGCTAATTGAATTACAAGAGCGAGGCAACGTTTAAATTTCTTTTTTTGACAGCGGTATTCGTGTCGCTGAGATCGATCCTCGTGGTGGATCTTTTGGGATTGGAAAAACTGACCAACGCATTTGGTTTGCTATTACTTTTTCAAGGTGTGGCTGCCACCATTGGCGCACCTCTTGCAGGTAAACAAGATATGTATATACATACATGATTACGTAACTGATATTACCTTAGATCCTGCGAAGAATTTTATTGACAGTCATAATTCTAATACACTTAAATAGATTTCTCGATCTCATAAGATGCAAAGAAATATTTACAATCGTTTACCATTTTGACTCAGGTGCTTTCGTTGGTCCAAACGGTGACTACGACATTTCTTTTTATCTCTCCGGATCGTTGATCTTCCTTTCTGCAGTCATATGTTATCCTCTGGGCAGGATCAATCAGTGGGAGAAAAAAAGGGAGAGAGACAGGGTCGCGAACGTGTCGAAATCCTGATTGATAACAGTCAAAAGTATTGTTACTAAGCGGAACGGATCACGCATCGCGTAAGCAGCGGGTTACGCGTAATGCAGAATTTTCATCGAAATTCGTTCATTCGATGTATATAACGAGTAGTAATTTATGGTAAACGAATTTACTGAGAATACCAACAGTCACTCTCGAGCCGCCAACATACTCATTGAGCTTAAAGAGATTTTCTAATCCTCGATCGACTATACGATTATGCTACAGTGCCTCCCCTGTCAAAATGTGTATCACGCGTATACGTATTTTATGCAACGAAATCTTTACGAAAGTTTCACAAGATGGATATGTGAGCTTTGAAAATGTCAAATTAAAAGAGAAGGAATCTTATCGAGAAGCAATTGTTACGATGCGAAGCAGATAGTGAGACTCAGATTCATCGATAATGAGATTAGATTTAAGAAAATTAGTCACGTGACGGTTTTCGGTTATCACGAATAAACTCGTACTGAAAAATCCTGTGCATTTAAAAACAGAGAAGTGATACTCGAATAAGCTCCGGCAAGTATATGTATGTGTATATTTTTTAAAAACTTTACCAGTTTTGATGAAACGTAAAGATTGTGTTTTACGCAAACAAGATATATGGATATTTTTATATAAAACTTCGAGGGTTTTTATGATAAGAATAAAACGATTCCCATATACATGTAACATATAATTGAGCTTCGCAATGGTCATACGCGAGTATGGCTTTTCGTAAGTGCATGATAAGCCACGTGTAAGAACGTGCGACCGTCTAGTCTCGCGAAACTGAGACGTAAAACGTAATTTAATAATTAGGGATGTATTTTCATTTATCGCAATAGTTATTGTTAGCTGCTAATGAATTTTTCAATGGCGAATCAATGAGTTATGTATATATTTATAAATACGAAGACAATGTAAGGTAGTGTAAAAGCACTTGACGGATTGTCGGTTATCATTATTTATCTAATATCGAGATACATAATTAAGGACTTATTCGAACGATTAATTAATGTCAATATCTCATGATATAACTGTGAAATCGATAAATTTCCAATTTATTAAATATCATACAAATCTAAACCAAACTTTGAATATTCTTCTCGGCACATATGCGTACTCTTGTTGCCTGTATCTATGTATATCTATACCTGTAAACATGATTCAATCAAAAATTGGAAATTCAAGATAATCGTATATTGTCAAAAAAATTTGTTAAAACGTTCAAATACCTATCGATATCAGCCGTTATAGCTATGGCAGGAATACATTAATAAAATATAATATTTTTGATTCAGCCAGATAATAATCATACAGATTGCCAACAATCACGCCAAGCTTCCGTATATTGGAAAAAAAATTATCTGTATTAATTCAAGGGATTCGTCGTTATTCAACGATGCAATATTAATTATACACTATTGTACAGTCTTTTACAATTCCTGAAACTCAAGGCCAGCATACTCATGTGTGTCTGGACTCATCGAATTTTTGTAACATATACCTATATCGTTTATGTTATTCAAGCCTAATGTCTTGCAGTAATTTCAGATTTTATATTAATCTTGAATAAAATATAAAATCCTATATTCTCATTTAATTATTATCACTGCTGCTACTATAAGCGAAGTACAGTCAGGAAAAGCAAAGTTATGAATTGATTTTGTCATTTAACGTCTGGACCCGATTTTTCTGTATTACCACTGAGAAACTTTTCTCGTAAGGCTCGAGCGTGGTGCAATATCAGGATATTTTTAGTGCTTTACTGTAAAAAGAGGAAAAACAAATTCCTATTGACCCTCGTGTCCTTTCAAGACTATATTGTGAATAACAAATCAATGGATTGTACTTGAAACGTATATATATATATATATATGTTTGCCTTTCGTTTCGTGTAATACAATTTTATATAAGGACTAGAGTGTCTTCCATAGCCGTAGTAAAAGTGTCATATCTCCCCTACCGTTTACAAACTATTCGTAAAGTATACGAACATAGAATCTTCTGAGAATATATTCGTGACCATGACCTACGTGACAACTAGGCTGAATAACCTTTTTTTAATTACCCTCTGCATACCGAAAGGAATGACTTACACTGAAAAAAAAGAGGTTTAGCTTTGCTATCAATCCTCAAGAATCCTCATTTACACAGCTACACAGAGTATATCGTTCGTAGCATTACTATATGTATATTACGTAAATACTATTTCCAATAGACATATACTAGATGGTATGTAAAGCATGGAAATAATTTATGGCTACGTTGCACATAAATACGCACAATACCCTTGAGCATATATACCAAAGATCATTAGGCTAAATGGTAAATTAAGTAAATTTTAGGTTATGTTATTATTAAAAATGTCAAATCCAATTAAAAGCAATGGCAATAAATGGTATCATGGATAACTTTGTGAATAGCGTAAGGGAGCATAGAAATAAATGTTTTCATACTCCGGAAATACTTTATCCAATAACTCGCGTAAGATCTTACTTGTTCTCCCATCTCGTAACGATATCCCACGTCTTGCTCGCTACGTTCAGATGTTCGTCTAGTAAACACAGGGTCCCAGGATAGTCCCGACTGCGGATACATTGCGACATAGAGAGGAGGTTAGGTTCCCGGAGCGTAGGAGGTTTTGTGGGCCATAAGGGTGGTGCTAAGGGGTTGCCGGTAAAGGGGGTTGGCGATTGAGAGACGAGGGGCAGGTGGTAGACGAAAGGGGTTAAAAGGGGGATGAAATGCGCCGCGACGCGCTGCGGCGAAACGGGAGAGAGTTTCCTCTGCATCCGCAGCATCCTCACGTAAACCCAGAGTCCAGTAGAGACTCACGCTGGCTACTGGTTACTTCGTAAAGAATTTTTCTTTCCGTCACTCCTCTCGTCGTAAGCTCTGCTACCCGATTCTATAGGAACTTTTGTATATATATACGCGTCGCGAAGCCACGTTCACACGAGGGAACGAAAAGACGCGTTCGTAATGAAAAAAAGTCATTAGGACGTGTTTTCCAAATTTTTCACTAGTTCGAAAGAAAAAGAAACATGTCAATTTATTGTTTTCGATAAGTAATCACCGCGGGAAATTATTAAAAGTTAATTATCGTGCCTACGAAAATTCCCAGGGTGCAACGGCTATCCGTCTGTTCAATCGGTACTTTGGACTTGGATTTTCCCGTTTTACCTTTGCCAGCGCGATCGGCTGCTGTTGTTTGTATCGTGTTCAGGGGAAAATGTCAGATTCGTACCGTGCCGCCACTTTGTGACGTAACATCCGGTTCCGAAGCTGCATCCGTTACTTGGCATCTATTCAGAATGCTATCGTTGGGTATTTTCGTTTCAATGATACGTTCCAGCTCATAAAGGTACTAGGGGAATCCTCTATCGTGAATTAAAGTCGATTAGCCGAAGCAATTAGAGAAAGTGAGGTTAGTTTAAGAATTTCATTAAGTCTTATTCTCTCGTTGCTAAGAAGGACGGAGTACGTACCGTAGCTCTTGTCCTTTGTTCCACGTCCGTCCGAAGTGCGGACCGCCAATTACTTTTGTGCTAATTAAGTGCTGCCCTTCCTTGTAGGTTCGGCGTCTAATTGGCACGGAAATAGATAGACACAGAGAAGTCCAAGTATACGTATTCGTTCGGAGGCTAAAGGCGCATCCATACGTTGGATGTAATCAAAGTGGATTTTTTCGATCGTTTCAAAGATATGTTACGGCTGGTATGGCTGGGTACGGTCACGCATTTGTTTATCTCGTAGTTCGAACGAGGATCCTCGCCTTTGTTCCTCGATACGAAACGTGCAAATAATCGTCAACAATAATTTACGCGGCCTTGCGATTTTTCTACGACAAGCTTTTGCAATACGTGACCAAACCGGCGATAATGGAGAGTGGACATAAAGGCAAGTCGACCGTGCACGCAGATCAACGTTACAGTTACATGCCATGCCCTTTACATGAGACGGGTGAGTAATGTTTTCTAGAGAAAAAAAATTATGTATAATTAAAAATTTTTTTTTTACAAACAGAGAAATTAATATTTTATCTTTTTTTGTTTTTGGAACATTTCAAGGTTTTTCGTTCATTTGACGGCATTTTGTGAAAAGATTCATTGAAACTTGTGCAATAGAGAAATTTCAGGTTTTCCGTTCGTAACCAACTGTATAAACGATTGCACCGGAAGGACATTAATCACACGAGTTGGCGCTATTCCCTATGCATATTAATCGCATGTTAATGCATTGTCCTTGGCAGAGTAAAAAGCTTCGTGGTAAGACGAATAAAAGGCCATAGAGAAACAATGTATAACGAACAGTCACCAGGAAGTATTAATTAGCATATTCAAAAATAATATAGTACTTTGTGTATGATAGTAGTGCAAGTGCGACTAATCGTTAAGAAAAAATGTCACTTTTCATCCCAAAAAGGTCAACCGGTTGGTTCTGGTGTTACTGGTAATTAAAAATGAAAATTTCTAACGGTCCATAATTGATGGACGAAAATTTGAAAAAAGGTTAAATCTTAATGATAAATTCCAAGGATTGTGGTTATGGAAATTGGATATTAAATACACATATGCACGTTTCTCCAGAGGATTAATATGGTAACGCGAAATCCGACGTGCTTATGGCACTTTACGTAATAAATTTTGCACGGGGATCTTGGTCGAGATAAAAGTGTGATCTCTCGCAACGACGTCTATTTATTTAGACAGGGTAGAATCTAGCTCGCCGATAACGTTAGACATAACAGATACTGGAAATAGACAATCTACGACATGAGGACGATCGACTTCCTAGCATTCGTGAAGGACAAGTTCTTTGATGTCTATATTATATATATATACGCAGCAACTAAATAATACGTAAAGCAAGGAATGCAATTACATCGAAATCAATTGTCTTAAGAGTAATTCAAGAGAGAAAATAAAAAATTTACTCAAGCACAGTTAAAGTTTTGATAAAATTTTTTTACATTTTACAAAACTTTTTTATAACGACAAAAAACTCGGATGTTTATACTTTTAAACATGAAAATCCTCGCGTTACTTTACAGTCAGTTGCTGGTACGCGTGTCAGGTTTTACTACAGTTGCGACATACGTATCAAAGAAATGTTTTCTTTGAGACTATAAATTTTACTATGTATCTTCTTGTATACACTATGTAGTCGCATCTGGTCTGGTGATGTCAACCAGGGGTACTATAAAAATATTCTTGCTAAAGTATTACCCTAGGGTCGAACGTGAATTCATTCATATGTATTACTCATATTGTATATTACTAGTATATGTTTACTCCTATCAATTTCAACGTTGTAAGATCCCATAATATTTCATATTAGTTTGTCCATGTATTTTGCGTATCGTGTATCCCGTGCTGCATTTTACTGCGTATAGCTTGACATTATAAAGCACGTTCTGGAATAAATAACTTATCAATTTCATGATCGTTGGATAGGTGAGCTACGCCAGGCCTCATATAGACAGGCCGTGGACGCTTTGCCTTAATTGACGCTGCAGGCTTAATATTCATGGACGCTAAGATCGGTTGTATCATAAAGTAGGAGTTAAGAAAATTTTATTGAAAAGAAAGAGATAACACTAAAATGTTACAAGAACCTGTGTGAATTTTAAATGTATTTTTGATTAACGATTGGCTGTAGTTTGGGTGGTCGAAAGCTTTGAATGGTAAAAGTTCGACGAATGGCCACCAGGGTGAGAGTAAAAAAAAAGTGTCCACTCGAAAAATAAATCTGTTCAAGAGGAATCTTTTTTCTTTTTTTTTTTAAAATGCCAAAAAACGCAATTCTCGAAATCGGTAGTGTCCGTTGCCCAACGTTCGTTACCGTAAACACCTTGAAGTATTAATAACAACGACAGTATCGCCAGCGTCTATTAATACGTTCGATAAGTATAGTTTTGAAACAGCTGCCAAGTAAGTTGCCAGTGTCTTACCGCGTAAATACATCGCATTTACATTTCCCTTGAAAATAAATCATTCAAGCTTCAATATGACCAGCGTCATAGAAAAGCGCAAAGTGGCGATTCAAATCCATATTCTCTGTTTAAGCTTCAACGTTACCTGAAGAATTTTAATCGGCCGACTCACGGATTACGTGAACCGACGTCATTCCCATTTATTTGCAATAAAAAAAGAGTCCCGATCCAAAAATACCATCGCGTTACGCAATTACAGAAAGTAAACAAATCGACCACAATTTATGTCCCATCAACCGTTCATTTCGTCACTCGATCGTAAAGTCGAACAAAATTCTCATCGATTTGCCAAAAACCATAATTTTGACGATTTCCATAAAAAAAAAGGAAGGTCGTAAATTTTTTTCGTATTCGCAAATAATTAAAACAATTTTGAAATTACCAAAAAAAAAAGCAAGGTGCGTCCAACTGCAGAATTTCTCATCGATCTCACCACATCTCTCACAGTTATCCCTAGCGTCCCAAATGTCACCTTCTCCTCTCATTTAAGTAAAAAGGTGCCGAAGGTCACGGGAAACTTGGGCAAAGCACAAGAGACTTCTCTAAAAGCAACTACAAAAAAGTACAGTCGAACATATATAAAATCGTTATTGGATCAAGAGATTGATTAATCACCGTCAATATCCTCTTATCAGAGCGAAAGCTTTCACACGGTAGCGAAGATAACGTGTAACGACATAGGCCTGACTACAGCCCTGGGTAGGCCCGGCGCACCCCCACCCGCCAAGCTTGGGAGCGTCGCGACGGAGTTTCGCCGCCCAGTGCGGGGGTGCCGCTCGTTCAGGCTGCCGCATTTCGCGTTACGCTCACTTTTCGTCTGGACTTAGCAAGACGCGTGTAACAAACCGTCAGCACTCTATACACTATCAACACTCCACTTTCCACTTTTATTACTGTACATTCAACGAGAGTTCAAAGGTCACCCATCACCAAAGGAACATAACCAACGAAAAATTCACGCGTATTACAAACGGTCTATCGGAACCATTTTTAAAGTTCTCGTGCACGAGGGGACGCTTCTTGGATGGATGTCCCGTGACCTAAGGACTTCAGGAAACAGCTGCAAAGACCTCCAAGCTGACACGGAAAACGATCGCGTGAGATAGGTTGTCCGTGAATATTTCAATACGTATCGATCGCCGGACACGTGCGCGTACGCGTTGCCAGCATTTCAGGTCCAAGTGCACGCGTCAAAATTGGTCCCATATTCTCCCACGTACGGTTCTTATGAATTCTTTTGTTTTCTACGGCTGACTGTACACTGCTAGACAGTTTGACGCGCGTTGCTTCCCTTGGCTGAATTCCACTAGCTTTTCTTACCGGGATCGTATCGCGTGAAAGATTTACATTATTCGTGCGCAATGTCACTAACAATGCGCCATCTGCTATCCATCCGCAATTGGCTCGTTGGAATAATTTGTTACTCGGACTCGCGTGCCGATGCGTTGCTCGGGCGAAAGACGTAAAACTCGTGGAGGCCTCGGCACGCGTCACTGTAATACCGATCGAACGATCAAAGTGACAGGACGAGTTATTCGTGGCTACTCTGTGCTATCTCCTGCCGGTTGACTCGTGCGATACTATATTGGTCTAGATTGTTCGTGATTGACTAACGGGAAGGAAGGTAGCCGCAGTGCTTTGTCGCAACAGTTGTTGAGCACAAGATCAATCATAAAAGCTTTTTGCTATTAATGTCGCGTTTCTGTGCCAACCAAACAGTCCCCTGTGGTACGTCGACTCGTTATTGACTTTTGATCCTTATTTTTTGTTAACGGCTTGTCTCGTTAAAACTAGCGAACAGCAGCAGTGTGAAAATCAGTAATTATCCAGGGAGTGCAGTAATAGACATGTGTGGCATGACTAACTTGAAGATTCCTAATTATCGGTGATACGCTCAATTCATGAATCCTTGAGATCTCTTTTCGTACGGGATAATAAGAGAGAATGAGAAAGAAAGAGACAAATTTGAAGAGTAGCCAAAAACTACGAGAGACGATTTCCTGTGTGTTGAGAATGAAAGTGAGAGAGAGCAAAGGACGTACATAGATCTATAAGAGGGAAAGTGAAAGGGTCGTTGGAGAAGGGTGAAGATGGATATGCGCAGATGTAAAGAAGGGTGGTCTTAAGGATACATGAAGGTGAGGGTGAAAGAAGCAGGAGGAGTGAATGATAAATGTATCCCACGTATCCAGCAGATTCCTATGTCGCTTATGTCCGCAATGGTGTCGTTTGTGTCCGGCTGATGATTGAACCGAACTTGAGTTCGGACTCTGTTTTGTAATGAGCACTTACACGAGACGGGAAGTGCGCGTAACCAGAGGATGCGTGAAGTGGCAAAAACCTGGCTAATAACCGTAGACACTCCTATCGTACCTGACCCGGCATATTGTCTCTGTTGTGGTTGTCAGCCGTTCAATGAGCTAGGGAGAGACTGAGAGCCAGTCCTAGGATCTTCACACAAGAGCACCACACACTCTACTACTTCACCCAACTTGGTACCCCAATCTGCCCTCAATCATGAATCTTATGTTCCGCAAGAACTTCGCGGGTGAGAAGGGCCCGGGTGGCGGTGGCGAACGTGCGGGCGTTGGTTCGTGCGGGACCGGAGTGAGTCCAGGTATCGGTGGGTCCTGCGGAGCCGGCGGGGCCCGTTTAGGGGTTCGCGGAGCCTCTACCGTTGGAGTACGCGGCCCTGTGCGCCGTAGCAGGGAATTCGGGTACTACCCGATGGAGGAGCATCCGACGCACTCATACCGCACTCATCTCTTCCTGTCACCACCCGCAGGTGGAACAGCCAGTGCGGGGCCAGATGAGCTCACCGAGAGACTCGGCCCCGGACCACGACGCAATTCTGGACCTCTCATCAGATGGGGTGGCGGCACTGCCGGCGGATCTGCCAGTGTCAATAAAAGGAAACAAAGTGGAAATCAGCCCAAGGAACCATCAGAACCACCGACTCCGACTGCTTCGCGACAGGTATTTTATATCTTAAGAGAAATTTTACATTTATTAATTTCACAAACCTGGCTAACAGTCCCTCTAGCCCTTTACTGTGCTAGAATCGACCTTTGCCAGTGTCTTAAGGATTCCGCCATACATTAATTTCTATCTCAGACACTCCACAGCGGGATTGCTATTCCGTATATTTTCAGTTTATTCAAATCGAGACCCATGACTTGTAAAACCCTGGAGATTAAAATCACAAATTATATCATCGATGATCTTTACTCGGATAGCATTTGTATTGGGTTTTATAGTATAAAACAACTTTAAGAATAGAACTGGGAATTTCTTGTGGCAAATTATAAAGGTGTGAGCAAGAGACGATAACCGGAAAGCGGACCACCGGAATTTACCATAATTTCAAAAAGGGCCGTCGAGAATCCTCAATGTTAACGTCCATTATAAATATTGAAGATCCAACGAGGCGTTTAACCACTTTCACAGTGCTGTAATCATTAAATGTTAACTCGTAAGAGTACACATGGTACTAGCAAATATAACTTCTTTGTAACTTTCATTCGAATAAATCATCAATGTCTGCCCTTCGCTGCCACCCTTGCATGCAGACTTTCACAACCTTGAAAATACTCGGTTAACCAGTCAGCCGAGGATCGATCGATCGCCTTCGATTCAGCCTGAACAACCTTTCTGATCGCAGGTATCATTCAGCGGTAATCGAACGTCAGGAACGTATACACCTCTTGTGGTGTCCGGAAACAGCCCCCCAAGAGGAGAACCAATTTCATTAGCTACCCTCGACCGTGACTGCTTTATCATTCCTCTCGCATCCTTGGAACGATTTCTTCCCGCCGGAGTGCCGGTAAGTCTTGAATTTTATTCCAGCACTAATAAATCTTAGATTCCCTTACGCCTGTCTGACTGGTTGTTGAAGGTCTATGAGGAATACAGATGAACCTCTCTTTAGTTACGTTCAAAGAACTTTAATGTTCTATTCCAATAAGATTTATCGTACTTGAGTAAAGTCAAAATGAATCTTTGATAAAATATATAACGATCCAAACTCGCCGAATGGAATATCCAATTTCGTGATGCATTTCTTCACCTGTCGATGATACTTGGCATTCTCTTTATTTGCTTATGTATATATATCCACTTCATCTCAGGAGTGTATCATGGAACTGTCATGGAGTGTCTTTTGTTTCTCAAGCACGCCCCTATCGCTGATAAGAAGAAACCTGGCAGCCCATTATCGGTCCTTGAGGTGGAGGATCCGAAGCAGTGTGTTTTGGCACATTTCATGACACCCTTAGAGCCTCTCGATCCACTGGTCGAGTCGCCGCTATCACGACCCTTGGTTCTGCAGCGAGACACCGCTGCGGAATTGGTTGCGGAAATTGCGCCGTCCGCTTCGCAAAGCATACTGTTGACTAATATGGAGAGAAATGGTGAGTGAGATAAATTTTTGTAACTGGCCAATGACGTTAGGTAATATCAACAAGGTCAATTAAAACCTGTTTACGCCTCACTCGTGTAACAATTATGGTCTTATCGAGACTTCCGGTAAATGATTTTCTCTTCTTCTCAGCCGATTTCCCATTCATCACGTACTATCTGATAAACAAACAGTCCACGGATCCTGTGGACTTTTATCACGAAGTCCAGTGCGCCGCCTTGAGGAAATTTGATCCAAGGGATCTTAGGTACGCCGCCAGTCATACCCTTGATCTTTTTAACGAAGTCGCAACAATCGCGAGACCGCCTTTGGAACCACCTGGTGGGAGACCGCCGATTCCGTCCACCGGATACATCGTTTCCATTTTCAAAGTGTTCGAGGGTGACGACGGATTAAAATTCGAACAGAATTGGCTCTATTGGACCGGTGAGTCTCGAGGCTGATCTTTGAAGTACTCGAAAATGATGTGAAATTCATTTTTAATCTCTTTATGCTTTAGGTGCTCGCATGATATACCGGTACCTGCCAAAATCTGTTGGTCTAAGACGTATCACCTTGCACAAGTCGATGTCTCAAGGAGACAAGATGTATCTGTTGATCTGCGAATGTTCTCAACTTCAGGATAACCTCTCAGCAGCCGCCATATTGTTACCGGCTCTAAGAGCACGACTTTGCGGTTACACGGGTCTTTACAGGCCATCCGTGTGCTTCTGATTTTACACAAAAGAATTCCCAATCGTGTGGGACGTAATTCATATCACGTTCAATTTGTACTTCGAATTTACACGGCTCCCTCCAACACCCTCATAAAATGATGCCACGTGGTCCAGCTTTTGTAAAACAAAAATGGTAAATGGCAAATTTTTTACTACACGATATAACGAATTACATATCATACCCTATAATGCTGTGATTTCGAATAATATATATCACGCACATATGGTTTGTCTACGGGTTCAGTGTGCTTTTTTGGCAGATCGAAAACAATGAAATTCTCAAGCAAGTCACACATGGCTTTACATAAAATGTTCGTTACCTAGTGTGCACGGACATGCTCTCTTACACTGAAATACATTGACTTTCTATTTTAAAATATATTCTTAAGACTCTATGGAAAGCCACGTATGATTTGTTAAGTATTGCATTGTTTGATAACTATCAAAAAATGTATTGACGTAGACGGACTCTATACACAACACACAGGTACTCACGGTTAAATACTTTTCTTCGATACTCATTTCGAAGTACAAATTTAGTCATTAAGTAGGCCGCTATCAAGTACGACTCGATAGATTAACTTAATTGAACTTTTAAATAATAATAGATCGGCTTTCGGCCGTTTCCTATAACGCGCAATACCTCGATGCCTAGGATTGTATATTGATAATAGTAATCGCGGTAGACATTTTTGTCGAGAAAAGAAATGAAACAATGCCAGTACTGTACGATATTAGGCGACTTTTAATAATTCAAAGTTTATAGTTATTGATGAGGGTGAGTTTAGATATATATATAGAGGGTGAGTTCGCATGGTAGTACAAATTAATAGTTGATACGCTTGTTGCACAGAGACAATATAGTTAGGCGATTGCGCAGGCGCAATTTGTTAATAATAACATAGATTTTTATTAAAAATTTGTCATATTCTTACGATACCGTTGTACTCACTGACCATGAAACAAGAGCACTGACAGCCTTGCAATTGTACTGTGATTCACGTGTATCACGTATGATACACGTTCATACCTATACGATTAAACGCAAACTGTGATTGCATAATTGGAACGTTAAGTATGAATAATTTCATTATCAATAATACTTGGACAAAGTTATTCTGTCACTGAGGATCTTACACTTTGCATACCACCGACGTGGGGTAGAATGATAATTCTTCAGGGTAGCTTGATATCTTATCATGAAAGCTTTAAGCCACTTATTTAATTAGATAATTACTATAATGATTCTCGCAACACACTGTTGTGATTTTTTAACAGGACAGATTATATGAAACTTCAATAGGCAATAATTATATAGATAATTTAAGAAATTATATACAACAAACTATCAAATAAATCAGAGCTAACATTTTATTGTTTTGATTCGTTACCCATATGTTTTCCAAAATAAATCGTTTGAAAAAACATTCTGCAAATACTTTTATTACTGAACAAAGTACATTGGACTAGTTGCCATCAAACTATAAATATATCCTTGATATAATGAATATGATGAATGTCTTCTTTGCGTTATGTGTAAATGCTTTTTAATATTTATTTTTATTTACATAGGATTCTATCAATACCCCTTCGCTCCTCTAAACCTTCGTCTGCCATCAAGCTACAAATAAGAAATCAGTTAATAAATCAATAATAATTAATACAACCATACAAGATGTATATAAACTTACAAGGGATCGCTTGCATTCAAAAAATGTAACACGTAATGCATGGCACTCTTCAGGAACAGATCCATCAGTTACACGAAGGCAATCTCTGGGTGTACGCTTATGCTACAATGAATATTTTTAAGTAAATATATATTATGTTACAGTTGTCAATGTTATGTAACTGTGTTTCTTACTACTTTACAACAGTCACTTTTAAGTAAACACATTTTCAAATCAGCACGTACACCAGCACATTTTGACGTATCCTTTAATTTTTCATTCTCATTTTCGTATTCTATCATTGTTAAAAGCTGTTACGATAGTCTTGTTTATGAATCAGTTAAGGAACACACCAAAATATATAACCAACAATTTCTTGTCGCAATACGACACGGAGTATGCGTTGTAGAGAACAACTGTTTGAAAATAAAATACGGAGATGAGTAGGGAGATGCACAACGCTACGGTTTTAGGCAATACCAAAAACATGGCGCTAAATCGGAGCGGCGAGTCCGGGAGTAGGATTTCGTGATCATCGCCTCCGTGGATATTGCGATATGTTACGTAGCAGAACTATTGTTAAAACATATCGGGAACTATAGGACTCCTCTAGAACTATTGAAAAAGCTTATTTGATGAAACATTGTTCAAAAATTGAGGTGCTACACGTGTGTCAGCTCCAGCAGCGGAATTTTTAAAATCTCTTAAAAATGATTCAACAATAGGCTTTTTCAATAGTTCTGCTACGTAATATCGGTAAAATACCTATTAGGGATACTAGTCGCACCATACGCTTCAGCGCAGTTATGCATAAGGAGCTGGCTTTCAGTGTTGTTTTCAGATTGTGTTTCAAACAGTTCCGGTATAGTTCTCTCTGGTACTCAACGTTGGGACCATAGTTCCGCTCGGAACTATTGTTAAATAATGCTGGAAGCTAACCAGCGGTAAGTTGCGGAGAACCTTTGCCGGCCAGGCTACACGTTCGTGATCACGTTCAACTCGGGTACGACGGGATATCCATTATCGACGGAGGCGATCCTACTCCCGGACTCGCCGCTACGATTTAGCGTCATGCCTTTGGTATCGCCTAAAACCGTAGCGTTGTGCATCTCCTTACTTAACTCTGCTTACAAGGAGCCGTGTGAGACCATAATTTTCTTTATTATCATTTAGTAAAACAGTGTCCTTTCGTATCAACGTTTAGTCATTTTTAATAGTAATAAATTTCGTCGAAAGGTACAGATGGCGGGCGGTCTTGCATCAAATAAATTTCTGTCACTCTAAACGTCGATCAGAACCACAGTCTTAAGACCGTGATCAGAACACTCCAAGCTGCTGTAAACATTAATAAACCTCGCTCAACAAGTCATATTTTTATTTAAAGATGAGCGTCACAAAAGGCAAATATAACATCGAGGTAACTTTCGAGATTAAATATCCAAAAGAATCCTTATTGCAGCCAGTTAATTATATTGGAACAAGACAGATTTTATGAATCACAACCTCCTATATGTATATTTCAATTGATGCCAGCATTTTCGATTTCCAAAATATATAGGATCTTTTATAATCAGCATTGTGCAAGATATGTATAAATGAATCTTAAAATTACGAAGCATACGACACTATTCGGTATTCAAGTGCAATTTTTTTTAGCATTTCATTTTATAGTAAAGATGGTGCCACTAACGGCGCTCCAATTTAAAAGTTCAAATTAAAAATTTTTTAGTTGCTACAGTAAACAGACGTAGACGTTAGAATATATAAATGATTAATGTACTTTAATAATCTAGATGCCGTTTGGTCCACCGCCTATACTGAGCGATATAAAATCCGAATTACGTGCGTACATTGATCGTCCTGAACGGCTACCCATTCACCAGATTGATAATGTACAGTGTTACTTGCCAAGAGAACCTGACATTCTTTCATTATTACACTCCGACTTAGCACCTGTAGGCACGACTTTAAGATTTGACAGAGATCCTATAACAGGCAGCATAAAAGATATGAAGGAAGTCCCGTTACAAGGTGCAGGAGAGACAGCAAGGAACTCTATGTCTATGAGCAGAGCACCAGGACCACCGGCAGAAGGAGTCAGAGGTGTGTAGGGTATTATATTTTTTAACAACTATTTTATCTTGCATTGTTTCATGTTATAATTTAATTTATTATGAAAATGTGAGCCAGGTAGTGCGAGCAATTGTATATTCTGGCCTGGTGGTTTCGAAGAACTAGAACCAACGAAGAGCAACACGACTGTAGATATAGATTTTGAAAATAATCTTAGAACCTTAGCAAAAGGCTTCAGCGCAGGCATCGAATTCAAGAGTGATAACTGTACTCCAAAGGATAAAGAAATTGAACAGACAGCTTCTCCAACACCAGAGTCCATGGAGTCTGAAATAGAATCTGAGGAAGTCAACTTATTGGCAATGGTTCATGAGCAGAAGAATTTAGTTGGACTCTGGTCGACACCTTCGGAATCGAAGAAAGAGGAAACAAGCATTAACGACGTGGAAATTGACTTAACAAAGCTGGACGATGTTACGGATATACCGACAAAGCCCGAAGTTTCTGTTTTGAATATAACATCGACGGGTACCTCGCTCAAAACAGAAATGGAATGGGCAGAAATGCTTGATGTTTCCGTTCCGGTGGTCAATTTTGAAGAAAAGGTTCCAGATCTAGCATTCAAGTATGATTACGAATTGGACACGTTTCAAAAACAGGCTGTTATTAAACTCGAGGAGGGTTGCAATGTATTTGTAGCAGCACACACATCTGCTGGGAAAACTACGGTAGCAGAATATGCTATAGCTTTGAGTCAAAGGCATATGACAAGGTAAATCTATATAGAAGTGAACCAAACGCATGATTCTAATTAATTTTTGTAACGTCCCATCTAGAACTATTTATACGTCACCCATAAAGGCTCTTTCAAATCAAAAGTATCGCGATTTTAAGAATAAATTTGATAGCGTTGGTTTAATTACCGGCGACTTTCAAATCAATCAAACGGCTTCTTGTCTCATTATGACTACTGAAATTCTTCAGTCAATGCTCTATTGTGCTTCCGAGGTTCTAAGAGATTTGGAATACGTAATATTCGACGAAGTGCATTATATCAATAATGAAGACGTGAGTATACAGTCTGCATTGAGCCGTTCTGATTTAGTTAGCCTGATCGACTGACCTGGATTGTTGTAGCGTGGTCACGTTTGGGAGGAAGTGGTGATTCTGTTACCACCTACGGTCAACATCGTTATGCTATCAGCAACCGTACCGAATCCTTTGGTATTTGCCAATTGGGTGGGTCAAATAAAGAAACGAAAGATGTACGTGATAAGTACTTTGAAACGACCTGTACCGCTGCAACACTTCCTCTACACCGGTACGAATAAGAAGACCAAAAATGAAAGATTCCTGATTCTTGACAGCAAAGGAGATTTTTTAATGGATGGGTAGGTTGCTGTTCCTTATGTAATCTTTATATACTGTTGCGACAAGAACAAAATAATATTCTGTCTAGATACAATGCAGCCAAAGCTGCAAAAACTGCTGCCGAAGAGAAAAAAGGTCCTTACGGTCCAGATACTCGTAGAAACACAAAGCCAATTATGGATAAGAAAGACAGAAATCCTCAGAATAAAGAAAAAACAACGTGGCTTGCTTTTATAGATCATCTTCGTAGTGAGGTACTCTCAAATGTCTCAACCAAGCTCTTCGTAACCCTGAAACATTGTAGTAAAGAGCAATTTTATTCCTTAGAATAATTTGCCGGTAGTCGCGTTTACTTTATCTAGGAATCGTTGTGACAAGAATGCAGAGGCACTAGAGTCTATTGACTTGACAACGAAAAATGAGAAGGAATCAATTAATACTTTCTTCACGCGGTGTATAAAACGTTTGAAACAATCGGACACAATGCTGCCACAAGTAAGGAAGATGCAGATGTACCTTTCTAAAGGTATCGGAGTGCATCATAGTGGAATTTTGCCAATACTCAAGGAAATCGTAGAAATATTGTTTCAGACTGGAGTGGTCAAGGTACTGCAAATAATCTGTAATTATACTTAATCAGTTTGTAACTTTATTTCCAATTAATTAAGACTTTCGATATTTCAGCTCTTATTTGCCACCGAAACCTTCGCTATGGGCGTCAACATGCCAGCACGTACCGTCGTCTTTGATTCTGTAAGAAAATACGACGGAACTGGATTTCGTACTTTGTATCCTGCAGAATATATTCAGATGGCTGGCCGAGCTGGCCGTCGAGGTTTGGATCCTACAGGAACCGTGATAATAATGTGTAAGAACGACATACCTTCTGCGCTTGAATTGAAGAATATGATGTGCGGTGAACCAAAAAATCTAGAGTCCCAATTCCGGGTTACGTATTCGATGATATTAAATTTGCGAAGAATCAGTGAAGCAGTTACTGTAGAAGGGATGATGAGGAGATCCTTCAAGGAATCGAAAATGATATCAAAGCAACAGAAATTTAAGAAAGACCTTAACGAGATAGAGAAGCAATTGGCAGATTTGCCAGAGTTGAGTGATCTTCAGAAACAAATTGCTGAATTTTATACCGTCGCCAAGGAATATATTCAGGAGTTGAAGCCACTGAAACCCCGGATGTTCGCCATGAAGAAACCCTCCAAGGCTTTAACCGTCGGCAGGATCCTGATTATATCTCATATGCATCATTATAATAAGCTAGCTCTTTTGTTGCGCATTATACAAAAAGGTGTAGATTTACAGTACAAGGTACTGGTGCTGGACAATCCTGAAGAGACACCCTCAACCGATGATATACAGTTGGAGACTCAAGATTCGAAACCTGAATCTAATCTCAAGTCTATTAATTTCTATAAGATGATTGCATTAACGAAAAAGGAATTATTCGTTCCTGAGGGAGTCGCTTCGCATCAAGTTCTACAAATTCCTCCAGATGATATATTAGAAATTACCAATTGTACGATGAAGGTTGATAGTAATTTGGTAATTAGTGACTGGGAGAGACGTCAGATACCAAGATTCAAGTATGTTTTAGGATACTTTCTTAAATCCCGATGGGAGTGTTATAGGATTTTTTTAATAATTAATTTTTGCATCTTTATTCTTAAAGAGACACTCCACCTGGTCCTACGTGTCAAGAAGCCATACAACAACTGACAACGATATCTTTAAACGCCGCGGCGAATCCTGAGATCCTTTTACCTTATACAGACATGAGTGTGAATGATCCTGAACTCCTAACTAACATGACGTATCTGGAGAATTTGAAAAGAAAATTAAGTAATTTCAAGTACGCAGACATTGTCAACTTTGAGGAACAGTTCGAGCTGGTTTTCATGCGAAAGGAACTTGAGGACCGTAGAGCAAAACTTCAATTTGCACTCAGTGATGAGAGTTTAACATTTTATCCAGATTATAAGAACAGAGTAGAAGTACTCAGGCATCTTCGATACATAGATCAGGATGAGAGAGGTAAGAAGTTTCAACGATGCATGATTATTTTTGTATTCTGAAAAATCATCCATCGTACTGGAAACATAATTTCTTTACGCAGCTGATGGACATACAGGTTGAAATATGTTCATCTAGAAATTCAAAAAATTCACTGCGACTACTTTCATTATTGAATAATTTTTTGTCACAGTGGCACTAAAGGGTAGGGTTGCGTTGGAAATGGGCACCCACGAGCTGCTCATCACGGAATTGGTCTTCAGAAACGTCCTGACAGTTTTACCGCCAGCGGAGATAGCTGCTCTACTGTCAGCGCTTGTTTATCAGCAAAAGAGTAACGAGCAGCTTGAACTTCCTAGTCATTTGGATTCATTGCAAAAGGTATGTATTTCGGATAATTAAAATTTAAAGCGTATAATTAACCAGCCCATGTTTTTCAGAGTTGTAAAGCTTTAACGGAGGTATACGACGCTATTGTGTCAGTGGAAAAGGAGTTTGGAGTAGACTCGACCGAACCTTTGAATTTTAACTTGGTGGAGGTCGTCTACGAGTGGGCACGAGAAAAACCATTTACAAAAATTATGGAACTAACAGACGTGCAGGAAGGAATTATTGTTAGGTGTATTCAGCAGCTGAACGAGACTCTGCGCGACGTAAAGAATGCAGCTGTAATTATCGGCGACCCTGTCCTTAAAGAGAAAATGGAAGAAGCCTCGACGGCTATTAAGCGGGACATTGTTTTTGCTGCTTCTTTATATACTCAAGAATGAGTCGCGATTCGATTCTACATCGTTTCTTTAACTATTTGCAATCATTTTCTCTTTCTTCTGTCTTCGGTACCGATTCTTTCTCTAAGAAGGTTTTCGGGTTTGCATAATTGTACAGTCATTGTTTTGCATAATAACACATCCGAGATTATAATGTATCGTACTGTGCTATTGCACGAAAGTACATCACCGAAGCATATTCTACAATTGAATTTAATAAATGTCTTTTACAATTTTGAGACCCATTCCTCTAAGTAGCGAGGTGACAGTGAAAAATTATGGCCGATTATTAATTTTTATAAAACAGCTACGATTTTTTATTTTATCTTAGTTTTGCTTATTTCTATGAACCTTTATGATACATTTCACTGTTATTTAGTGGAATTCAGCGTTAGCGATAAGGGGTTATAGAGCTCGTTGATCTGCGTTATTTAGATTTCCTTGACCTTTGTTTAATTCAGAAATGCAGGCCCACTGGCCTTCAGAATTTTCACGCCACAGAGATACTTTGTTGTCTCCTCCACTAACTGCCAGAATACCTCCTGTAAGGGACCAGCTGACATTCCAGACAACGTCGTCAAAAACGTGCAGGACATTTGGTGTCCAACTGATATAATCAGTTGAAGTCCAGACAACTACGCGTCGGTCCTGGGAGCAGGATGCTAAAGCAGCTTTTGGCGGTCCTACTGCTGGTGCCCAGGCTACGTCTCTCACCTGCAATAACGATCAATATGTTTATATAACTGTTATATTACTTTTGTCAGTAATCATATTAGGAATTAGCATAGTACCCAATCACTGTGAGCTTCTAGCTTGTTTTCTTCGATCCATCTGTCTCCTTCTTCTTTCCAAATCTTAACTAAATTATCGCAACCTCCAGTTGCTAGCCTCTTCACTGGCCCACTTCTCTGATGAGGTGAATTCGAATCGTAATTTGGCTCTATGGCAGGACACCAACTAACAGCATTACAACCAATAGTATGAGCACTAGGAATCTTCTGAACTTCCCAGGTATCGCCATTATTAGTGAGAATGGATATAGTGCCATCAGAGCTACCACAAGCCAAAATAAGTCCAAATTCATGAGGTGCCCAGGCGATGGAATTAACGGAAGAATCATGACTCGTATGTTCATAGATTTTGGTCCATTCTCCAAGTTCTTTCCAAATTATGACCTTCCTGATGAATAGTAGTAAGGTGTAATAAATAAGACTCCATAAAATATTAACATCGAATCATACCTATCATAACTGCAGGAAGCCAAAAGGTTGCCAAATTTCGGATGTGCCCAAGCAACTTGCCAAACAGGACCTATGTGACCTTTAAGATCGGCCACCAAGCTCTGCGTGCCATTTTTCAAATCAAAAATCTTCACGGAATTGTCACTGGAACAGGTTGCTAACCTTAAACCATAGTAATCCATTTCAGCATCGTGGATCATGTCCTCGTGAGCAGTGTCCACCGTATTTAAAACGGACACCATTTTGATAATTTCTTAAGCTACCACTCGTATTATCTCATCCAAAAACTCGTTAAAAATCAAATAAACTAAAACTTCCAGTCTTTACTTCGCCCGGGAGGTTATGCACGACACTGTGACATACGTGGAAGCACGTGCGCAATGTAATTCAAAAAACGGCCGCACTGCGCATAAACACCATCCTTGTTCAACTTGAAGAATGATTAGAAAATTTCAGAATTCATATAAATTTACTAAACGATTCAGTAGACAAAAAACTTGTTTTCCCTAATATACATATAATTTAAAATCATAATGCGAATGTTTAATGCGCATAAATAAAGATCATTTGACAGAAACCCATAATTTCTTCATTTCCGGTGTAAGACCTACAGTTCACTAGGGCGCTGAGATTCCCGAAGACTTCAACTTTAATGAGCAAGAACACTATTCTTACTTTCTCATATTTATTGTATTCATGCGATTTCCAGAAACTGCTGGAAAGTAATCTCATAAGGAAATTCATTATCTACATTAATTATTATCCAGAGTAATGTAATGCTCCATCGAATGCAAGGTATCTAAATGATCCTAAACCGAAATATTATTTTCAATGTTGACTTTGAACAAACATGAATCCGTTTAACATAATCCACGAAGGTTTCGGTGCCCACATCAGCCTCCATCCACTATGACCCTGACTAATTGTCCATCACAAATAAAAGACACGAGTCATGCTGTAATGCGATTAGCAGAGACCTTCCGGATGAGTATATGCAAAGAGCCATGATCTACTTTCGTTGAAACCTCAAACGCGGCAGGTAAAGCGTCATTTCTAACCTTAAAAATACCAAATTATTTCAAATAGACATTATTACGTCACGCAAATTATATGCAGAACGAACACCCAGCAAATACAAACCAGGAAGAATTCAGCAACTACCGAATTAATTATCATTTACGTTATCGACAAGACGTCGGAATCCAGGTCGGAAATAGGAAGTACAGTTGCATGCCCACGAAACCAAGAGATTGCGTAATCGCATCCTTCTTAAGAAGCGAAACGGTACCGAGTACCGCACCGTATAGAGAGCTGTATAGTCAAGAGTTAGGAAATCCCGTAAAAAGACCTAGGGTTGCTCATCAGCCAGGAAAAAAAAGTAGACGAAGCATGAAAGAAGAGCTTAAGGCGTGGGTCTTGAGAGTCTCCTCGGATACTCTGACCAGTGTGTAGGTAAAAGTGCGCGAATGCGTAGCTTCGTTTAGGTATATGAACGAGAGAGCCTTTCCTTGTGAGCAGTCGCACTTTCTATACGCATATCGTGTCCGGGGGCATCCACCTCAGTGACGTCAGGCGTGTCCTACCGGCCTACACAGCCTAAAAAAACACGACATGCATCATCCACCAGAACAACATCCCAGGCATTGACCGACCGATCGATCAATCGGTCAGGTCATTGATCGATATCGGTATTACAGCAGAATCTTCCAACCGAGAAAAGTAGAATACGTTATCTTTACGAAAAATCATTCATCGTCTCAGTTTCCCTGGAAGTCTAACAATAGAGTCTTTTGTAAGTGTCTCGTTTGATTTATAGGTTAGTGCAATATTGACGTTGTACAGCTACTGCTTGTCCATACGTCTCAATGCTTCCTGACAAGATTAAGGTCTCAGCCGATGACGATATCCCGTGTGACTTCCATGAGGCGTCAGTGACACGGTTTATACGCCTCTATGGATATTGCAAAGCATAGTCGATCGCGTCGGACCAGGAACCTCGTTGGGCTTCCTGAAAAAGTCATCGGAGCGCATCCGAGGAGCATTAGAACGTTGTTGCTGCAGGTAGCTTGTATCTGGCTTGCAGCTGCCTTGTAAATGTGTGAATAGACAGTCTGGGAAGTGTGCCTTCCGGCATTTTTGGTAACTAGGAAGTCCCTTCCGGTCGTAGGATCGTTCAGTTGATTGTAATTGGAGAAACGGAGGAGGGTACATTGGCGTGAAATTATCAATGTTTGCCAACTGACACGAAGTCCCTTGGTAATTGCAATTAATGGTAATAACGTTTCTCTCGCCGAACTAATCAAATCAGGGAAATTGTTTATCGATCGTGTCTCATATACCGGGGTCATATGTAGCTGCTACGTCACCTTGCAAGTTTGCGAGATGAAGAATATTTGCATGCAGACATAAGTGGAAGCATATTGTTAAAAAAATTCATATTTATCTTATCATAGCGTAATAGATGATTCTTTGAGCAGATCGAAACGCGCGATCGGAACGCAGGCAGGATCAGGAAGAATGGGAATGGGAATGTCGGTCACTGGGCCTTTCCTCTTGACGGCTCTCGGTTTGCGCCCCGAGGCATCTAGGAATGCTGAGCCAGACCCGTTCCTCGACCACGTCAACGGATCCTACGATCTGAATGCACTATGACTGGTTATATGAGTGCATTAAACTTATTTTCGACTCAGGTTTCTTCCGCAGGGAGTACCGTAAAGCCAGGAGCACTGGAACCGGAAATTCCAAGTTCCTGCTTTCGTGGAAATCCAACATGACGTGATGATAAATCATGAGATACCTGAACGAGGAGGATGATCACCAGGAGTTTATTAACGTAAATATATTTTTCTCTTTAACAAATCATAGAAGAATTTTTTACCTTTCTAATAACGGACTTTAATTTCTCCAGCTAGAAATCATCAATGACAACCGATGTAATGATCTTTATTATACGAATGGGATTTGCCAGCCATCCCCTTCCTGGTGGTCGGTATCATCATGCCGGTCAACAGAGTGGCGTAGATCCACGAAGCCACAAGTATTATAGAAGGGGGTCATCATACGAGCACGCTCTGCCGATGCTTCCAGTCAGGACAGTTCTCAGCCGTCATTCGATGCGGAGTGAGCAAGCATAGAGTTTCCAAGCGTGGTCATAGTCAGATTGATTCTGCAAGACAGTGCATTAAGTTATTAATTAAATAATAATTCAATAATTCCATTCAATCGGGAGAATACTTATTTGCATTTATTGACACGAAAGTAGATCGTGCGTGTGCGCGTACTTTTTCATTTTGGATAACCCAACTTAAAGTGAGTAATATCATTATTTTTATTGCTTCTGAATAATCCACTCGTTATCTTTAACGTATTTTAATATATTCCATTAATCAAGAATTAATAGCCACTTATTTGTAGTAATCAGAGCGTGCTTCCATTCGTATATTAAATTTCACTGTCATTGATAATATCCAATTATACAAAACGGTATCTTTCCACTGGTACTCAATAGCTATGTAGTCTTAAGCAATGCTAATAATCTTATAAAGCTCCAATTTTTTTCTTCAAGTTTTACTGCTATACTATTCACTCTGGTTTGCATCTGTATCGCAATGAGCGTTTCCAATCGCACAAGTTTCCAGCCACCGTTATCTAGGATAATATCGTTAACGGTAGCAACCAGCATCCCACTATGGGAAATTGAGATGTTATATCAGCAAGTTAACCAGATCGGAACAACAGCCGTTCTAGTGTAGTTACTGACACCAATTCCCTGCAACGCATTCTACCTATAACACTATAACGCGCTACTGTATTCATACATGTTCACACTGTGTACTCTGCTTTGACCTACTCTAGACCCCCTTCGATTAGCACCTATAGTACCTATACATTCGTCAATTGACCATTTGGTAGCAAAAAATGCACTATTCTGGGTTAATGCAAATTACATTAAACTTCCAATCTATCCTACGAACTGTATATACGTGGCAATCAATTTTGTAATTGTATAAGTTTTATTAGGATAGAGAACGCTATAACATCTTTCACTCTATTCTTTTTTTTTTTTACTGATATCATCAGTAACATCAAAGTATACGGCTGGATGGACGTCTTTTCGTAAATACGATAGTCCAAGCTTGCTGGCTTTAAAGTTTTATGAAATATACCGCAAAGCATAACGGCAAGTGTAACGACGCCTAGGAGCATTTATGTTGACAATAAAAAGACTTCTTTCAGTTCCTCAAGTGAGAACTTATTTTCGCATAAATATATGTATAATGTGAATTTTGAAGTCTGGATGTAATGAATATGATCGGCTTAAAGTTTGGATCGAGAGGTTTAAGGGAGACTAATAACAATAAGTATCCTGATTACAATGAAATCAGTCATGTAAGTGAATTTGTAAAAGTATAATTGATTATATGTAAAAAATAATTACTAAATTAAAAAAATAATAATTTCAAATTGTGCTTTATCAAATTCTAAGCGCATTATCGTTCCTTGAAAGGAAATATAAGATAACATAGAAAACTACTAACAACATCCGTACTAGCATCGACAGTTAAATAGATAGAATTACCCAGTTTACGCTATTCAATTTGAAACAATGCAGTAATCCAAAACCACAGGAGCCAATGTAAATGCTGAATGTATCGTGATAGTATTTGAATCAAATTTCAGCTACGCATTAGGTTCTGTGATGGATTTGAGGTTTCACAATATTTGGAACAGAAACTTTATCGCAATAGGATCTACGCGCCGTAGAAGGTATAATAGGAATTTCATAGAAGACTTCGTTATGGTAAATCCAATGACGAATGAAGTGTCCGATGACACTGATTTCATATGCAGACTCTTTCTCTCTATTGCTTGAAAAGCAAGTATAGGCACGACCCTCGCAGTTTTTGAATGGTGCTTTATGAAAGTTGCGCGCCGATGACGCAGTCGAGGATGTCTGATGCGGTTTCGTCTATATGACAATAGAAAGTTCCTTACCTCGTGGTACCAGGAGGTGCTTCATCGACCCGGAAGGTAACACGAGTGACGAACTGACCCACATCCGGTCCCAGCATTGAACTGGCGATCGTGTCTCTTGACATTTAGGGCAAGATGAGTATGTACCAGCTTGGACGAGAAGAAGTCAAAGAACGAATTTCTAAAGAGAAAGATGATTTTTAATTTCAAACGTAAAAGAGAAGTTTCTATAATTTTAATATAGATTCATTCATCCAGTAGAAATATAATCCTCGATCGTTGACCCCGAGAAACGTAGGACTTTGATCCTGAATTTTTTATCAAGATGATGATCTCCATGCTGGCGTTCTTTCTGATTTACATTACTTAAGGCTCAGCCAGGGGACAAACTTTAGGGACCCCTCCTATGAATAATGCAATTCGACAATCCATTCTGAAGTCACGTTTGTAAACCTTCAGCAGCCATGACTCTATAGTTTTTCTCTCTGCAGGACAGCAGTCGAATTATATCTAATTTAGGATAACATTGCCAGGATAGAGTTCATCGTATCGATAAGTAAAAACTTTTACTTCTGAAACACAGTAAGAAGGTATTTAGCTTAAGTGGACACGTGCCAGCAGCGGCTGCTAGTATAAGAGTAACAGAACGAGAAACAGCAAGGAAAAAGTTACCATAAGAGTCTCAAGTCGATACAGAAGAGACAAAACAGAATTTCAGAATCTACGCAGACGGACCTTGTGTCTCATGAATAACGTAGAATAATGCATTAGAATGTTTTGTTTCGTGTAAAGAATAAGTCAACCCACCATTGTCATCCAGGAGATTCTGCCTACGGTGGTTTTTAAATGACTTTGAAAATGTAGGCTAGAAAACCAAAAAATTCTTGAAGCATCCAGCATCATGAGCAACGAGCTTTTAAAATCCTTGTCTCTCCGCTAACTCTTCAACTTTCTTCCTTCCTTTCCTTATGGCTGCCTCCTACAAGGAGGAGATGTTTCAGAACTCTTCAACTCATGTACTGCCAAACACATTTCTTTTATACATTGTCCTAGAAGCTTCATAGTAATTATTACGATTTTACCTAGTCGATCCTTTTGTATCCAAGAATCCGACAATGCTTTTCCGTATCTCTAAGTAGACTATCCATTGTTCCAGGTCTGACAAGTTCATCCAAAACTACTGGATGCGCTGATGATGCGACGTGATTTCTGTAACGGGGGGCTTGCCTACGCCGTTCTGTGGGTGACATCCACTTGTCTTTTACTATCTTCGATACGGCCAACAGTAGCTGGTAAGTCAAGCGCTCGGTAATGCGCAACATCTATCGAAAGAATAACGAAGCATTGACTTTACCTACGTCAGTCCCCGCAGTGGATTACCAAACAATGGCAAGGATATCCATGAGGGGTTTAAAAAAAGGAAATCTATCGAGAGAATTATGCGTGTCGAAATATGCTTTGATAATTGTACCGAGAGGCACGTGACTTGAATTTAGACAAGAATCTTTTTTATCACGGCTTCCAGGTTATTTAACGACGAGACTCATGATTAGTCGTCATTCTCTTTGTTGCGAAAGATCCAAATCTCTATTACGTATCGTATCGTATCATCCGTGATATAGCATTGAAATTTCATAAGGGATACGAAATAGAATTGGAAAAAATTATTAAATTATTTATATAATTATTTGATCAATTACTCGAACCTCCTGATTAATCGATTCGCGATGTGTTACAACAGGATATCGACGCGAATCAGAAATCGAGGACAGTTCCTATTACATATTTGCATATGAGGCGAATCTCACGTAGCATCGGTAACAAAACGATTTTCTCTCAGTTCAAATAATGGATACTCTATACGCATCTGCCTTTCTCATAAGAGTCCATTATGTCGATCTTGACTCTTTCTTTCTTTCTTTCTTCCTTCTTTCTCTTTCTACTTCTTTTTTCTGGCACATTCGAGTGGCCAATTCGCCGCACTTCTCGCCTACTCTCTCGTGTCCCCGAAACGCGAATTCGGTAAACGATGTCGACTTATAACAGTATACTATATCTATACAGTCTGCGTACTTATGCCAGTATACAAAATGGTGCTGCTGGTATATCTGTACACATACAAATTTTTATATATAGAGAGTTGGGCCCTTACAGTGATCAGGTCGGTTTTTTCGGAAACGAAACCACATGTAAAAAAAAATCTTTCAGACTTCCAGACAGATCTGGCTTCGTTTCCGAAAAAATCGACCTGCTCACTATAAACGCCCCACCCTGTATATAATATGAGGCTGGAATACATATAGACATACTTATAACGACATGCTTATTGGTAGTATATATATAGAATGATAAATGTGTATATGATGTACATATATGTATGTATAATTTGTAGAGAATCTATATATTGTATGTGTATGCTCATAACCACTCCTAAAATGAAAATCGTGAATAGAATTTTATAATCTGATCGACCAGCCCAGAATTGCGACGCGCATCGAATGGCCGTCGTTATACGCATTGAAATCATAATGTAAAATTGCAGCATCGTCATAGCGATATGGAATTTCTCTGGCGCAGAAAGAAGCCAAGTTTCGCCGTCACAACGTACTCGTCCTGCATTTCGAAAGAGTTGACGGTTATTGAGCGTGGAAAGACACAAGAGGGCGGTGCTAAATAAAAAAAATATTTCGTTTTCTCTTCTCGTTCCGATGAAAACTTAATTCATCTACGAAATGACGGACATGACGTTTTATAAGAAGTATATAAATTATTCTCTGTATAATTGCCTGCGTCTATTTGCCGTGGACTCTCGAAATGCTAAAATGTTAAATCAAGAGAAAAAGTAACTCAGCATGCGGGACACTTGAACGACGTAGAAGTACTTTCGCTAGAAAGCCACGAGTTCAGACCATCCTGGCTATCAAATCCGAGAAAATGTTGAGAAACTTTTTATTTTCTCGAAATTTTTCAATTTCGTCTACAATTTTTGGCATTGATATCAACGGATCCGTTAACTTGTAAAAACTCAGTAGAAGATGGGGAGTTTTTAAAAATGACTGTTACGCCTACGTTGATTACTAATCGGGTCAAACTAATCGACGACGAATCAAGTAACGCGGATTCATAAGGTGGCACAGTAATTGCGTGACTACGGTTAGCTACCTGAGAAAATGCGCATTTTAAGACATCTCTTTTCCTAGTCCCTACCTCTTTCGACCTTTTTCTTCGGAAGAATCGCCTACTCGGCGAATAAACGCGAACCTCCGAGTCGGACGTGCTCGAGTACCTGGGTAAGTGTAGTAAGTGTGGCAGTGGGATGCAAGGAACCGTTATCTGGACTCTGGCTATTTTTGTTTCCTCGTGCTTACTCCGCCTAGGTACACGATATCGCGTCCTCCTAAGTTCCCAATGTTACTCAGGCGGATCGGATGAGGTTGATGAATCATTTGAGTCTTCGATTTTACTTTGACAGATCTATCCCTGAAGCTTGCCGGAAAATGTCCAGCATTCCAGGAGCAAAACGTCTGCCCGGCCAGAGCACCGGACTGCAAGAATGATTTTGAGTGTCAAACGCCAAACGAACGATGCTGCAGTACCGCCTGTGGTCTCAGATGCGTCACCGCCGAATTGACAGGCTGTCAACAATTGGCACTGGCAGCTACTAGACGCTCCCGTGCACTTGGACCAAATTCTCCAGCTCAGCTGGTACCCAGGTGTAACAATGAGACTGGGGAGTTTGAGAAGATTCAGTGTGACGCTACGGAGAAGTCCTGCTGGTGCGTTGACGAGTATGGGGATGAACTTCCTGGTACCAGGGCAGCTGGTAGGGATTTTGTTGACTGCGATAATCCTAGACCATGTCCAGCTCATAGCTGTCGCATGCTGTGTCCTCTTGGATTTGAGGTACTGCATTGTTTCGAGTACTGAATGATCTGGTAGGTTTATATGGATGGATGATACTCAAGTGTCTGTTTTGTAGATCGATCCAGACTCTGGTTGTCCCAGGTGCGAATGCAGGGATCCTTGCAGGGGTATAACTTGTCCAGGAATGAGTCAATCATGTGAACTGATCGACGTGTCCTGTTCCCGACCTCCTTGTCCTCCTATTCCAAGTTGCCGAAAAGCCAAGTCTCTTGCTACGATATGTCCAGCTGGAGAACCTCTGCAGATCACTGATTCGCCACGTCCCTTCCTCTGCGGTAATTCACCTGGGAAGCCAAACTGTCCACCCTTGTACAGGTGTCTAGTGGAACCTGGTCAGGAATACGGGGTCTGCTGTCCATCTAGCATCAACCTAAAACGACCTGGAAGTTGTCCAGTCGATGAACCTCCGCTCTGTGGCTCTGCATGCCAACACGACTTAGAATGTCCGGCTCCGCAGAAGTGCTGTGCCAGCGAAAGGTGCGGTGGTGGATTCTGCACGGCTCCGACTGGTCTCAGCGCCTGTCATCAAAATAGAATGCTCGCTGAATTATTGAGCATTTCCGAACGTCAGGGTCGCGGGTACATTCCACAGTGTGAAGAAGGTAATACCCTACTGAACGAAAGCTACGGAGACGACGACAAAGGATTAAAATAATATTTTGTACAACGATTGTTCCAGGTGGTGGATACGAACCTAGACAATGCTCCCGAAATGGTTTGGTTTGCTGGTGCGTTGATACCGATGGAAGGAAAATCGACGGGTCCATGGGACCATCTGATAATGTTCAGTGCAATCCGATAGTCAAGGCTAGATCACTGCCATCTTCTTGTTCTCCACAGCAATGTGCTCAGGTCTGCCAATATGGATTCAAAACCGACTCTTCAGGTTGTCCTACGTGTGAATGCGACAACCCCTGCGAAGGGTAAAAAATAAATATTTTTTCCTGACTTATACCTGTGGGAACCCATGAATTTTAACTGAGTAATTTTTTAAACCTCAGGTACCCCTGTCCGGTAGGAGAAGAATGCGTCGTACGTCGTGAAGATGGCTGTCCGGATTTTCTTTGTCCAAGTAAACCAGAATGCAAGCCAAAGAAGACCTACAAGAGTCCCTGTGTCACCGGTGCACCATTGGGCGACGAAGAAGGCAATGCTGTCACCTGCTCTGGCAACAGAACCTGCCCTCAGGGTTACAAGTGTACCACAGTACCGGATGCTGGACAATCCGTATGCTGCGCGGCGACGAATTACCCCATGAAGCCACCTACCAGTAAGTGTACAATTACTAAAGTTAAACTGGGTACGTATTACAGAGGGAATTTTGTGAATTGAATATAATTTTTGTAATCAGTGTGCGAATATCTTCGAGACTTTAACGACAGAATGGAAGGAACGAGGGAAGGAATGGCACTAGCTATTCCACCACCTATTTGCGAACCAGATGGATCGTACAAACCTCTGCAATGTCACGGAAACACGTGTACCTGTGTGAATAAATATGGCGTCCCCCTCAAGAGTAATCTAACGAAATGGCCTGATTGCAAAGAGATCAAAGAGCTTTTGATTATGTGTAAAGATAAAAAATGCGACCTGACCTGCCCTTACGGCTTCGAATTGGATCCTTTAGGATGTGAGGAGTGCCGTTGTCGAGATCCTTGCAAGGAAGTCACCTGTGGAGTTCATGAAGCCTGTAGTATGGTAGACGTGAATTGTGGTCCAGGTCAATACTGTCCACCAGTACCAGCATGCCTGACAGCTAAACTAGGGCAATGTCCTTATCTGGTACCCAGTTCATCAAGCTGCGAACTGAAGTGCAGCAGTGACCAGGAATGTACAGGACGTGACAAGTGCTGCTCCACCGGATGCGGAACGCAATGTGTAGCACCAGTGGTAGCCACAGCCTGCCAGCATGCCAGGGCCCTTGCCGAGCATGCAGCTAGAGAGTCTGGTGAACCAGCCAGAAGACTGTACATTCCCAGGTGCGACGCCAATGGCGCCTTTGAACCAGTACAGTGCCATGCTGGGATGTGCTGGTGCGTGGACGACCAAGGTCGCGAATCGGCTGGGACCAGAGTCATTGAAGGAATCGTACCCAAGTGCAGCACTCCTCTTCATTGTCCCGAAATAGACTGCGCACTCAATTGTCCTGAAGGTTTGGATCTGGATCCAGAAACAGGATGTCCAACATGTTCCTGTCGAGATCCTTGCAAAAGCGTGACCTGTCGTGGTGAGAATGAAGCCTGTCGAATGGTTGAAGTTGCCTGCAGTGATCCACCCTGTCCCCCTGTACCGGTCTGCCTTCCTAAGAAAGACAATCCTTGTCCGAATGGAGCACCGCTTCTAGCCCAGGATGGTACAGCCGTGACATGCGGTCCTCATGGATCTCACTGTCCGTCAACACATAAATGTGAATTGTCGCCCTTGGACGAGTATGCCGTCTGCTGTCCAAAACCCAGAGACGTTTGTTTCGAATCACCCCAGAAGGCAGCCTGTGCACCTGGACAGAACGTCAATGGTACTGATAGCTGGTATTTTGATCCAGAGCGCAACGAGTGTCGTCGGAAGACAGAATGCACCATTGGTCACAATGATTTCTCCAGTCGTCTAGTCTGCAACACCATTTGTCCAGTTTTATCCCAGTGCGAGAGACTTCGTGAGAAGAACTTGAAGACGTCCCAGAGACTGAAGCAACCTACCTTCCTACCAAGGTGCAATCCTGACACTGGTGGCTGGGAAGCTGTTCAGTGTTTGGAACATGTTGGCGTCTGCTGGTGCGTAGACAAACGTGGTGAACCTGTCAAGGGTTCCTTGACCAGGGGACCAGAGCCCAAGTGCAACTTCAGACAATCTAGAAGAGGAAGAGGGCCAACGGATATTGATCCAGAGATCAAGGCTTACATGGATACCGCTTTTTTGAGTACTGGGTCAGAAGGAAGGGAAGTCAGAAGAGTCCTGGGTACCAGGTGTCAAGCTATGAAAGATAAAGGTCACGTTCCCGCTATCTGCGACAGACAGGGAAGGTTCGAACCTACTCAATGTGTTGGTGAGACTTGCTGGTGCGTTGACGAAGCTGGAAATCAATTGACTGGATCAGAACCATTTTTACAAGGATCCCAAATATGTCGTGAGTATCCTGGAGGAAGTCAACGAGAAATCAAAGAACCGAAATTGGTCGTGCAGTTTTCAATAATTAATTTCTCATATTTACTTCCAGTACCGACTCCTGTAGAGGCCGTAGAAGTGACTCTACGTTTCCCAGGTCGCTTCCTGCACAGCGATGTTAATCGTTTCGCAAACGAAGCTAATAATTTACTAGAAGATTTTGGAGCAAGGATCAAGGATAAGATAATCGTAGAGATAGATCAGGATTCTGCGACCCTTGGTTTCGAGGTCATTGGACCAAACAAGGTAGACGTGGCTTTCCACCTGGAAGAACTGATAAGACTCCAAAAGTTATCACTACTGGGTTCTACTGCGGATGCTACGTCATCGCGTTTCACGCATAAAGCCACTTCCGGTGCAATTCAAAGTCGAATAGTCGCCCTGGAACAACGAGAAATTCTCACGCAATTGGAAACGCCTCTTTATCAAACAGCTACACTAGTCCTTGCAGCAGCCAGTGCATTTGTCATTAGCAGTCTTTTGATCCTACTAATGATTTATCGAAAAAAGGTAAAGTTCATAGTTTTCTTATTAAAATATTATTGATCCATCTAATCAGTAGTTCCTAAAATTCTTTAACAATTTTTTACAATTCGTATATTTCAGATGAAAATGAAAGATCCGACTAAAACGTTACCAGTGGACCAGCATTTCCTGGCATACAGTCAACAGCCGGTTTACGTGATCTCAGGCCTGGAGAAGGGCGAGAAGGAAAAAGAGGCCGAGGCGCAGATGCAGGAGAAAGTCAAGATATCCGAGACTGCGGTGGAAGCCTAGATTTAAAAAAAAAACTTCTCGTAAATTCATCTCGTATATACGGCAAATCACAAAAAAAACCTTTCACACTCATCTCAGAAGATGCGATCATCATAGCAATTAGTATGTAATGAGAGCATCGATCATCCTCTTCTTTATTCTCGCACAGATTGTGATACCATAGGGAATCGATATATTTATTATAATTTTATTATATCCATTATACGGCGAAAGCATCGCCCGAAATCCTTGCGTTTCTGTAGAAGATAATATCAGAGAATATTTTATTCTTTCCTTTAAATACTTTTTCCATTCGCACTTTGTAAATGGGACACGTTTACGGCTTGATGCATTCGTACATAGCTTATTGGAAAGAGTAACTAAACGGAATTTTAAAATAAAGATTCCGTTATAACGGACGCCGTTCTACGAAACGCCTAGATTTCCACGAAGAGTTTCACTCCGAAGTTTAACCGAAAGAGAGAATCAACGTTGCTGTCGCCGTAAAACAAAAGAGAGGGTCTGTTTGAAGTACGTGGAGTGGTGTAAATATTAGACTGCACTGTAGTTACGTTTACGTTATACTTATTTCGACGTTCGTGTCCTTTTCTTTCGTTACTTTCTTTCTTAATTTTCCCACGATTTAGTCAAGGTTCAAAAACTTGAAGAAAACGTCGTAGTTGTCCGTGTGTCCATTTTGATGCTCGAACGACTTTGGATTAAATAGATGGCGGAAAATTCGTAATGAAAAATGAATGGGATGAATGACAAATTTGTAACGTCATTCATTCTCATCTTTTAATGATAACTTCAATATCAAGAGAACATTTTAAGCGTAGATATTAGCAATGTAATTTATTTATTCGACTAACTCTCTAATATCATTCCAATAATAAATTGGTTAAGAGAATCTAATTTGTTTTTATTTTTTACTCTTTATTCTATAACCTCATACGCAATTTTAAGGGCAGCGGAAACTCGTAGTGGAGCGACACTGGTTAGCTTTTAACTTTGCCTGGCAGTCGGTAAAGTAAAGCAATTACTTACTTTATATTCTCTTAGGCAGTTTCACTATTGGCTACCAGGGCAAAAAGCTTCCTATGGGTATAGTTGTGTCTCACTCAATTGCATATAGGTAAACAGAGACACGACGATACGCGTAGCAGCTGGTAGTCTGGCAGTGGGATATGAAATACAATCCAAGCCCAGGTACCATATGTATTTATATCAGTACCCACGTGTTACCCTGGCAACGAAATACCAAACAAACTTTAACGTTCCCAAAGGAAAATGGCGAAGCCACGACGGCGCAAGAGGCGTTAAGGAAATCTTCTTACCTCGAGAATTTGACATTTCCAAATTTCCAATCGTTGGGATACGTCTTGTTTGAGATATATCGAAGTATACTCAAATTAGTCGGAGGAATATTACCCTGTTGAAAACTATCCAAGAGTTATTGATTTTATTACTTTTTTTGCTTTGTTATCCTTCAAGACGAATTACGCTTCGCTCATTCTGATTATTCGAACGTACGTTACTATTATAGGGGGAAATACTTTCTTTGGTTAATTATCTCACGAAATAAGATACGTTTCAGGAATGACAAGATGCAATGACGAAGATGTCAGACTCAACTTGAAAAGTTCAGGTAAGTGCGTAACGGTTAGATTTGAAAATTGAATTTATTTAATTTCCCAAATTTATTTCCCATTGAATTTATTTTACTTGATTTCATTCACTTACAGTCTACAATCAAACCGGACAAAACTATTTTCAGCAATTGTCTGCATACAATTGTATGAGCGCGCATCTGCGTCGAGTATTATTAGCCAAGAGTGTAGTGGATACGAAGAATCGGGAGTATATTCGTCAAAAAAGAGAAAAATGCAAAACGTCTTGTCGTTCGATGGAATTAGAGAAAAATATTTCTCAAGATATAATCGACAAGCTTGCTTACGACACGAAGCATCATCCATGCGTAAGTACTACGTGTAACGAGTTTAAAATCATTGATTGAATGAAATAATTAATTAATCAATAACCTACAGACTCATTCTTAATTAATATATTTGAATTTATTACGAACAGGATATACTGAGAATGAGTTGCAGTGATTTGAGGAAAAATCATAGTGCACGCTGTCATTATCAAGATCATTGGAATGCTAGTTGCTCTCACGCAAATTCCCATACACGTAGCACCTGCCCTATTGAATCTCGAAATTGGAATTCGCGAGCAAGCAGCAGAAAATCGAGTTCGCCTTCGCCAAATCGTAAATCCAGTTATTCGTCCGAGAGGCATAAAAAGTGTTTTGAGGAGACAAGTTTATTTCAGGAAAAACAAAAGCACACTGGGCGTATTTCCGTGACTGATAATAAATTGCGTCAGAGTAAAGCACCAAGGTATATCACTGGCGAATTTATTAAATCACATTACTTTGCGAGGTGAAGGATTTATTTATTATTTAGGTCGAGAAAATGTAGATACGAGAATCAGGATGTTTGCTACAATTATCCATCGAGTTTTGAGTCTTCGCCGAATGTGTCCTGCGGCGGAACTCCGCGGGGAGAGGAAAACAATCATTCGGATTTTGAAAGCATTAATAAAAGAAAAAGTAAAACTGATTCCGGACGTCAGGACGAATATGGTGTCTCTGTGCAGATTAAAAAGCTAACAAGCAATTGCGAGGAGGATGCTAAGTACACGCAATTCGCTTATGACATTACCAAAGAAATAATGCAAAATGCATTGTACACTGATAATGAATTGCGAAAAGTGTTTAGGGAGCATTTGAGAAAAAATACAGGACTATTGAACAAGGTTAGATTCTTTTTTACATAGAGTATGTTCCCAAATTTATTTCTAGTATATACTGTCAGTTTGTACAAGCCAGCTCTGAATCTTTATTGATCTTTACGTTTTCTGAGAGAGATTTCACTAGAATTTTGCAGTTACTGTCAGTAAATTTTGGAACACAGCTGTAGTAGAGCCTGTATTTTTTTAAATATTAACAGCACACATGCGTTACTCTTACTTTAGGCTAGGATGTTACATGAAATTCATCGCTTGAAAGTATCTCTGAATGTCTTGGACGATGATGATGACAACGACGACAATGAGGATGACGATGACGGAGATGACGAATGTATTATGGTGAAACCACCAACACCGCCAAAGGTTCTGGATGAAAATAAAATCCTCTCGAAATTGGAAAGCTATCAGAAGCTTGATGAGTACCTGAGAAGAAGTTCTACTGGTAATTCTGGCAGCAATAAAAACGTCGTCCTCGTAGACCCTAATCCTGACTTGCTGGTTACTGAACGCGACGTTCTCCTCATCCTGATGGAGATGAACTTGAGTCCTAAGCAGGTTCAGAATATTTGCAAGAAACTTCAATACTTGAGCAGAGATACGTCGCTTATCGACACGGTAAGGTAATAGAGAGTTGAGAAATAAATATATTTGAAAAGCATCGACAGAGTCTTAAAAAATCTGTTTATCCGTCAGGCACAAGTACAAGCTGAGTCACATCGTAGGAAACAGTCTAAAACCGAGGAAAAAGAAGTTTCCATAATTCAGAATGTTCCGAATTGTTATCGAAGCTCTGAGAAGTCACGAAATGGATGCAACTCGTTAGAGGTTAAGAGTTCTACTACGAATTTGATTGATAAAAAAAACGAGATGGTACAAACTGAGGCACAGTCGGATTTTGAAAATGGCTTAATGTTTAAGAAAAATCATCGTTGTCTTTGCAATGACAGGTATTGATATATTTATTCTTTTATGATTTTTACTTCATTCCAATGTAATTTTAGATCACTTATACAATCTTGCCAAAAGCATAATCAGGTTCAAAATTTTCGAGCAACCGATGAATCCACCGACACTGGAGATTCGACACGTCCAGGTAGGTAATGATTCGTTTTTTTTTCAAATTCTAATCGATATCAACAATTGTGAATAATAAATTATTGTGTGAGGTATCCATTATTTTGTAGATAATATTATTTATCCGTCTGTAAATGCCTCGTTATCACGCAATGATATCAATCTGAATAAGAATACAGGAACGACGAAAATTTCGGAAAAGTTTAAGGTTACTAAACCAATTGAAATTGATAATGTGAAGTCAGAGGAAAATTTGGTATTTCCAAAATCTAAAATGTCGCAAGAAGACACAATGAATGATGTGAAAAGCACATCAGAGGTAAAGGAATTAGTTCAATTGACTGATCAAGATAAATCGGAATCTGCAAGACAGATCGTAGATCGGAATGAATTGATTGAAGACAATATAGAAATATCAGGGGACATCAGTGAAAATCTAATAAGCTGGAAAACAAGCACAATAGAATCCATTCCAGAGGACTCGGCAGCAAATGATCACACGGAAAATCTGTCGAATCAAGAAATTGTGCCAGAACAGATTAAAGTGAATGATGCAGAAGTAGACAATTATATTGATGAAAATTTTGAGAATGACTCAAATCTAACGGATACGAATTCACTTGAAAACGAGAGCGACTCAGTCAGTATAACAAATGATTTAAATAAAGCATCTGCGTCTAACAATCTCACTGAAGATCATCTTAAAGGTACATAAATTCGAATAATTAATAAAACTGTCTCTGAAATAAAATTATCAGACTAGACCTTTGATAATGTTTCTTTTCCCCCTAACTATAACGTCCTCCTCCAAGAAGTAAGCCGATACACGAAAAATTCTTATTCCCCTTTATTAAATGTACTTAGGTAATAAATTTCCTGTCCAAGAATCCATAAGTAGTATAGAAGAATTAACACGCAACATGAGAGAAGAAATTCCAAGTAGTAGCGAGGTAGATTTTCAAATAAAGTTAAATAACCTTAAAACCTCAAAACTCTAATTGACTTAAACTATAGGATTGCAGCAATTGCTTTAAAAAAATCATAAAGCCATGGAAAAGAACAAAGCCAATCACCATGAGCCCAATTATCGAAAGTCCAGACTCTGACGTAACAATTTCACCAGCAAAGCTTCCAAAGAAGTCGAGCCTCAAAGATCCTCAAAAGTTACAAGCTGCTGCCCAGGCTCTGTCTAAAAATTCGAAAATCTTAAGAGACCGAGATTCCAGCGGTTATTGGACAGAATATCAAAGAACCATAAATCTGCCCAAACAATACAAAGTATCCGACACCAAGTCAGTTGTCTCTGACCAAAAAACATTATCACAAACAAAAAGGGCTTCCTCGTTCGTTCTCGAAACTTCGGAAACACAAAAATCTAAGGAAGATATTGTCCCAGAAAACATACGACGTTATTCCACCAATTCGGACGTTCACTGGGCGTCGAAATCTGCTAAAAATATGTATATGAAAAGATATACAAATTCAACCTTAAAGTCGGACTCGTCTTCGCACGAAGATGACATGGAGGACGAAGATACAGAACATAGAGAAAAAAGAGAATAAAACTGACAACATCACGATATCAGGGATTTTTATTCACAAATAGACAAAAAGATCTTAACCGATAGACGTATGCATTATTTTCAAAGTTATCTTCAGGCTTCCTATGCGAGAGCTGCTCACGTATATGTGAACTATCAACAATAATAAAATATATAGTGAAAAAATATAATATATCAACACATGTAATATGTATAGCCAGTACACATACGCAACTGTACATAATCCAAATATATAGATATATATACATATATTTATATAGTTATATATATCTGTACAATATAGTTAGCCGTTGTATATCATACAGAAAATACAGTGCAGAAACTTTTGGACTAATTGTAAGGTAGCATACATTGACTGCACCAAGAAATATATAGTATTATGTATCTTCAGGTTATTTCTTTTATCTTTCTCCCTGTCTTATATCAGTTCAGCTCTTTGATAATAGTTTTGTATTAGGCTTTTGTTCTTTTATGCACTTTAACTTTGTACATACGTTACTTCTTTTTTGCAAGAGTGCTGGGTGGGGGGGAACGAATATAATTAATCCGTCATAAGTTCATGGTCAATCAATAGTAAGGATGTAACAGCGTATTACATTATAAAAATTAGGAATAAGTTGCATTAAACCAAAAAAAAATAAACAATGTCTTATAAAAATTACGTGACTATCACTATAGTGGGATTTTCAAGAGGTACTTGACTACTTCCAACATTCTCTTAGTTCTTAGCTTCACCAAAAAAAAATATTTCTCTTCAGCTTAGGCTATCGGTATACACGGCTTTTTCTTTGCCGAATCTATGTGACGCAACAATGAAACTAATTATACTTTGACAATAAGCTAGAATTATATATCTTGCCGTTCGAGGTATCTTAAAGTATCAGATTAGCGATCCGCGTGAACTCTTAGTAGCGTTCGGGGAAATGTATTAAAAAATGTTTCTCTACGATCGCATAATCGAAAAGACCGTTCTACCCGATATATTCGTATGTATATATATATATATATATGTATATGTATACATACGTCTAGCGGCAGTCTAATTATTCCAGTCTACAAACCGATTGTAAGCCTATAACTGCCATTGTACAGGTAGCGAAGTCTTAATACTTAACAACTACAGGTTTTACATGGATCTAGTTGATTATTGCTACTATGGCAATGTTCCATTATAATTCTTTCTTAGTTCATTAAGTAAAATTTACGTAAAAGCTGGTGACTTTGAAAAAACAAAAATATTTCGTACGTCGGTTATTTAGTGTAGCGTCTTCTCTTGACGCTTGACGTGCTTCTTTTACAATTCTGTATCAGACGCGATTTGTTAGTCACTGATGTTTCTTATTCTCATAATTTTACGTTTTCCCTCCTCAAGCCACTATCTAACATAATTTATTACCAATCGCTTGTGAAAAATATTGACCCCGTTACGAGATATTACAGTTTTTGTACGGTACGACGTAGTTTCATGAAACGGAATGTACTACGCGTGTAACATGAAATTCTTAAGGGTGGATAAGATTGAAAAGGGGGATGTAGATTCTAATTAAAAACTTTTCTAGTGCTCCAATTACATTGGCGAAGAATAATTACCGATTGATATTAATTTCTGCAAGGGTTGATCTAATTGTATTCTTCTACAGAGATCAAGATCGGTCGGCGAATATTCTGTTCTACCTTCTCATCAACTACCGTCTGATGCATTCGAGGAGCAGTCTTCCAGTTCCGGTGCACCTGGACCTCGATTTAATATCTTCAACAGATCTGTTATATGCTTTATCGTGAAATCTGGCTTTGGATCATCAGCCGATAAACGTGGTTTCTCAGCAGTCGGTATCCACACTGTACCAGCTAATCCTGCTTCGATTCCACCTGCGATACGTTAGAGAAATTTTATTAGAGCGTTTCAATGAAAACATTGGTACTTTAGAAGAATAAAAAAAATAAAAGCCAATTGAGGATTAGAAGATAAAAATAAAATATTTATAGATAAACGAAGAATCAATGATATAAAAATCTGAGGATTTTTAACATATTGAAATTACCCATAATATCGGTCTCCAGCTTGTCACCTATCATGATGCTATTTTCTGCTCTGACTCCGAGACATTTGCAGGCTTCCTCGAATATCCTAGCTTCTGGTTTCTCCCAAGGTAGGTCACCGGATACCAATATTACGTCAAAGTACTGCTCCAAGGATAATTTCCGTACTTTCTCCCACTGGGCATTCGAAGGCCCATTGGTAATGAGACCTAAGGTGTACTTCTTCCTGAGTTGTCGCAGCATGGAAACTGTGTCTGGCGCCAGCGCCAGATAACGGTATCTTAAATACAGCCATCTCTCGTAAATCTTTTTAGCCAGGTAGGAATACTTGTCGCCGAAGGCTTTGCTCCAGAGGGAAGTCCTCCATACGTCCAGAGAGTAGCTTACGTTGTCTGGACACTTGCGAAATTGCTTCAGATAATTTGTCGTAATCTTCGAAGACGCTTCTTGGGGTATCCCGTACTGCTGTGTCAATTCCTCCGAAAGCTGACGGTAATCGTTTAAACAAAAAGAAAATAACACGTGAAACATTTAGCCATTTTCTGTAAGTCCCGTTACCGGCGGACTTTGAGGAAGCATTGCAGTGAGAAAATCAGTAACAGGAATGACTAAAGAGAGAATAAAAGCAGTCCGCCACATTCGAGAGAATTTCTAGAAACTTTAATCAGAAAGAAGTATTAATATTCTGTAAGGAGGCAAGAGACAACGAAGACGCTGAGCTATTTATATTCTGTATCGTGCACATGGAATAGTGCCCTGTATTTATTTGATCATTTTTCAGACGGAGAAAATAATTGAATTTTAATTACAGCTCGCATTTAGAGGTTATCTTATCGAATGTGGCATACGACTTAACTTAAGCGCGATATCAGGATATAAAGGACATAACTGGTCAGTTAGGACACTTAATTCATATTAATGATTACCTAGAAAATGCATTGATTCATTGAAATACTCGAGCCGATTATTGGTCACTTGAAGTGGCACCCACGGACGCTGCTGTAATCACAACAAAATCAGTTGTGCCAACAACAGACTTATATGGTACTCCAAACCCTAAAATTTCTAACGTGAAGATTCCTGGACATTATATGAGGGAATTGTAGGATTCTTTATCTGTTTATAGTGACTTGCTTACGTTGTATTTTCTACGATGATTTTTATCCTAGAAGAAAACAGACTGATTATCTAACAACTCTCGTGATATCAATTTTTATTTCTCGTACGCAGTCTCGCCACTGTCCAGTAATCATTCACAGACATTTGCCATTAAATCAGACACGTCAGTGATGATATCCACGAGCTGACCGACTGATTAAATTGACTTTCACTGTGACATTAAGAGAGGGATGGAAGAATAAATGAAATGAGAAAATAAATGAAAGATCACGTTAGAAAATTATTTTTTTGTTTAATTGAAAAATCTCCTTTCAAATACAAATTCACAACAGCAAAGCCAGACAGCTATGTTACCTTTTTTTTCACAATAGAATAACGCCCCACCTAAGACTAATACATTATTATACGTATAGCACAAATAATTGATCATAGTAAAGGAGAATAAACGCATAATAAAGAATTATCGTCTGTCGAATTAATCGTAATCGCATTCGATCAATTTATAAGAGTAATAACACAGCCGCAAAGGCGTCAGTCTCTCACGCAAAAAAACATAAAACCGCTAAATTGCGCTAAATCATCAGAAACAAAACTTTGATACCAAGATGGCGGCCAGTCGATGAGAACTGGGCAAAGGAAGAGAAAGAAGTGAAATGGAAAAGAAAAACCAGAAAGAAAATGTTAGAGAAAATTTTCATCGTAAAGGAAACGGCTTCCCACGCTGTCCTCGATTTTATATAAGTTCTATATATTTATAGTTGACTAGCGTCGTTCACTAGCGGCAACTGACAAAGAAAAATGGCCGCGTCAGCACAGTCGGCAATTGCCAATTTCATGAGATCGAAGCACAGCTGCATAGTGAAATGAAATCTAAGTAGAACGCTATATATAAACGTGGAATCAGAGACGGTGGGTTAAGATCCGTCATCCTTTTAGATAGTAAGTAATATTTCAAAGTAAGTTTCCAGCAGGCGACTATTTTGAGGAGTGACACTGTCTAAATATACGTCGGACCAGTGCAATGCCTGACGTACACATTATACTCGTAGTAAATCTGAAACGCGTCCAACTTGACTTCTCCTCAGGACTTCTGCAGTTGGTTGGAACGTAGCTTGAACGTTCCGAATAGTAGTTATCATACCTGTATGTGATTTAGTAGAGACATTAGAGTTAACACGTGCCCGAGTAGATAATAACGCTTTTGATTTTATAAATAAAAAACCTTTAAATAAAGTCTGATACAATAGGGCGTTCATTCTAATTTGATAGTGTATGCAATTGAAGATAAATATATCGTGTCTGTTATTTTTGACGATTGAAATTATACAAAAAGCACTCTGTTTGACATGTCTCTTTCTCTCTCTCTCTCACACGCTCTCTCTCTCTCTCTCTCTCTTTCTTTCTCTTAATTACGTATAACAAAAAGGATTGTATTTTACATTATTGAAAACTGTGGACAATCACAACGCGCGATTTGCTTTAATCACCAAAGAGATGCTTTCCCAATTCCATCATACGATGATTCCTGCATACGGCCAGGGCGCCACACTTCTTCAGGACTCCAGCGACACTTTCATCAGCCTTCACCAAGTGGCAAAGCAAATCTTCAAAGGCTGACTTCACGTTAGGCTGTAGACTGCCCACTTTGACTTTCTTAAGAGACTCTATGATTCCTTCAGCCCAGCCAGATTCGATAGCGAATTCCGATAGCCAAGGTACCATCTGCAGAACTCCTGCCATCGTCTGCATCCCGAGAAACCAGAGTTCCATGATCTCCATCCAGTGTTCCTTATAGGCCATGGCAACGACTAAAACGGTAGGGTCGTTGCTCTCGTCGATGATGTAAGCATCCCAGAGGAACCTTATCGTTGCTTGAATATAACGGCAGATTGAAAAATCATTTTTCTTTACGCGTTTAGCTTGCTGCTTCAATAATAGGAGACCAAGAACAGCCAGGTGTCCGTGAAGCACTAGGTTCTCAGGAATCTGCTTGAGTTCTGGAAGATTGTTGAAGATGAATTTTAGAAGAGAAATGAACGTGGGTGATTCCTCGACTAGTTTAGCTTCCAGGACGGTGATGTTCATCAGTACGTTGCAAATGGAGACCATAGCAGCCCTTGAATCCTTCATTTCATCCAGGACATGTGGCTCCAGTTCCTTTTCCGGTTCTTTTAATGCCTTGAGACGTTCTGATCTCGGTACAGGTGGTTTCTTATAATGAACAATAGTCCAGTGATAGGACAAACATTCGAAAAGAACTTCATCCTGCTTATGCTTCAGTAGAATTTTTCTTGCGTCTTCTTCAACAGCTAAATAGCAAAGAGCCGGTAGCAACAATCTCAGGACATCGATTTGACTCAAGGGATCGTGAGTTACGGGTTCGTCAGACGATGAACCTTCTCCAGGTTTAGCTGCTGCCCTAGCTTTTTCAGCAAGCTTTCTATTGCGACAGGCGTAGAACGTATCGTTAGCTACAGTCAACATAAATGGTAGAACTGCATATACTTGAGGTCTCATGGCAGACGTTTCCTGAGCCAACCAGGCAGCAAGAACGCGGACCATTGCGCAGACAAAAATACGTTCCTTTATGTCAGTCAATTCCTTCAATTTAGATACGGACGTGAGAAGTCCAATCACTGCAGCGAATGCACCCTTCAACGCAGTGTACAGAGACTGCTTCTCTTTCTGCTCCAGATCCAGCTGATCAGTGGTGATGTATGAAAGTGAGATCTCCAAGATTATAAAGCATGCTGTTACTAGCTCGGCATTTCCCATCACAGTCTTTAGCTGCTTTCCCTCAAGTTGCATTCTGACTTCTATGGAAGCTAATTGTATCAGCAAGAGGAAAAATACCTTTGGTTTCTCTTCATCGGCCAAGGCCCACTCAACTCCAAGAATATCCAGCATGACAGATGCAAGTTTGAGTGCAGGATCTCGTTGGTTCTTTCCAATTTTTGAACCAAGAATATCATTCAAAGCTTTGTAAATACTTTGTGGCCAGGATTCCTCCTTTGCCGTTGAGGAAATAGCGTCTCTTCTACAGGAAAATAAAAGAGCCTGCAGAATTGAGCAAAGCTCAAATTTTCTCTCTGTATGATCCGTCTCAAAGTCCAGGGCAATTTTGTTTATGATGGCATGGAAAGGTGCAGTATCTGTGGCATCCCAAGCTTCAGGACCAAACCTTCCTACAAGAGTTACCAAAATATTCAGGGCTTCATCGGTCTGGAAGCTCATTTCTGAGTAAATTTCACACATTTTAGGAATTGCCTTTTGCTCCAACAAAGCTTTCTGTCCTGGTGGATATTGCGCAATATTTTGCAAACAGGTGTAAGCCTCGCTTACGATGATCAGCATATCATCAGGAGCATCTTCGTCAGCTTGGGAAACAATTTCAAGGAGTGCAGGTACGTGTCCGACCATGTCTGGATGAGCGGCCAATTCGGGATCCCCACAAAAAGCTGATAAAATTGATAGTGCCACTGATTTATAAACTTGAGGTGGACAATCCACAGGAACGTCATCATTGGACAGTAATTTTCTCAGAAACTTAGCACCAATTGCTTCGAAAAGTAGTTTCTTTGCAGCTGGGGTACAATCTTTTCCATCAACCAATTTTGTAACCATAAATAAAGCAGCGAATTTTTCTGAATCACTGCTTACCATTTTTAAAATGGCAACACATTTCTTCACTCCCTCTGGTATACTCATTGTGATAGTTTCAATATGCAGGTAAAAAACGTTAACAAAGTTCAATCAGTGTTACACTTTTCTTCTTCACAAATTTTAAACTTGCTCCTGCTGAGGAAACTGAATCTTGCTGATTAAGTTTTAAATTAATACAATCGATAGAAATACACAATATTTAGTGATATTTCATTCAATGATATGCCTTGCACACACCGCTGCTCAAAGCCAACTGGCATTCCTCCCAAAGCAGACTGCTCTGTACTAGCCTTGCCCTTTGACACACTCTCTCAGAAGTACAAGAATAACTTCAGACAGAGTGAAGCACTGCGCAGCAAAGTAGTTGTATCCTCCTAGCGCTAGATAACTGAATGGATGAAATGAGTCAAAATGCTGGCAAAGCCCTTCCAATGCTACCATACATTTGCTTTTCCCCTTTGTTAATGCACTTCTGATACAAAAGACATACAACAAAGAAATTTCCCGGCTCTGCAAAGGGGTTTTAAGTAAACAACATCTTTCAGTTGTTTATTTTTCTGAACACCAGCATTAGTGTCGTACCAAAATTACTATTGAAGCCTATCACAATTTCCTCGATACAAGAAAAGCATTGATAGATTAAGTCCTACAGAAGTCTTTTCATACATAGGACAAAAAATACTCAATCATTGTTCATAATTTCAACATAGTGAACATATTTAATGTTTTAAATCACGTAAATCCCAAGTATTCACAGCGAAGTTCCAAGAACCGGATAAGACACTGGGAAATTCCAAGTGCGAAATAACTTCCAGAAACGTTGTATTCCACAGGCAGCAGATCTCTCAGCATAAAGCAAAGAACGCCAAGAGAACGAGGAGAAACACGTTGCTCGTGTGGTTGGCCGAAAATAGTCGGAGTCGAGAAAGCACTATATTGGGAATCGGCTCGCGTTACACGCGCGTCTATTCTTGGAGTCCCGTGGATAAAGGGATCGAGTGTAAACGCGGAATAATCAACGAGAGACTCCAGCGGCAAGAGGATCCCACAGCAGTTTCCAATCAGTGTGTGTGTGTATATATATATATAAAAAGAGAAGGAAAACTCGCGACCACGCGCTCTCGTATCAAATGTGCTCAGAAACGTAATTCTACTACGTAGGTTATTCGTCTGTCGATTGCGTCGTCTGCTGACGCGCGTGACCTCTTGCGCCCTTCGAGCAACCTTCTTTCAAGGTGGCTCAAATAATTCGCGCCAGGCTAACCTATATGGGAAGGGAAGCTGAAATCCGTAATTGTATCTAGCGTATCTCGAGTACCTTTCTGCAGGCGAGACTGTCTCCCTTTCTTGTCTCGATGAGGGTGTTGTCCAAATCGAAAAAGATTGCGCCGATGTCGTGGCTCGTGTTGGTTCTCGCACGGAAGGCCGCCATTAGTAGGATCTTCAATGTTCGTAGAAGCTCCCTCGCTCGATGTCGATTCTTCTTCTGACGTTTTCCTCGTTAGGAGACGGCATGAGAGTTTCATGAAATAACGGCGCGCTTCCTTTAGTGGTTGAGAAGAGAGGGGACTGACGATTATCGGCGTCGAACGACGTCACGACGCGTCGCGTCCATCTTGGCCTTCTCACCTTTTTCAATATTGCTAAAGGCACCACTTCCTCACCATTCCTCACTTCTGCCACTCACTTTTCATTCCAGCTGGTATACGCGCGACCTCACTTACCGATCTTGTTTTGAGGACATCTAGATATATATTATTTACAAATATCCTCTTAGATAAGTAATAAGTTATAATATAGCTTGATTAATAGTTTACTGATACCATTGTGTATTAATTTATATAATTCTATATCATACGTGGTATTCTAATTGGAAAAATATTGTATAACAGGTATATGTGTAATTCATTATAATTAACTGTTTATTTATGTTGTATGTTATCATTTTCGTGTAATTATTAATATTACATAACTCTTTTCTTTTATTTAATTTTAATATTCCAAGACATTTGATATTACTTCTTGTTTAGATTTAGGACAATGTACTAAATGCCTTCAACAAGGTTTTTAATGGCTTATGTCTAGTAAAAGTATTCTTACCTTGAGCAAAAGGTTTCTAATTTTTTCACTAATGGTTTTTATTGATTAGTTTCGCAATATGCTTGTTTCTTATATGTACAATGTAAGATAGTTATTGTCTGACTATCGAGGTTTACTGTTCCAGATTTTTCACTGTGCTGAATATTTTGATTTATTCAACATTGAAAATTAATTTTCAATCTTACAAAATACTTCTATAACATGGCTCAGAGTGCTCCATTACTTATACGCTTAGTAGCTTCATCAGTAAAATGTGCTACTCTTGCTGGTAAAATTATTCGAGATATCATGAGTCATGGGAACTTGAATATTGTTGAAAAAGGCAAGAATGATTTGCAAACTGAAGCTGATCGTTCTGCACAGCGTTGTATCGTGGCTTCGTTGAATTGTCAGTTTCCAACTGTGACAATCATTGGTGAGGAAGAACCCTCAAATTGTGAAGTACCTTCTGACTGGATAGTCACAGACATGGATCAAGAAATCCTAAAACTAAAATTACCAGAGCACCTGGAAAACATCAATGCCAAGGATCTTTGTGTCTGGGTTGATCCTTTAGATGGTAATACGATCTATTATTTTCATAACAAATTTAATCCTCACTTCATATACATATATCTGTACCTCAATTCATTAAATTTACAGGCACATCGGAATATACTCAGGGTCTTGTTGAACACGTTACGGTACTCGTGGGTGTAGCATTGGGTGAAAGAGCAATCGGAGGCGTAATCCATCAGCCTTATTATAACAACAAAGAAACTGGCACGTTAGGTAGAACATTATGGGGAATCGAAGGAGTTGGATATGGTGGTTTCAAGCCAATTCCTCCTCCTGAAGGAAAGAGAATCATAACGACAACTCGGTATAATTCGCACTAAAGTTTTTAAATTATTTCCACGCAAAGAAATAATATTTTTGAGAATGCCATTATCTATTATAGTTCCCACTCGAATGCCACTGTACAGGCAGCCTTGGACGCTATGGAACCCGATGAAATTTTGCGAGTGGGAGGTGCAGGACATAAGGTGTGCTTTTCAAATTTGATAATTTTTGTTTAATTTATTGCATTGTACCTACATTCTTCATTGATTCTATTCATATTCATAGGTGATGCTTCTTCTAGAAGGTAAGGCTCATGCTTATGTATTCGCGAGTGGAGGCTGCAAACGGTGGGATACATGTGCACCAGAGGCTATTTTGCATGCTGTCGGTGGTACTTTAACAAACTTGCATGGAGAGCATTATCCGTACAATGCGGAAACGAGTCTTCCTAATAAAACTGGTGTCCTGGCCACTGCACCAGGTCAGGAACATCAGTGGTATCTTTCGCGCATTCCAGACGAAGTCAAGCAAAAGCTACAATAATTCTTCTTCTTATGTTCCAATCAACACCAAGTAATTATATATGTAATGTGAATATACAATTTTAACACGTATTATATGTAGCTTACTAGAAGCTGGAGTATAGCAAAGAATATAATCCAAGGAACGGGATCTTTGACGTAAGTAAATTAAAAATTTTTTAGGTATTTCTCAAATATTATGCATTTTATGAGTAATGCATTTATGTTGATACATTGTTCATTTATTATATATTTAAAAAAAGCCGAGCCGACAGGAAATAGCAATATGACTGAATCACTTTATTTGTCACAACTGTATCAATAAATATTATTTCCCAATGACTGATAGTTTACAGAATCATATTTCTTTCTCCGTTTGAATTCACAATTTTGATTTAAGAATATTACGTAATTCTCGTCGTAATATCTTTCCGGAAGCTGTCTTGGGAATATTGTCCAAAAACCTTACACCTCCTCGAAGACGCTTTTGGACTGAAACACGTTCTACAAGGAATTTTTTAAAAAATGTTTAAATCATTCATTTATACACCTCGATTTTTCAGAACTTACCATTGACGTATTGAATAATTTCCTCAGCTGTAACTTCTGATCCCGCTTGCTTGACAACAAAGGCCATCGGCAACTCACCAGCCTCTTCGTTTGGAACTCCAATCACTGCAGCGTCCTTAATCCTAGGATGCGTTAATAAAATTGCTTCCAATTCCGCTGGTGGAACTTGAAAACCTTTGTACTTAATCAGTTCTTTTAGCCGATCGACTATGTAGAAATAACCGTCATTGTCATAATAGCCTGCGTCTCCTGTATGCAGCCAACCGTTCTTGTCAATAGTTGCTGCTGTCGAAGATATGTCTCCGCAGTAGCCCTTCATTATTACATCACCCTTAAAGCATAACTCTCCTTGGCGATTTGGACCCAAATTTACTACTGGTTCATTTTCTCCAATTGGAATGACCTTTGCTGTATCATTCAATAGTATAAGTTTATATATTATTTCATGCAAAAAAAAGGTAGAGTTACTGCTTGTAAAAAATTTACCTTGAACTCCTGGAGCTAGTGTACCAATGCTGCCAGGCTTATTATTTTTTGGTGATATGATCACTCCCAATGTGGTCTCTGTAAGACCATAGCCCTGTCTGATTTCAGACACCTTTAATCTTTTCATTACCGCATCGTGAATTTCTTTAGATAAAGGTGCTGCTCCACACCTATAACAAGTATTATATGAATAATCACGCTACTATGGGTGTTTCTTTAGTTGTACTTAAACATACCAAATATTCTTGACACTGGATAGGTCATACTTATCGATCAAAGGATGTTTTGCCAGGAACACCATAAGTGGAGGCACTACCGTTAAATGTTGAATCCTGTACTTTTGTATGGTCTCTAAAAAATTCTCATCCTCAAATCGCGACAACACAATTGTCTTTGTGCCAATAGCAAGTTTAACAATCATTGTGATAAAGGAATATGCATGGAAAAATGGTAATAAACCCAAAGTGACAACGTTTTTAGTTAGTGATCCAAAGGCAGGATCAGATAAGTGATTAATAACTGTAATTATGTTTTTATCTGTTAACATTACACCCTTTGGAAGACCAGTTGTTCCACTTGAGCACAAAATTACTACAACATGTGTTTCAATGTTCACCTTTCGAAATCTAAATCTATTCAAATTTGAATCAGGAATACTTGATATCAATTGGCTCATACTAGGTAAATTGATATCAGGAAAATCAGTTAAAAGTATGAGCTTGGGTGACCAGGAAAGATTCATCGCTACTCCCTGCATCCGTTCAGCCACTAGTGGAGAAACAAAAATGTATTTTGGCTTTGAAATATTAAGAGCATGTAAAAATTCTCTCTCTGAATACAGAGGATTTAACGGAGCAGTAGTAACACCAAGATAAATTGCAGCAAATACTGGAATACAAAAGTTCAGACTATTTTCTCCACAAACAGTAATACAATTCCCTTCTGTGAGGCCATAGTTATTTAAATAAATTGCCAATTTCCGGCTCTGATTTAAAATTTGTTCAAAACTTTGTTCGATCCCGCTATCCGCATCCACCTGTAATAAAATCTTTTTAAAAATTACAGTATCTACCATTCCAAAAATTGTCTTTCCCATTCCTCATCTACGTAAGCTTTATATGACTTTATCTATATGAGAAGCAGATGCTTATAAGAAATTAACTTATAATTACACAGTAATTCTCAATTTACAAATTTTAAAAAAATTAGTACCTGAGCAACACGTTTACCATGTACAGCAAGTTGTTCCAACAACAGTTCTCCAAGACATGATGCTTTCCGAATTTGACAAGTTTCTTTGGGTCCACACAATATATTCGTTTCTGGCAACATTTTAAAGGGTGTCTTGTTTTCGGCGCGTATATTTCTTCTCAGATCAATCCTGTCTCTCAAACACTACTTCGTAGCCAAGAAGTTTAAACGTTAGCCTAATCAAGCCTAATTTCACCCGGAAGAAAAGATCTTTCGACCAGCAATGACTAGTATGATCTGATAAGTAATCTCTGTATAACGGACATGAAAAATATTATGTGATATTCTTGATTAATAAGTTATTCTGGTAACACAGTGCACGATCTTGTATTACTTTAGCACTAAAAATCTTTGGGATCTTTAACAAAAATTTAGCAGAATTTCACCGAAATTATTCACCTAAAGTTTATATGACAAATTGGGACAGACCGTAAATCTTAGTTATTTTTCAATGAACTCAAATCCACATGAGGACGTTTTATCCTCACAAATATCCGCTTCACGTGCCAATAAACGCCGGGAATTCATTTGTTTCATTAATGCTCATCATGATCATACGCCTTCTTATGTCACGTTTATACAGCAAACCCCTGCAGTTGATTCTGTACAAAGCTTCGAGACGTTTTTTTTCTTCTTTCTCACATGACTCTTTAACGTTTGAAGCCTTCTACGCATTTTTGGTAAGCAATATATTTATAATTGATGCATTTGAAGCGTTGTTATAACTTTTCCTAATCTTATGATGAAATTGCAGTGTGCGAGCTGTTTAATTGTAGCTGCTATTGACATCAGCCGTGAGAAAAGCATATCTGATAACAGGAAACCATTTTGGCAACACGTGAATATTTTAATTGTTTTTTTTTTAAATTTCATACTTAAATTCTGGAATACTTATTAGGCAGAACTTTGATTTTATTCGTAGTTTAATTTAGCTGCGTTTCATTGTAATTTGCTGATAGGGTTTAAGCAGGGAATTATTCATGACCGAACGGACAAGTCTAAGGAAATTTGAATTTACATTTTAACTAACATGGAATTATTGTAATTTATGCAGGCCGATCGGAAAATATTCACTTTTATATTATTAAGATACTATTAGCAAGCATTATAGGAGCTTCGTAGAAAACAAGGGTTTAATGCTTGGCGGATAGATTAATATTTTATTTTCACGGTATGACGATATTAACAGTAGTAAATCATAGGGTGGTCAATGGATCTTTGTATCTATGTCACATGTATCGGCAAAAACAAAATTTTGTAAAAATTTATTACTGAAATATTTGTACTTGGAACGTAGTAAATTTGTATTGATAATAAAATACATCAATGGGATATTCTATAATTACTTTAGAGAAATTATTTATGTGAGAAAGTAAAGAGATATAAGATACAATTGAGAATGGATTAAAGTTTTGAAATTTTGTCCTTACTGTACCCCTATGGTCAGTATAAACTTCATTGAGGGTTTATGGGGTATTAGTCTAACAGTATATAAACTGGCTACATGGTTAGCAAGTATGTCATTACTAACAGGGTGCTACAATAATTTGTTATCAAAGATATTTAGCTTCAAGTCTATCCATGATGCAAGCTAAAGGTAAGTATTGTTACTTAGCTGACAAATAATTTTCATAATGCATAAGCAACAGTCGTAAACTGCCAGAATTGTTTCACAGTATATATATTTTTATTCTCCTGAAGGTATTCATCTTTTAAGTATCTTAATGATGATTGCCCTTTTATATTGGACACATGCACAACCCTTGGACCCTGTGGATGAATGCTTATTCAGTTGTGATTATTGCTTCAAGGTATCGAAGAATTTCCTGTATATATCTGTTATGTTTTTATCCTTGATACCAGTACAATTTTTATATAAAATTAAACACTCCTTGAAATTTAGGGAGAAGTCCTCCTGAACTGCGCTAATGAATGTTTATTAAGGGATAACGGCATGATGGGATCGGAATGGACAACACTATGCCCTGCCTTTGGATTGCTGACATTCGACAAACGCTAATCTGGATTGGAGTATTGTATGCTTGATTTAAAACTTGTACTATTTGATATCAGATAGCCGCTATATCAATAAGTTGAATAATCCTGTAACGTCGGTGTAACCTTCTATCTCTGTTTACATGAAAATAAATAAAGTGAGTATATTTTAACTGAATATAATCTTATACACTCATATCTACATAAAATGTATTTTATTACCTATGCACCTTATATCGCTCGTACATAATATAGACAATTATACAGTATATGGTATAAAAGATGATGCGGACCTGCACGGAATAATTATGTCAGAAATATTCCATCAAATGGCTTAAGGATGTCAATGTGCCTTTGGTTTCGCTGATTTAACTTTCTTTAATTTCCTAAGTCCATTTATATTTGCTTTAAGTAAATTCCAATATGCTTGCTGGAACTTATTTACATCCTTGGAATGAATCTATAATGTAAATAGAAAGTTAATAATGTCCAAAAAACATTCTCATTTTATGACACTTTTAGTCACATATTACTATGTTCAGCAAAAACATGCATGATTCATATACAAGGTGTTACTCTTTTACATTGCAATATTGAACTGAGAAAGTAATTTCATACGCACAACTGTAGCAATTTTCTTAGAGCGCAATGAAGCACGTACTAAGCAGAGGTATTCTGATGGTGCTGGTAAACGTGGCCTGCCTTCACGAGGTTCTGGTTTGTTGTGTCCATCAACTAAATGAATCATAAAAATGTCTAATATTATTTTCATCATTATGTATATCTTAAAAACGAAAAAAGAGTCTACTTACATCTTTTTATAGTAAGGGTAACTGAACCAGATAACCGTGATTTGTCAAACAGCCGCGTAAGCTCCACTAAAAACTAAAATTTAGTGAGAATCAGTAACCATACATTTATTCTACACTATTTTTATACAAAATTACCATATCATTCTCTAGCAAAACCATTACGATGGCAGCATATGCTTAACGATCACGTCAAATGTGATTAGTTATCCGTAGGTTAGAAAATACCGCCGTAGTTACAACGAACCCACCAGGCAGGGGGGGGGAGTCAGGTTGTCGACACTTGTGTTAAGGATACTCACGTTTTGCACTGCCCTCACACCTTATATTTAGTACTAAAATCTAATTTTAATTATGCATTGAACATATGTTAAGATATACACCGGCATAATAGGTAGTATAGTTTCGACCCATTCGCATTTTAGGAAAATAACCATTCAGTGAATTTCATTTGAGTGACGCGGTGCATTTGGGTTTGAGTTACGGTCAGTTTGGACAGGTTTGTGTTACACAATGTGAGGGCACCTTTATGGATTGAGCCAGTTTTTAACTTTTTTTTTTGTATGGTAAACATCAGCATGACAGATGAGCGTGAAAGTTTGGCGCGTTTCTTGGTTGGGAGTCTGTTTGGTCTATTTTTGAAGAGATTTTCTAATTTGTAGGTTTGATTATGAATGGAAAAAGTTATTTTCAGTCGTATCATTTATCCAATGATACTTTAAGCAAGCTGGAAAGTATACGAGGCCGGTTAGCAGGTGATACTCGTTTTGAGGGGAATCCTGCGTGGTTGATTATAGGTGGAAAGGTTAGATGGTGTTTAAGGATTAACCATCTTGCATGATTTTTTATCTTTATATGTTTACAATTATTCTTGCGTTAAATATTTAAAAATAAATAAAAGAACAATAATATTGTAATGTACTTGGTTTCTGTATATCAATACAAAGTTTTGTAACAATTTTTCTTGTAACATTTTCGTTTCTAAACTCGTAAATATTTATAGAGTATTTCTTTTTTATTATTAGCGCCAGGATGAAGATGTACAAAGTAATGAAAATGGTAGTAGTGATGAAGACAATTCAGTTGATGAGAAAAATACTGTTGTTGAATTAAAGCAATTTGCTGCCACACAATTCTTTTTGACGCAATCAGAAGGAACACATAATCTTAAAGAGACACATGTTGAATCTCAGAAATCATATGTTTTAGATACTTTTTATGAAGACTTGGAGCACAGTAATAAGAAATGTAATATTTTATGTATGGATCAATTGTCTGGTAATGAAGTTTTGGATGTTGTGCAAGATTTGAGAGACAAATTAAGTATAAAGGGTATTTACTATCTTTGTCAATCCATTTGTGACACTGAGATTGATCAAAGAATGAAATATGCAAATGTTATATGTACACATTTACTTTTGCCAAAGGTAAGGAAAAAGATAAATTATATAATTTTCTAATAGTATAATAATGGAACATAGCCAAACATTATGAGCATTATAATTTTTCAATTTCAATTTTGTTTTATGCAGTTGATTGATCTGGAGGAACCATCTAGATTAATTATATCAGCCATTGGAGAATGTATTGATAAATTTCCTGAAGATATGCAGAAACTGATATTTGTGCCAATGCTTAATGCTGATTTAAAAGATTCCACAGCGATTGTTGCAATTATAAATGGTTTTAACAGTCAAAAACAACACGTGCTCTTTTTGTATATATACTCTGAATCTCCTCAAATATTCAAACTGAATTGTAGTTCAGGCAAATGATTCAACCTCAGTAATCTGTAAAATGTTATTTTAACTTTGCAGGGAATTTATCACTCACGTGAAGGAACTGAAATCATGGCACATTTTAATACTACAGAAGTTATTGACTCGTACCATAGATGAAAATTCAAAAGACAAACTACTTAAATTGTTATTTGAAAAGTCACTCCATTTCTCTCAAGACAAAAATTATGGAAAGTTCATTCTAAGCTTCTCAAAGACGTATTCGCCGTTTTCAAAGGAACAACGTAGTTTACTAAAACAAATAGTAGACGTTAATAAGACTGTATTTAAGAGGCCGATTGAAAATATAATTAAAAATTTGTAATTCGTATATACGCATATAAATATGCTTTACAAGTCCAAAGCAATTTGTGTTCTTCAAAAGAAAAATTGATTTGAAACGCGATTCTACGAAATCAACATGAGGACAATATATTATTATATGCGTGCCAGCATATATGTATATAGTGCCGATGTTACTGCAATAGTATAACGTATCACAAGTTTCAATATGACAGAAGAACTCTCAGGTGTTACTATTGTAATATTTATCGCGGCTGGAGTATTAACAATAGTGTTATTATTCATATTTGCTAAAAGACAAATAATGAGATTTGCCTTACGATCACGAAGAGGTCCGCACGTCCCTATCGGTCACGATGCGAAAAAGGTGAGCTGAGACTTTAGGTTATGGTATTAATACTATCAATACTATGTGAAACTACTGTAAAAGATATTTAACAAATCACTTTCTAAAGAATTTTTGACTGAAATTAATCAACGATTTATATTATTACAAAAAGTATTTGTATCATATATCTTTTATTAAGCAAGTTGTAATTATGCATATATATACACATATTTTAATCTATATCCATAATTTTGGTAATTACTTTTTTTCTGTTTGTTGGTGCTAGTCTTTGAAGAGAGAAATTGAAAGACGGATAGAGGTAATACCAAGGATACAGTATGAACCACAACTCATAAGCGATCCCAGATATATAATGGCACCTGGTGGTCAGGTACCACCACATTATTATAGAATGAAAGCTGTTGACGATGTGAAGACTTTAGGTACACAGTTATAAGTTTATTAAATTATACATGATTTATGATACATTCGATTTTGCATAATAGAGGCTGAAATTACTCGATATGACAATTGCATGAAACGTCATCCATCTGAAAATCTAAGAGCCTATTTATTGATGACACTTGCTGGTCCACTAAATGGTAGTGGTCAGCGTCTTATTCATCAGTTCTGTGATTTGTATGAGCATGCACGACATGATCCAACTGAATTTACTGATGAGGAATATCAAGTATACTCTCGATTACTACTTAAACTCATTGATGCGTACGTATACAATTATTATTCTGAGTTGAAATATAAATACTGTAAATTGATAATTGTGGAATAATCAAATATTATTACTATTATAGTGCACGTCTCTTGAAATCATATCCAAGCAGTAGAAAGTCAAGTCCAAGCCGTACACCTATCAAGAAGAATGTTGAAACAAAGAGACACATTCTAGAACCAAGGATGCGTATGCCTGATGACCAAATTTTATGTGGCTCGCGTCCTAACACGTTGACAGTAATGGCATTAGATAATAGCGAAACGTCTGTGTAGCATTATGGGTATCGTCACATACAACACATGTGACGAGAGCATAGCTCGATAATAGAATGAAATTTTAAATTGTTAGAAGTTTTATAAACTTTTAATATGTTTTTGCAATTTATTGTAATAATTTTACTGTTAGGGCAATTTTTGGTACGAAACCATTGACAGCAAGACTTGGTATTATATTAATAGTCAATCCGATGAATTTATCAAGAAAATAATTATTAGTTTTAAATAATGCATTTATCAGAATAGTTTTCACACTATAAATTTCTTTCGATAAGACTTCAGGAATGTGTATTATATTTAGTGGTTGATGTGGGAATATAGCAAATGCGAATAGTATAATAGTAAAATAACATAATTTATTCACATTTACATTGTATATATATCATCTGATAAAGTTCACGTCTAGTCAAAAAAGAGGATAAGATTGGGGTGGCTCGCATAAATGAATAAGGACTTTGTTGAGTCGTTTGTATGAATAGTTAGCAATATAACTGTAATAACATTTTATAATATGAATAGTCAATAGAAATTTATTGAAAGGGAAAAATCACGACTTTCATCTTGTTTTATTTTATACCCAAACTTTGATCTTCATTTTTTGAAGTCATAACCTCAGCCAATTTTTTCACAGTCATATAATGCTGCACTTTTAAGATTATCAGTAGTAGATAATAAGTAATCATACCCGTGAAAAATGTTATAAATTTTTCGTATCAATATTAATCCCATAAGTTTCATCTGTAAGCCTATTATTAACGACCTATGACATTCTGTCACAGTAATTAATAAACATTCAACCCCTTAAAGGTTTAATTTTCAGACTGTACCTGCTGACATAATAAATTGAAATGATAGGTACTGACAGCCAATACATGGCGGCAAACACATCTGATTGTAATTCAAAGAAACTCAATCCTGTTGTATCTGGAGGTACGTTAAATTCTGTCACTCATGATGTACTATAATTAATTCAGCAACGTTAGCTCAACATTAATCAATATGTTTAATTATGATGATGATTTTTCAACAGGTATTATAATTGGTCGTTCCATGAGAAGATCTATGCACAGAATGAATGATTGCCAGGCAAATAATTATCAAAGATATTCATTCTTACTCCATATACGACGCTGGATCACTGAACTATGGAACAACGTAATTAAACGTTTCAAAAACATATTTCAAGAAGCGCGTCGTTTAGAAATGCTTAGGAGTTACGGAGCCAGGTCCTAATTTAATTAATATTATGCAATGCATAATTTATAACATACTTAATGTTCTTCAATTATTTTATCTTAGATCTGGTTCCCCTGTCCTAGTGTCCACCAGCAACCGTGTATTAAATACGGATTCGGAGCAAGAAAAGACTTTCTGGCGGGAGGGTCGACCAAGTAAATCTGAAAAAAGGTCATCCACGTTGATAATCTATTCGAAAGCTCGTGCGACAAAGAATTACTGTACATCGGGTACTAAATCAAAGGATCTAGATGTTATGCAACATATGACTTCAGACTACATGATTCATGGGGAGTTCGTTAATGATCAGCGTAATGTAAATTCTACAAAGGGAACTGAGAGTTCATTTTCTTCAAGACTTGATGACGAATACAATGCTTTGTACAGAAAGCGCAGCAGCATTCATGACGGACATCATTTACGCGAATCGATCAGCGAAATGAATATACAATCTAATAACCCTAATGGCGATTGTTCTCTTGAGACTCATATTGTTAATAGTGTAAGTCGAGTCCAAGGAAAGAATACAGATTGCGAGAGGAAGGAAAGTGAATCCGGAAATGGGGAGTCGGAAAAAAGTCATACTAATATTATGCATTTAAAAGATCAAAGTGACTGTTCGACGATCGACAATGGGAAGTGGATTCAAACTGTCTGTTTTGGAAGCGTTTGGTACTCAAAGTCAGAACTTAATATGTCTGCAGGACACAAAAGCAATCGTCGTAGGAAACAAGCTTCGCGAATTCCTAGATTACTTAATTCGCCGAGAAAACGACACATTTCGAAAAATTAAATTTCGTAATTTTAAATTTATCTGTAAATGTCCTTAGATACTATGGACAAGTATTGTGATATTTTGAAAACTTTTATTTAAAAATTTAAAAAAAACGAATGCAATGATGTTTTTGCTATGTTTCTGTTTATTTATGTCAATATATCGAACGCATTGATCATGCATATTTATCAATTATTATATGACAGCTGTCAAATTGGATTAAGGCCTTTGAGTTGAAAGGCTCTGTATACCTATGGTACATATCGATTGTCAAAATGGAATTTGTCACATGATCAGAGACATTCGGGAATTTTTGAAAGAAACGAAAAATTGTTCACGACATCGCGTAGATTTTCAAATTACGTACATAAATTATACAAGTTATATAAAATCACAATCAAAGATCAAAATTGATATTCCAGGAATGCGATATCAAAAAAACAAAGGTAACAAACCACACGAAGATCTGTCAAAATGGCCTGATAAAGTGCAACAGAGTACAGAATCATTCACATCCGAGGAGTGTAACGAGGCTACACCGGATCAAGCTCTCTGTCGTTGGCTCCACCAGATATGGACCATTTCGAACAATGTTACGTCACGTTTGAAATATCTTCTAAGAGTATCCCCGAGCTCACGTACAAGCAGCAGCGATGAGAGCCTGGAGACGAATGGCGATGAAAGTTCCAGCAATGAATTAACTACCTTTGACGATGCTGTAGAAACTGAAGAAGAGTCTATTAGGCATCATGATAGATCCGCCTATGGGCATCATTCACCATGTGGACATAGAATACCACATGGGCATTTGTGTGTCCCTGGTCTACCATGTGGGAAAGATGCTTCTGAAGAGCATCTTGTCATTGAGGAAAGGAACCTTCGGTCGCCCGAGATAAAAATTCCAGGAAATGTTTTCTTACGAAATTCTGTTCCCCGTCCAGTTCTTGTGTTACCTAGAATTCATCATGAGAATAACGGCCCTAGAATGTACGTTCCTGAAGTTTTTCAACACGGAGTTAGGACAGATTGTCGGTACGTTTAATTAAAAAAAAAATTATTCGTTGTCATTTAGAAAGTCAAATTTCAATGTTACAGGTACCATAACTGTGAAACTAGAAATTATCCGGCGTATTGGAATGAGTATGATCAGATAAGACAACGTAGAATGGAGGATCTAGTTGGATATGAAATTCCTCACAGATTAAGTCCAACATCTTTAAAGCCAAAATCAGAAGTCAATATTGATAGGAATGATTATCAAAAGATGAATAATTTTTCTAATCATTCAACTATACTTACTGTTGATGCATCAGATGTTTCTAAGAATTTAAATTGTACGACTAGGCAGAACAGAATTTCAGAGGGATCATCAATCCAAAGTAATAGAAACTTGAAGAATTCTTTAATAGACGCAAAGTCTCAAAAAAACGGTTCGGACTCACGATTATCAGACATACCATCTCAGGATCCAAGTTCCAATGACAATTTGAAGGATGGTTTATCTTTAGAATTTTCTTTACATTCTGCCGCTGAGGAAAATGTATCTATCAAAAATAAGAATCTTGAATCGCACGATATAAGGCGAGATGAACCGGAAAAACATGTAGAAATGAACGTAGACGATGAGGAGATCATCGATTCACTAAAAGTAAATGTAATTGATAATGGAACAAACAGTAAGACGCAGAATAAAATCGCAGCGTCTAATGAATTATGTCAAGAGAAAAAGTTCTCTTTGACAGCAGAAAGTTGCTTCGATACATTGCTAACCAGTTTGAGAGCCAAAATGAACACCCTAAATGCAGAGACGCATTTAAACGGTGTAACAATGTTGAGATCAGTAACAACAGAGAAAGTAAAAAGTTCTTTGAGTTCTATGACTGATCCCAATGTAAATGATATTAACTGTACATTAGAAAAGTATAGTAAAACTGTGAAGGAATGTAAAGCAAACTGTGAGGATACAAGGCCATCATTTTCAGAGAGAATTCAGGATATATGGCATGACAGTAGTAAAGTTCCATGGAATTCATTTCACAAGGAAGAGCCATTAAAGCTAATGTCTAACGAAAGAAAAGAACCAGCTAAAATGTCTATATTTGGATTAAAAAAACAAAGTAGCTTAGGTCGCTCTTTTGGAGAATGTGGTACTGCTATAAAACTAGCTAATATTTTAGAAGCAATGACTGAATTAAAGGCTGGAAAAAGTGCGTCACAAATATCCAGAACATTAGAAGAGCCACAATGGTTGTTACCTGATGAAACCAAATCCAAAATACATGTTGGAATACAATACTCTTCCAGTGCTTTAGCGATAGAGGATAAAAAATCTTTCAGGAATGAGAACTCTAAGGGATATGAAAAATTTGATAAGAAACTGGTTAATCTCTCTCATGAAACGCCCAGATCACTACAAATCTTTACAGAACACAGTATTTTGCCAGTGTCGACAGTAGAAATAACACCTTTAACTCACCAAATTCAAAGTTTTGCTCAGTATCATCAATTATTTCCACACACGTTGAGAAGCATAAATTCTACGTTTTCTTCTGATTGCAGCGATCTTTCCAAACAACACTCCATCAAAATGAAAAGTCCTGTTATGCAAGATACTACTGATGTGACAATACCTGATTATAAATTGAAGAAGTATGAATTGTTACCACAGAATATAAAAGTACCACCATCAGGTAACTGCCAGATGCTTGTACAAGAAAGTATATCGACTAGGATTCGTTCTTGGTTATTAAAAAAATTTCATCAGAAGAGGAACAATGCTAATCTTCCAGTTGGTCAACGATTCAAACGAATAAGACCTTATGTGATCAATAAAAAAGTCTCCAACTTATTGAAGCACATTAAACGAAAAGGAAAACTTCGGAATGAATTAAAAGAAGCTCACATTTTTGAAAAATTTCCAAAAAGGATGCCAATACCTCCAGTTAGGAAAAGGCGAAAACGGTTTAATGCTTTGAATAAACAAAATGTTGATGCTGTACTAAAGAACGTTATACTTCCAAACAGTACCGACAATATAAAATCTATTAATAAAGAATGTACCAATATGAATTCAACCTCATCAAACAATAGTAATAACGAGAGTAATTTAGCTAAAAATATCAAAGAAGAAACTCATGTTGATTCCACTCCCATTAATGTTACGTCTAGTAAGTTATTTATCAAAGAATCAGTGATGAACTCAAGTTCTCAAAAAAATATAATGGATCAAGTAAAAAGTATTAAAGAAACTGACATATCAAATAATCAGAATAGAGTACCAATACAATTGAATGTCAAGGATTCTTTCTCGTTACCTGGCAAAAGTTGTCTTAAACTTGACACTGAAGTAACTGGAAACATGTCATTCATCGATACAATGGATGATCTGAGGACTTCTGAATTAGAAATGAGACAAGATATAGATAAAATAAATTCTAGTTCAAGGATAACTAATAGTTCCCCTAGGATTGCTGATTCATGTGAGACTATCAAGGTCCCATTGAACAATTCTATAACTGATACAAGTATAAACTGTAAAATACCAGGATTAGATAATAAAAGAGCTTCCATAGACAAAAAAGAATTTTATCGTAAAAAATATCAGTTTTTATCTAAGCAAATAATAAAGAAAAAGGAGTTATGTTTGAAACCATTGGAAGCGGAAAACGCAGAGAGCAAGATATTGGTAGAAAAAAAGGAAAGGAATATAAATAGCATAATGCAGGATGACGTAACTGACAAAAGTGATAAAGAACAGTCTTCGATTAAATACAAAAAGCATCAAAACTCTTATAAAAGGACAAAAAATGTAAAGTCTAAGTGCATTATTCAATCACTCAGTCTAATAAAGGAGGTAGAACCGCTCAACGAAAAAATTGTTTCATCCTTAAATTCTAATTCAAAGATATCTAAAGATAATGTTGCATCCTTGAATAAGTCATATAGACCGGAAGTAAAAAAAGTGCAATTAATCTCCTGCGGAAATGAGGTAAAAGATGCACCACCGGAAATGAATAAAAATGTAATACCCATCAAAGAATACAAGATGGAGAATCAGAGTACGCAATCTTATGTCTCTTATAATAATAAGAAAAGAAGTTTGCAAGCAAAAAGATCTTTGAGTAAAGTTGAAGTTAAAATACCGATAACCTCAATAAAAAGTCAAGATAAAGATTTATCGTACGGTAGTAGCAGAGTCGCCAATAATTCTGTGCAGCCATGCTTAGACAATAAAACCGAATCAAAGAAAATTACGACCACTGATCCGTGTTCAATTTCCCAAGAAATTTCACAAAATAAACAAACAGAAAAAGCTTTAGCATCAAACGATTCACGCTCACCAGTTGCATCCAATAGTATCGCAACAAGAGTGAATAGACGTAATTTAAATGAGAATAAATTGATGTATTTGTCTCGCATAAAGAAAAAAATGGAAGAGAGTAGAAACACGAAACTTTCAATCACCAAGGGGATCAAGGCTGAATCAGATGTAGTTCTACAGATGAGTAATGACAATTGTACTACTACAGAGAAACGAAACAAATCTATTAGTTACGCTCTCTTAGAGGAAGGTCTCTGTGGTCCGGAGAATTCTGGATTTCTTGGTTCAACGGAAGGCAACATTAAAATTTCGAACAGACGCTCACAGTATGAAGCAACAAAAATTCTCGAACGTTTAATGCAAGTTAGTGAAAAAGTCGAAAGCACAATGGTCAAGAAGAATTCAAGCAGCGAAAAAATAGAAAGTACAAAGTCAAAAGAAAAATCAGAATCACGTTATGCACGAAGCGTCCTTTATTCTTCTGGGAATTTAAAAAAAATACCACTGGATGATTTAGCAAGGAAAACTATAATGAAGTATTCAAATACTAATCGCGAAATGTTAAGCGATAATATACGTTCTGTAAAGTGATCAAAGTCAGAGGAAACAGGGTTTCCACTACTTCAAGACCAAGCGCATCTTTGAGCAAGGACTGTTAAATTGTAACAAAATCGTTTAACCAGGACGTGTCCACGTGGGTTACGCAATGAATGACACTGAACAGTTTGCATATCATTACGTAATAACGCGAATCATTATCACGTGTCTGAATTTTACCATCCGTATTTAACAAGAGAATTTCCAAATATTCATGGTTGGATTGATTAATGATAGTACGTCTGTATATAAATCATACGTTTCACAGTCTGGCGATCCAACTGTCTCTCGTTTTACTATGATAAAACCTTGTTTCATATTAAAAAATCAATTAGGTAGAGTAATTCTATATGGTACATTAGATTCGTCGTGTGCAATCAGCTGCATGTGTAACTAATTGTACTTATTTCAATTTATGTGTCTGTCCTTGGTAGCCTGCTGTTTAATTATTTCCGTAATATAATTGTGACACTATATACATTTTTTTAAATGAAATCGTACGAATAATCCAGCTAGGTTTCCTCGAGTCTGAAAAAAAAGATCTAAGTATCTCATCGCGTCCAAACTTCATGATGAATGAGTAAAAGTTTCTAGAAGTAGACCTGAGCAAGAAGAGGTCAGTGAAATATATGTCAAGAAAAACCTATGCTCCGTTCACACCGCAGTATAAAAAAAATCAGGCCAGTGAACCAAGTACCTGTAGTAAAATAAATTGAAATGCTCAATATGAGGAAATAGAATGCTAGTTTACAGAATGATTCACATTTAATTAAATTACCAGCATTCAGCTGGCTTAGCTCTGTTCGTTCTATATGCGTTACACATAAAACCTACGTCCAAGTAATCTAGGCAACAGATAGGCAAGAAGAAAAATTTTAAAGTCAGTTATATTCTAACGTATTTTTGATAATCCGAGCAAATTGTACAAAGTTCGATTTTGCATCTTTGATATTGAAATTGCTATCAGCTGGCCAGCTGACTAATCTGTGACTATCCGTAAGTTGACGCCCAACGTTTAAGTAACGTCATTCTGATCGTTGCCACTTCTCTTTTTAACACGACCCATTCACATCTTGTCAGAATCCGAGTTGTCCAAGTGGTGTTCGTCGACGTCGACGGAACCTCGACGGGGAGTTTTGAGTGCGTGGGGCTAAACACGAGAGAACACGACGGAACACGACAAGCCGATTGCCAGTATCGCTGCTCTATCAGGGAATCTGCCTGCTCGGCCTGCTCATATATCTCGTGCTTGTTCACCACGATCCGTGAAGGTTCAGTGTACCACGATTTTCATCGGTTCCTGTCACGTATTTATTGATAAGGAATTACCTATTGTTCAGTCTTCTTTTGTGGGATTGATTACAACGCCGGCGATTCTCATCTTTAAAATTGGTGAATAGCAAACGTCATTCTGGCGAAAGTTTCTATCTTCATACATTTTGTTATTGGCTATCTCGCTTGTAGTATGTTAAGTATTTCTTGACATGCAATTCTTAACAAAGTCGAGCAAGCATTAAGTTGACCAGCTGCTAAACCTACTTTTACATTTATTCATTTATATTATGAATATTTCCTTGTATAAGATTATTCTGAGTAACATATTGACTTTGTAATGTTTTCTCGTTTTGATAATGACTCAAAGCTTTATTATTGGTTTTATTACGTGCTTCTTAATAATTTGAAGTTCATTGTTATTTTTGGTGACTTGGCATGTAGCGTATGGTGTGTTAGAAGAATTTTATTGTTAACAACAAATGGATTTTCCTTAGGTGGAAAAACAACAAAGAGGCAAAATGTTTAGTTGGTTGAATCGAGACGACAGTGTGAAACAGGATCTCTTTGAGAATGTCACGGAAGGTCTTAAGAAGATCTATAAGTCAAAACTCTTGCCATTGGAACAGCATTATCAGTTTCATGATTTCCATTCGCCACAACTCGATGATCCAGATTTTGATGCAAAACCAATGATTCTTCTTGTGGGTCAATACTCCACAGGAAAAACAACATTCATTAAATATCTATTGGAGCGTGAATTCCCAGGAATTCGAATTGGCCCTGAGCCTACCACAGATAGATTCATTGCTGTGATGTACGACGAAAAGGAAGGTGTCATTCCAGGCAATGCCTTAGTTGTTGATCCAAATAAACAGTTTCGTCCTCTTTCAAAGTTTGGCAATGCCTTCTTAAATCGATTTCAATGCTCTACCGTTGCATCTCCAGTATTGAAAGGTATCTCCATAGTTGACACTCCTGGTATATTGTCAGGCGAGAAGCAACGGGTATGTAATGATATAATTATTCAATTAAAATGTTATAATATCATTTAAATAATAAACTATTCCATATAATCAATGTATTTTCTTAATATCCTAGGTTGACAGAGGCTATGACTTCACTGGAGTGTTGGAATGGTTCGCTGAAAGGGTCGATAGAATAATCTTATTATTCGATGCTCACAAACTAGATATATCTGATGAATTTCGACGATCGATAGAAGCTCTGCGTGGTCATGATGACAAAATTAGAATTGTTCTCAACAAAGCAGACATGATCGATCACCAGCAATTAATGCGCGTGTACGGTGCTCTTATGTGGTCTCTTGGAAAAGTTCTTCAGACTCCAGAAGTAGCACGCGTATACATTGGTTCATTCTGGGATCAGCCATTGAGATACGATGTAAATAGAAGGTAGGAAGTACAATTTTTTTTATTTTAGAAATTTTATTGATCCTCATGCACTGCATAAATAGTCTTGAAGCAGTTTCTAATATTTACACAAATGATTACCTAGAGTATAAGATACTAATACGTTCAATCAGCGAGAGCATAAGAACACTGTTTGCTTTATGTATAAACGATCTTGGACTTTAAACAAACTATTTTTTTTTTACATTTGCAACCAACGTGTGACGTTCATAAGTATTACTATTGAAATTGCGACCATGATGATAACTATAACCTAATAGTGATTACATTCATCTAACGAGTCTGGACTTCGTATCTAACGTAAAATACATTTCGCTTGTAGATTATTCGAGGACGAGGAGCAGGACCTCTTCAGAGATATGCAATCATTACCAAGAAATGCTGCGCTTAGAAAACTCAATGATTTAATAAAAAGAGCGCGACTTTCGAAGGTAAATATTTCCTATCATATATATTATTAATTTGTATACTGAACGTTTATTAAGATGAATACTCATGTTAATGTTCAACTTAAAGGTGCACGCGTACATAATCAGTGCATTGAGAAAGGATATGCCTAGTGTTTTTGGCAAGGAGGCTAAGAAGAAGGAGCTTATAAAAAATTTGGGCCAAATCTATGATCAATTACAGCGCGAGCATCAGATCTCACCGGGTGATTTTCCAGACTTAAAGAAAATGCAAGAATGCTTGGCACACCATGATTTCACTAAATTCAATCCACTTAAACCGAGGTTACTTGAGATTGTCGACAAGATGCTTGCAGAGGATATTGCCAAGCTTATGGCAATGATACCACACGAAGAAATCTCAACAGTGTCCGAGCCTCTCATCAAGGGTAAGTGTTTCGAATTTGTATAATATTTATAAAATAATTATACTCCTGCACGTAAACTAAACACTAAGAGCTTTTGTTGCAAGTCTTCACTAATGAGATACCGTACATTCGGTGACTCACTTTTAAAAAGAATCTTAGAAACGGTTAAAGTTCTACATCTCTTTCAAACGAATTAGCATGTCAAAGAAAATATATTAAGTAAATAATATTGAAGGAATAAAGAATGTAGAATGATGAAACCGTTGATAAAAGTACTGACGTCTCCTTCGAATGACAATTGCAATCTTCTCTGTGCTAACTACTATGCCAAGATTGAAACTAATTAAACATCAAGTACTGGTATACTAATCAAGTATATATTTCTAGGGTAATGAATTATATTGTATCAGCCACGTTATCAGTGTCCTATTTTATAGACCTTATCTATCACGTCACAAAATTTCTTAAAACCCTACACGTATCTAACTGTAAAGTTAAATCAAGAATATTTATAAAACTAGACTAAGTTATTAGGATGTTACAAAAAATAAGTAAAAACAGGAAATTTATAGCAAATGACAATCAGTTGATACTTGTCTGTTTATGAGGCTTCTATAGTGACTCATGATTGCTGATACTATTTTATCTATTTTACACTCATGCAAGATACTAAAGGTGCAGACTACAGCCAATTTCGCATGGAGTTTAATATTTTCAATAAGGCTTAATCGGTTTGCTACAAACAAATTGAGTAACTGAAATATGTTTGACAGGTGGTGCTTTCGAAGGAGTTGAGGATCAAGTCAGCCCCTTCGGTTACAAGAGAGGTGAAGGCATCGATGCAGGTGCTGGTGAACCTGAATGGATAGTTAACAAGGAAAGATACAAATATGATTCCATGTTCGAGAGTCTTGGTCCATCCGATGGCAAGATCACTGGAGCTGGTAAGCGTAACATTAATTTTTATCTTAGCATTGCAATTTTATGTTGCCTATCAAATGCAAATATTTATAGATATTAATTTCCCATGGGAATCGCAAGCTTTGATTAGCGAACATTCAGTTATTTCATTATATCTATATTTGATATCTTGATGATCCCTAACGACGGTCTGATAACTGTTGACTAACATTTGTTAGAAGCAAATAAGTAGGTGAATTGATAAGCAAAGAGTTGAATGTTGGCGGTCGACTGATACTGTCGTATGATTAATTTTTTATTTTATTTCAAGAATTGTTTATTCCTGCTTTTTATAAGCTTAATCAATATCAGCAATTTGTTCTACAAGTATTACACACTTTCATTTATTTCTGCCTTGTTATTTCTACTTTCAGCTGCAAAATCAGAGATGGTCAAGTCGAAATTGCCAAACAGTGTTCTTGGAAAAATCTGGAAACTATCCGACATTGATAAAGACGGTCTTCTGGACGCTGATGAATTCGCTCTGGCGATGCATCTCATCAATGTGAAGCTCGAAGGATACGACTTACCTACGGAACTTCCGGATCATCTGGTTCCACCCTCGAAGCGTGACATATGAACATTCAAAATATTTATTTCCAATCATGAATGTCACGTCACTCGCTTTTAGTTTTAATCCGCCAAATTGCTGATTATAGCTAAAAATTCAACTGACTCATTGCACAGGACGTATTCATAAATAAGATCAGTTGACAGACCTGGGAATATACAGATCAATCACAGTTTTCTATATTCAATTAATTATCTATTTCAGTCTCGAGCGACAGATATACATTTAAATTAAGTAAAGTGTCATCTGTCGAGCACTAAAGTAGATAATTAAGTCTCAAAATACTGCAACAAATTTTTTACGACCATCCAAGATTTGTACAATCAGATACAAACGTAAGGAAAACAAAGTTCAGGATAACAATTACTTTAGAATCAAGTATAAAGGATTCTCCATACCGAAAATGCATTTATGGAATTTAGTATCAAATTAATAACGATCATTACTGACTGATCCACATCGTTAGGTATGAGTCAACTTATTTTTTTCTTTTCAAAAAAAAGTAATTTCAAATGACCCAGAAACAAAAGTAGCAAAATCTATCGCAGAAGGATATTTTGTAATTTCTTTATATGTTTAACTACGTTGATTAGCATAATTGTAATAATTTCAACATATAATCTTATTAGTCAAATTGAAGATGGCGAGGTACACTGGCGTGACGCTAAAAAAATTGGAGCTAACTAAATAAGCACTAACGTCTACCTACAAACGATTAGAGCTTGGCTCCTGTTTTTCTTCTTTCAATTCTTATCATCGTCTCGCATATCTCGTTCGGCAGAATCGTCAAGGGAAGTTACGATGCTAATAAAATGGCATAATTCCATAAATAGAACCGACGAGCTAATTGAATTCTCCGGTATCTGTTACGTTATGTAAGTCCGATCGTACCTACGCACACGTGACGCGTCTACACGCATGCAAATTGTTAAGCACACGGGAAGTTCGTTAACTGCTAACTCCGATCACACAATTGAAATGGATAATGGCGCTGCTACAAAATTACCTTGTAGTATATCTTTGTATTACACAAATGCATCCTGCATATTCATAGACGCTTGAGCAATCTTTGTTAAACATAACGCCATTGATTATTTATAACATTATTGAACACTGGAGGATCATAAGTATAAGGATCGTTCATTTTGTTTTATTCGATCCGATGTACTTTTATTTTTCTTTCTTTCTTGGAAAAGAGAAGAACTTTCTTCGATCGCACGAAACCCGCTCTAAAGTCCTTTTATTGATCCAATAGATCAATTTTGATTCTTAAATATCAAATTCGTTTTCACGGGGAATCTCGGTATTACCATTTCTTTAGTTTTTCGAGATTTATTATCATTACGGCTTTTGCGATAATCATTCCTAACTAATTGTTTCGTCGTTGATTCACATTCAGCTGCTTCTCGAAAATATTTTAACAGAGTCGCTAGTAGTATTGTTATTAATTATTGATCTCTTGTAGAAAACTGTCCTTTTCGTTTACTCTTGAAAATTAGTTCTGCAATTTTTGGACTTTATTAATCAATGGATGATTTATCGTCACGATCAATGCCTCTCGCGCTACGCCAACCAAAGATATAATTTACATTATTCTAACGAATTGCAAGCGGAAATCTCAATCGCATCATTGGAATTTATATTCAGTTCTTATTGACTTTCCTTTGATTTCGGTTTGTAATTAATTATAGCGAGAACATATTCTCTCTAACTCCGTCGGGACTGATCCTCCGTACTTTCGATATATATTGTAAAAGAAAGGCAGTAGTGGGTCGACATAAAGGAAAACACAATTTATTTATTTATCGTTAATTAAGTAAACGTTCGAAGAAACAACGACAAGAGCGGAGTTAAATCGAACGAACAATTGGATCACACCATTTTTCATTAGCACTGCCTCTGCACGACTTGACTGTATGTGATATATCGAGATATACATATATATCTATAAAAATATATTTATATAAAATTTTGCTTTTCTGTTAAAAACTGGCAGAATGATCAGTTGATTCGCGTCGCGATCGAGATCTTTTATTTTTCTCTTCGGAAAGAAAATCGTGATCATTCGAAGATTTTTAAACGGTATTAATATCAAATTGAATACTATCCCTTTTTCTGGAAATTCGTAAATCTGTTTTCATTTATGTTCTTTTCTCGAAACACGGGGTAAATGCGTGCGAAAAATTATATTTCTGCAATACGTACTCTGATTGATTCCTTCGATTTTCTACTCTTATCATCCAATTGATTGTACTGCAGGTACACAATTTTCATATATTTTTTTTTACATAAAAGCTGTTTTCTTTACTGTCTGTGCACGTTGTATGAACCCGTCAACTTTTATTGTACATCGGTGTGCGATAGCGTAGAAAATTGTGTCGGCAGATTACAAAGAAAATCGAAAGAGAGAAACGTAGAAACGATTTTTAATTGCAACAATTTTAAGGAAGAATTATTGTACGTGAACATAATTGAAGAGTGGAACGACGGATAATTTTTAATGTTTTCATGCAAAAATTGTATAAATCATTTTATAAAGCCGTATATTTAAAGAAAAGAATATATATATTTCATATGTATATGAATTGTATTTAGTATATTATGTTATTCGATATCAAACTGAATTCAATAGTCCATGTTTAGTTTTTGACAGGCGGCACTCCCTTAGAAAGATACATACAGAATAATATTATCAGGCATTTGTAGGAAGGAACTTTTTATTTGTTTAAAATACAAAAGGCCTAGAAAAAAATGAGTATATTTTGGAATAACAATTTCAAAGTTATCAGAGATTCAGTGAAATTATATTGTTTGATATGTTAAACTTAAACTATTAAATTTGCATGGAAAGTCAGATCGCTGTGCACTATTACACGACGTAAAATCAGATCTTATAAAGTATCGTGTGTTTAAATTGAAAGACGCTAAAAAAAAAAGTAAAGTAAAAAATGACGTGGAACATTTTTATCATGAATTAAGGCACCTAAGGAATTTATCATCAAAGCTCATCGCGCTTTCGATTACTCAGGGATTTTAAGAATGATAATACTTCGTCCTTTATAGTGTCTGCTGTGGTTCCTTCGATTCGTTGACCTTCATAAATATTATGATGATTCTGATTTGGACTGTAAATCATTAAAGTGGGGTAAGCACGTACCCCAGAGCGCCCACAGTGCTGCCTGTAATTGTCACAATTTATACGTGCAAATCGAACCTTTCCCTCGAGTAGCTGTAAGCAAATGAGCAATATAGAGAATCAATAAAAAGAGCTAGATAAACGATTAAACCGCAAGCATACCTGAGCAGCAACAGCAAAATGAGGCTCTAACACTTGGCAATGGCCGCACCAAGGAGCAAAGAAATCAACAAGCCATACGTCGTCGCCATTTAGGACTTCGGATTCAAAGGCGGTTGGATTCAAATTCTCAACCTTCACTGGGAAAAATTGCACAATCCATCTTAGGACTGACAGTGCATCTCTTGCTCCGCTGTACAATCTAGGTCATGAAATACTGAGATTAAGTAATTGAATGACAGTTGATGGATATGGTAAAGGAATAAAAATACAAAAGGTACTCACGCCACTGTACTCAATCCTTCACTACCAATTGGATATAATCTAATTGTTGGATAACTACGAATACCCTGGGAGCCACACAGTGCAGACTCTGCTTCGCAGTCCACACTGGCAATTTTAACAAAGGATAAGGCACGCAATGACTTTGCCACCGATGTCCATTCTGGAGCAAATTGTTGGCACGGACCACACCAAGGAGCAAAGTAATCGACTACCCATAGCAACTTTGCTTTCTTCTTACCAAGTCTTTGGTTAAAGTTTTTGGACGTTAGGCTCAACACTGAGGACGAGCGATGAGTCAATAAAAAAAATACAATGTTGAGCTTAATCGATTATGAATATTATTAAAATTACCTGAAGGATTTCTTGCCTCGTTAATAAATTGTATTATATTTGGCGCCGTTTTTTCCACGGTAAATTGATGCGTGTTACTGCCGTTTATTAACATGGCCGTTGGATAAGAACGTATATTGTATTGTCGACATATTCCAGAGTGAACTGTACAGTCTACAGTACCAAAATGGATGACAGATGGCTCAAATTCTAAAGAAGCTTTCCGTAGCTCTGGTAGAAACTTTAAACAAGGTGGACACCATGGTGCGTACCAGTCTACAAACCATGCTTCATTACCTGTAATTAACGATCAGTAGTTATCGTTTCCAATTTTAGTTTCAAAGTCACTTGAAGTCGGTCTATCGTTACCATTATTTCTTTTTAAGATAGAGACTATCTTTTCTGCTGACAAAGCCCAAACATTCTTTGCTTTTATGCTATGTTCAGCAAATTTTGCAATGTCATTAATTGTATTTTTTCCATGACTTAATTCAAAAGCTCCACCTGGCTTAAGTACGCCCCACATCGGATAGTGGTTTACATTGAGATCGTTGCAAAGATCTGAATATCTACCACAGTGTATTTTGCCTGTAATTGTAAATGAATATTTTTTATCTTCGTTTACAAGGAACTTATATATATTAGATAACTGATGAAAGTCTCTTACCTAAATTGATATCGTGCACGATACTGGGAAGTTTTTTTAATTGTAAATCTAATTCGGTCGCGTGGCCAATGTAAAAGCAAATGAGCCAGCCAACGTCTGATTCAGATTCAAGACGTTTTTTAATATCCTGCGTAAATCATTGTTAATAAATTTCATAAAGTGACAAAGATCAGTTTTCAAATATATAGGAATTGGTAGGAAAATTATTTAAACTGTACCTGGAATTCATCGCTACTGACATCTTGAGGTTCTGGTAATTGTTCCAAGACTTTTTGAACAAGAGTATTGACATCGTCCTCGTAATCGAAGAATACCGGGGTCCAGGAATTGTCACTGTTTACTGGTAAGTAAACAGCAGCGGTGTCTTGCGAAAGTGTGTCTTCGCAATGGTCCTCTTCGCATAAGAATATTCGTACATTTATCATCTTGTCCTTGGTGATTATATATATAAAAAAAAAAGAATATGATTGAACGTCCATAGTACGAGCAAATAGAAAAATAATATAAACGTTTGCACAAGTGGACATTAAGTATAATCATAATTACAAATATTGCAGCTATTTTTAACCGCTCATCAGGTGTGTAACAATTCCGTTGAGTGCCACAGGTGAATATAAGAGTTGGTCGATTGGTTTTCTCTGTTCCACGTAAAAGGACGTTCCAAAGGTTTTTATTTATTTCTCGAATATTAGCTTCTAGTCTGTCCAAAACAAAGCGCATGATAGCTGAATGAGTTTTCTCATTGGTATATCTAATACCATGTTGCGAATTCTGAAAGAAAATGATTGGTTTATGTTCGCAGTGCAATATTTAAATGACAGTAATATGCAGTTTGCAATTTATTGGTACCTTTGGGTAATGAAGAATGGTAGGATACGAGCGTATGCCAACTTGACTACAAATATTCCAGTCGTCCTCGCAATTCACAGCTCCAACCCTTATTACTCCTTCTAAATCTTTAGCAATCCTTCGCCAGACTGGTGCTAAAGTATGACAGTGACTACACATTGGAGAATAAAAATTGACCAGCCACATTTTTTCAGAATTGGTGACGCTGTCAACTGAAATAATTTGTATCATATGAGAGATATGTGATAACAGAAATAGAGATGAGCCTTAACATTAACGGTGGTACTCACAATAATCATTTCTGTTCAGAGTTATGACTTCAGGATCATCATCATAAATACCAAAATTATTTTGATAATAATTCCAGGAATGGTACTGCCTTTGTTTATTTGTGCCATCGAGACCCTCTTCGCCATAAAGATCATATTTCTTTTTTAAATCAGGATCTTTTAAGACTTCATACACTGTTGTAAGTTTTACAAATCTTTCGTGTGCTTTAGGATCATCCTGAACATGTGAAAAACATATTATCTAAATGTTTGAGACGATTAAAATAAAATGCCGCCTATATCTACTTAAAGTATACTTTGTTTTTATCAGGATGATGAGTAACAGCTAGTTTTTTAAATGCTTTTCTTATTTCCCTCTCATTAGCATCTCTTTTAATACCCAGTAGCTCATAATAATCTTCCGCCGATGAGAGCGCAATTATCAGTAACAATAATAAAGTTCCCCAATACCTGAAAAAATAATCAAAGTTGATCATAATAACAAAAAAGGATAGTTAAAATTTTGAAAGCAAAATCAGTAATACTAGAACATGTTTTTGCACTATTTAACTTGCTCTACATGAATGTTCCCCAAAATTAGACTGAACGAAGCAATAATAACAAAAATTGATGTAGCTTACTCCCATGAAAATCACGCAAAAAAAAAAAGAAAAAGATTATACAGATAATAAGCCGGCATCGTACTACATGTATATATGAGTACAAAAAAGCAGCTAGAAAGCAATTTACTAAATGGGTTTCAACCGAGTGTCAGGAATGTAAGAAAGTACCTGAAAAGTGTACTTGGAGACTAATTATATGAAATTATCCTAAATATTTGTTGCTTCTACTAATAAATGACAGTCGTCACGTGGCCATGACATTCGTGGATTATATTGGATGCACCAAGAGTCCTCAGGTACTTACATCTTTATCTCCGTTTCCAGACGCTCTACAAAATACTGAGTTCCGACTTGTTATCGGTTCTTTATCTTTAGTTTTTTTATTTGTGGTTCCACCATGTTCATCATCAGCCGCCCACTACATGGAACTACAGATTTACCATTCGTTCCCTATTTGGAGTACAGGCCTGAGATATGAAGCCTCACCTAGCCTTACCTAAAAAAAAAGGATCTTTACTGTTACTAACCAAACATTACACAGCATCTGAAAGATGATTGATTCATTGAAAAGTATCAAATACATCTATTTTGAAATTCTTACAGTTAGTTGTGTTTCAATCGTACACAAAATTCGAACTTTATTTAACGATATACCCTTTCGCTTACTTACCGATACTCAATATTTAACGAATCTTACGGAGATGAGTCAAAAATAGTGACATAACTTATTAATAAACTTAAATAATTAAGCAGCTATGTCAATAAAAAATATCGTGAAAGTCGGAATTGAATTTTTTAAGTTTATTGGTTATAGTATAAAAAGTATTTGTTCGCTTCACGAATATCCATTTGTCTTTCGGATGGAATTTTAGAGAATGTCGTATTAGAGAAAGGAAATTGTAAAAAATGGCGGTAATATTCTGGACATGAAAGTTTAAATAAAAAAGCAGGGGTGGTGGATTCGATGGAAATGAATTGTCGAAAATTAGGCAGGATAAAAGTTTCGTTCATAGAAACTGTCCTTTAATGCGCGTGTTCCAAGATCAATATGCCTCTCTTTATCTATATACTCTGTAGTTGTCACGGACTGTACGTGTTTATGACCGACCAACGGTTGACAGCTGTCAATTGAGCATAAGTCAGTAGTGAGTCACGACGCCTGTCACTTCTCCTGTTCTTCGGTAGAAGAAAGAAAACTGTGGCCGCATAGGTAAACCTGAATCGAAAGTATAACGCTTGCAGTCACGCGATTGGCATCCTCACCGCCTTGCACTCACTCCTAGTGTGAATACGACTCATGCTTTGTGTGCTCCTTTAGCATCTCAACCGAAAGCATACGTCTTTCGATCGAGAATTAAACGTCGGTCAGCAACAGGTATCGCACCACATCACCTACCCCTTTGTTCAGATGTCCAGGTATTTTTTGTAAGAACGCCTTTTATTTTATTTGTACTCACCTTCTCATGATCATTCATGCCACACTTGATTTACCACTTTGTATCTGTATTTCAGCGACATCGCCGGCATGGCATCCAGTTCTGTCAGCCAGGAAGACTTTGATAATGATTTCGAACTCACCTCACGTAGATCCAGGATCAGAACAGCACGGGCACGTGTAGTACCACCCAGAGCTGGAGACGTATCTTCCATTAATTTTCAAAGTAAGTAATTATTAAATTTTTTAGACTCTAGCATAATGGATTAGTTGTACGGTTATGAAAGTAAGTAATATTAATGGTTTTCAGAAAATGCAGCGGAAGAGGAAGCTCAAGGTGTGTGCGATTCCAGTTCAAATTGTGTTCTGTTACCAGAGCATGATGTGCAACAAAATAAACCTATCATGAGAAAACAAGATAAGCGAGTAGCTGGTCGGTAAGTGAGATATGTGGTGTCGATTTGTCCAACAGGTAATTCACATGATCGAAAGAGTGATGCGAATAGTATCGAACTGCAGTTCTTTGCTTGTTAGGAAACTTGTGATTACTTGACATTTTAGCCTTATAATAGTTTCTGGATTTGATTCTAGTTTCTTTAGTGTATCCTGTTTGCGCAGGCCAACACACATAAACAAGGGAAAGCAGCAGCGGGATAGAAGAAAGCTCAGGGAAAAGAGACGCAGCACAGGAGTAGTACATTTGCCATCTACAGAGGTGAGTTATATGCATTTCAGGTGAATGTTTGGTATTGAGAATTTTGCATGACCTTTCATTACACGATAGCATGTGCATTAAGTTACTTTCATAAATTGCCACAACTTACAACTATTCCAATTGAATAAGCACTGTCAATATTCCTTCATTATTTTAGCATATTTTCCATTAACCAAAACAAAAACTGTACTCTTTCTGAACGTACTTAATTATCTAGTTCTCGTAAGGTTTCAGATGATCCCAAGATCGATATGCTTTTATCATTTTAACTGGACCTACTATAGTTAGTAATATCTTTTCTGCTACGCTGGGACATTTATTAATTCATCCATCGATGATCATTTGGCTGTAGTCAGGACGTAATTCTTATAATCATTTGGATGCATAGAGCACCGGAGGTAGTACGGGAGAAGACGAGGAAGAATTGAGCGGTACTTGTCTTGAAACGAAGCACAATACGCACCATAACGAGTTCCTTGATCACGAACTCATCGAAGTAAGTCCAATCAATAGATAAATCTACGTTTATAGAGTCAATGATAATACGGATGATCATCAGCCGGTATAAAATATTCAATCACAAATTAGTTCAAAGAAAGCCTGCTTAATACTTTTTCACTCGCCTTTTGAACAAAAGTCATATAGGTTAAAGGGAATATAGTTGTTTTCTTTTTCGTTTACTTTCAAAATTCAAAACGACACGTCCCCATTAAAAACTGATAAACTGATAAACCAAATTAGTTAAGCATGTTTACGAGATCTCAGAAATAGTAAGAAAGGAATGTTGCCCACTTTGCTATTTTCTAACACGTTGTTATATGCCCTTTGTAGTACCTCTACGAAATATTTATCCCTAAATTAAGACAATGTATTATACAAACTTGTTCAGTCACTTTTCTTTTCTAATCGTTCATACGCATATACGTAAAATGTAATTTTCTCTATGTTTCAGGAAAGGGCAACGAAGGTTTACGCTCAGAGAAGAAACAAAAGGTAATGATGCTTGTTTCCACGATGAGTCATGAATGCTACTTCATTAGTGCTGGCAATTGCATGACAAATTCTTTATCATTTTTAGGCACTACCGTAGTTCGTGCAGGTGATTAGACACTGCCCGTAAGTGCACCAATGTACTCTTCAAGGAGTACAGTTAGATAAAACCTGTACAAAGAACGGTAGTGCTGTGTATTTAATTTCGCAAAAACAATAAAAAGAAAGTTCTGCGTGCACAATCATATTCATGGAAATATCTATGTAAAAACTTGTAGCAAACATATAATCATATAGACCCATGATAAAAATTTGAAAAATAGAAAGATATTCATACAGCGTACCTCAAGAGGCACAGACATAGGGTAGCTTATCTATCGTAATCTTTAGCTTTATTTCGTTCTGCTTTAGATCTCTTTGCTTTGACTCGTTCAATAGTGAAGTTTTTTTTTTGTTTTCTTTGGTACGTGATTTCTATATTTTATTTCAGTCACTCAGATCTAGAAGCCGATGACGAGGAGTTTGACTCACTGAATCAATCCGATAGTGTAAATCAATCGGATCATGGAAATCACGAGCCACAGTCAACTTCGACTGTCAATAGACCTAGGTTGCCTACCCCGACCGGAGATAACCCCCACGAAGTAAGTCTTTTTCTTGACAGATGATAAATCATGCGTTTTATACCGTCAATATTTTCTGGTCTTATCAGTTAACTCATCCCGGTTCTGTAGTTTCATCTTGGACATAATACGAATCAAAATTATGTCTTAAGAAATGAGTTCTATGATAGCTTCAATTGTCTGAACGTTAAATCTTATATCAATAATAATAATTACAGCTGATAGAGCGAGCACAAGAGGAAAATAGAAGATTGTTATCGCTACTCGAGGATCGGGATCATAAGATAATGGCTTTGGAGGCGCGTCTTCTTCAGCAGCAGCACGAAATGGCCCTGGAGCGCGAACGGCTTCGCGAAGAGAATGCAGCTCTCATAAGAGCAATGGCAGCTCTGGCGAGTAATTGAAAGAATCGAGTAAGAATTTGCATAGCTGTAAAACTTATCCTGTTACCCTGCTGCTAGAGCCAACCCCCCACCCCCCACCCCTTCCCCCTCACTAGATTTTCTTGTGGGTTCACAATTAACAAGCTACATTACATTAGTTAATCGATTATCGAATTACTTATTAATCTTAAGAATATCGATAAATACGGAGACTTTGAATTACTGTCATTTAAAACGATTATTGTATCGCCAGTGCTATTCGAGCAAAATGCTGAACAGGTTAGAAATAATATTCAATGTACAAGAATCAAGTTTTTTCCCTGCCAGACAATATTTATCATTGTAATTCAAAGATTTTTCGGTGTGAAGATATCTTTTCTTTTGGACTGGCTTCTTTTTTTTGTCCACTGACGCAACGACGCTTCCGTTTTACACCAGATACACTGAACTATGAATTTTGGTCTTGGTCGTTTAGTAATCTTTATTCCCTTGTGTCATACTGGAATGTTAAATTGAACAGTAAAAATTCTATAATATATCTAAAAAAAATTCTATATATATTAAGACGATAGTGCAACTTGGTTATATGATTAGTTACGATTAAAAGTAGAGCACACTGGCCAGGATCGTTTTTACGTCGCTATGATTCAGGTTTCAGAGTACTATAGGTACTGGTTATAGTTATACAAATCAAGGAGCTTAATTACTTGTGCTAATGAGAGAACATGTCTTACGGTGCTTCTGGATACATTGACCCAAAAGATTTACTTCGATTCACTTGAATCTTGGATGCATCGATGCAGCAGTTGATCTCAGTATTCCATGAAGACATAGAATAACTTTAACTTCCAGCAAGACAAGCCAACTAATAACCAATCAATTATCCGATAAGTGAGATATATTTTATGATGAAAAGGTCAGCAGCAAAAAATGCATACTATTTTGCAAATATTATTTGTAATCAGGTTTGAAAAAGATGAATCGTTTATTGACAAAATCTACACTCAATTCAATGCACGTATGTTAGTAAACAGATAACCGAAGAAAACACAGAGGAAGATACTGTATGTGAATTAGCAAAAACAAGATAACGTAACTGTAACATATTATATATTTAATATGTAAAGAGACTCATCTCCATGAACGAAGGCTAAAAGTGGCTCGCGATATAACATTATCTTTAGTTACTATTAGTTATTACTGCGATTAATTCATGTTTAATTAATAAAAAGGCAGCGAGAGAGACTGAGAATAAGAAATGGATGAGTGCGTATGATTGCCTTTTGCTTTTTCGTTTTTGGTCAGGAATGAATGTAAGACTTGAATGATTGAATAGGCATGCGATGGAAGGGGTGAGAGAAAATCAAAAATTCTTTTATTTACGTTTTTCAATGGCAGCATATGCACAATCAATTATTATTATTATTATTATTATCATTATTGTGAGTAGTCGATAAAGAGCAAATAAAGATACAATTTCGATTCAAGCATCGCTGTAAAATATTTATTTAAAAAATTCTCCAATATCCACTTACCTGGTAAACCGATTGATCCCAGCATCTTAATTGTCCTTGTTAAAATTTCAATATGAACTGTAATGACAGATAATAAGAATAAATAGACAAATTGAATTTGGAGATTGCGTTTTTTTTATTCATAAAATAACTAAATAAATTTTGATATAGTACAATACTCGCGTTCACTTACGCATAGTTATACAATGTTACTCCTACATCATTCGCTACACGCAACTATATATTACAAAATCGTTGGGATCCGATTAGCGTTCTCATATATATTCAGGCGCGCCTGTACGGTGCAAACCTCCTCATTCTAAATTGAGAAAAGAAAACTCAAAGGAAAAAAGTTATACGTGTTAGATCGTCGCTCGAAGTACACCTCGGGGTACTCTTTCTCAAAAAAAAAAAGAAACATATTATACTATATGCGTCCGACATCAAAGTACAAGATTGTCCAGTCATTAAGGCGGTTTCTTATGTACTCATTAACAAATGAGGAGGCATACTTATATATAGTTATAGGCACACTTATATACAGGCATCCGCATGACGCAACAGGTACTGCACGCCTCTAATCCGTTCAAAACCACCGAATTAAAATTTATGACCGAAGCCAACAGAAGATCTCGCCCCCCACTTTGAATCAACCTTCAAAAAAAAAATGTCCCCCAGTATTTACTATTAAGGCCTGTACACAAGGACACACGCACACTGGTCCTTAGTAGGGGTATCCCTTAATAATAAATCTTATTTACATGTTCGTTCGATTACCACCCCATATAGTCATTGTGCATTCGTTATTTTTTCTTGTTCCTTAACGATCGAGAAGGGATGAGACACTCTTTATCAGGCACGCTATATGCAGGTCCAAGATGATAATAATAAAGCTACAGCATCCCTACGTCTCGAGGCATCTGGAGCTTTGAGAGAGATAGATCCCTTAGGAAGACATCTCATGGCGTGCTCCACTTTCGCTTTAAGTTACCTTTCTTTTATTTTACGTATCCTGGCGTCAAGTCCAATTTTCAAATCTCATCTAGAGAGAAGTGAAAGGGAGATATCAACACCGCATTGTCTCTTGATATGTACCGTTTCCTTATCATTTCCATTATCGTTTCATTTATGAGAGAGAACAAGACGAGTTCGAAGGAACTTTAATTAGTCACACCGACTTCATACGGCATAGCCGTATATACCATACTGTATCTCCTAGAATACTCAGAGCACAGAGTAGTAGACCGTTTCCATTAAAATAAATCGCCCACGTATTTATAACGTTTTTCTTCTCACGCACTTATTGTCGATAGTTGCGAGCTATGAAAATATTAAATGAAATGAATCAGACGAGCTTTTCATAGATAATCTGCACACTCTGGATCCTCGCGCACGCTTGTCACAACCGTCACTGTATTTTGTTTACAGTTTTACGATAATTTACATACAGCCATTTCACACTGATAAATCGAAATCAACTGGAGAAAATAAATATAATTTTTTTTTGCGTACAAGTTTGTTTACGACAGTAATGAAATCCCAGAGGAAATTCTTTAACAAGCAACTGCGATGGACAATTTAATCGAATGACATTCGTTTATTCAAAACGCGACATCATTTCGTTCTACGTCGAAGCCTCAAGAGGGAGAGAATAGAATTCTCGAGACACTTTTCAGGAGCCCGTGAGACGAAAAAAAACCCCATAAAAATCCGATATATCCCCGGTGCGCTTTCTCCTGCGTCATTTGAATTTGCCGCTCTCTTCACTTTTTCTTTTATCCTTTAAACAAATCAAGAATTAGGCTGACAACCGATACGCGAGGAATCTTTTCCACATTTCTCATCGCATTCTCCTTATCATTTCTCTTTATCAGCTTTTTTTCCCCTTTATCAATTTCAGTTCTCTATAGATATATCGTAGCTTGTATCCTAACCCAAAACACACATTGTATCATTATCCCAACAAAACGACTAGATCACGACGGTTGGATCACAACCGGATCCTTAAATGCTAAAGTTCCTTAGAATCTAATTATATCTCTAACGATATATTATATTCATCATACATTATAAACCACCGTGAGGCTACTAGACTTGTGTCGCACGACTTATCCACGCTATACATACAGTTAAAAAATACAGATACGACCTAAGAACGGCTAACGCAAACGATAAAACGTACCACGTCGCGAGACTATTTTTCTTTTTTTTTGTTTTTCCAAAACTTTTATCTTTTCCGTCCACAAGTAAACGATCATTCCCCCGGCATAAATCAAAATGAGTTATCCCTGATCAACGACACCCCGGACGTCCCTCTGATTCGGTTATCAATAATCATCCACCTCAAATCGGATAAAACGTTCGGTAAGCTCGACCCGCGGATATATCGGCTATCTCTCGCATTACCAAATTGCAAAAAAATTGCTTGCGTTTATCCAAAACTATTCCAAACGTACTCCGTTCGACGCCATCCTTATCCATGACACGACGAATATCCTAAGTACACAAGATTTCACTCTTTCCGCAAGCCGCAATAAATAAAGTGTCTCGACGCGAGGGCGCGCGCGCGTCATCAGGAAGAACGAGTATAAAAGTTCGAATTAAATGAAAATGTATGCACGACGACGACACAACGAATGAACTGTTCGATTAACAAAACCGACATCAGCGGGCAAGTTCAAATCCCAATAAAGACATATCGATAATCGACTATCGCTCGTGATCGGTTTCGATCATCTCCTGCGTCATTGACAGTTAAATCGAGGACAACTTCATTCCGCTAACTCTTATTCATTAATCGAATGACGTTTATTCTTCCAAAGTTCGCGCGCATGCGCAACACTCGTTTATTTACACTCTCCTTGATTCTCCCACTTCCCCCCTTAGTATCTCGCTCATTGTCTTACACTCTAATTTTTTTTTGTTGTAAACTCTCTCATTCTCTCTCGTTCGTCATCTCTTCTTGACGCGCGTCACACAACACATCTGTCACTGATTCTTATTGATTTGTATAATCAGTAAGCGTGCGCGCGCGTAAAAAGTTAAGGGTATTACTATTACCGTGTATGCACGTGACGATCAGCCTTTACGATTCTGGCGATTTGACCAAGGCACGTTAAAACGTAGTCGGTATTATCCGCAAATAGGTTAGGATATGTGTACTTCGATTTCCGAGGGGTTTCTTGTCGTTTCCCACGACGACGACGACAGGTACATAGAATCCCTCTTGAAAACTTTGTATTATTTTAACCTCAAACACTGCATCCAGAAGTGACTTCCTCGTTGTTCTGTCGCCAGCGGCACTGATGACACCCCTTAGGCTCATCCTGGGGCGCAGCAACACCACCGGCCGCCCTGAGGCCCTGTTCCAGTTCCAGCAACTGACCCATGAAGTTCAGGTTAGGACTGATAATCGGTCGTGCGTTCTTAACAAGTTTATACGCCTCGACCATCGAGAGACCCTTGTGCCGCATAATGTAGGCGATGGCGATGGTGGCGCTGCGGGAGACACCGGCTTGACAATGTACCAGCACACTGCTGCCTGCTTTTCGGGCTTCCTCTGTAACAGAAAAATACAACAAGAAAAATAAGAATCTACGTCGACCAAATCGGGAACAAGAAAGCCAAAGCTCCCGAGTTACGTATTCGACGGTTAAATTAATCCTCCGAGATACAACCAAGTATAAATTCCAATGATATTGCTCCAGGACACGCCTGGCACTCCTCTTCCTGCTGACCCATAAGATCCGACAATTTACCAGAGCTAGTGCATTAACAGCGTTACAACGAGCAAACGAGTCGTTCCTCGTCTAACCCAAACAGGCGATCCAGTTACGTAACACATGGGGGACGCTATCGTATCACCCGTGACTCACTGGTGCGCCCGGATCCTATGCAGTTACGAACTTCATAGCGACTCCGCGCGTCCCTGTCCTGGCTGACCATGCACTACAGTAACTCTAGACCTAATACGCAAAAGCAAGTCCTTCCTCCTCTGGACCAGGTAGACCCAGCTACTGGACAACCCCAATTGAATCTCGAGACAATCGTTATCACCCTTCGACAGAGATGAGTTAACATTTCCATTTCGGGTCTTCCCCGACGTCCCGTTAAGATCGCCGAGTCAACTGATAAGAAAGCTGCCTCCTTGCGCAAGGGTCAACACTTCTTCCTATCAGGAATACAAATTTCATAAGATGACGAGTCGTATCGATGACGCGCCGAAAGCTTCTGGGGTAGTTGCGTAATAGCAGAGAAAAATTATGTGTCTCGAGGAGTCACGGTCAGACGGTGTAAGGAGAAGAAAACAAAAATATTAAAAAATTCCACAGAACGTCCGTTGATTACGTGTCTTCTGCATACACATCAGCATCACCTTGGTCCCCGGCGAGGCCGATGATCCGGGAACCCCGTAAACACGTACGGACACAACGCGTACGAAGAAATCAGAGGAGAGTGAATCAACGGCTGTTAATAGCCGGTTAGGTGCCTAGTCACATTGTGTAGGAGCTAGAGATTAGGGAGGGACGGACGAAGGGGGGCTGTTCGGGATAAAGGGTGGGGACTGGTGAAGAATGACTCTGAGAGAAAGAGAGGGGGGGGGCAAGGAAGGAAGGAAGGAAGAGAGAGAGAAAGAGAGAGCCATACAAAGGGCGCTTTTTCGAGTGGGCAAAGCAATGTGTGTCGGTTAACGAGTGCGTTTGAGCATCTGGTGTGAGTCAGAAGCCACAAGGGGGATTAACGTGTAACAGAGTGAAACAGAAATAATTGCTGCGTACGACAGAAAGAGAGGGATAGAAAGCAGAAGAGGCACACGCTGATTGACGTTTGGCAGACACCTCAAGAGTGAGGTTAGGTGTCGTGACGGGAGGCTGATGTCGCAATGGTTACGAATAGACATTTTTGAATTTACTGGAAACAATTCGACCAGATTGAACAAGGACTTTGTCCCACGAGATCGAACTGGACTTGGGTGACTTACGAAATCAAGAGGTTGTGTTTACGTGCCGTTAGGCACCAGTCGCTCTTTTACCGAACTCCGTAGAATCGTTTTTTTTTAAGTCGTTATAATGTCAAGGACTGCGAAAACCGTGACCGTTCCTGGTGGAGGGGACACACACATGTGTGTGTGTGTGTGTGTGTGTGTAGTGTCATTCGTACAAATCGTGACAGAGGCAGATAAACACAACGGACTCCAACGTCACCGCTATCCTTTTCCACGCGATACGTGCTCGTGGTACGACGGAAACGGGGTGTAACCAGCCGTTTCCGGTGGACCATTCACTGGTTATACAGAGAGAGGAGAAGACGAAGGCTTCCCATTCATGAGAGCGTGAGTCGCATGCGTGCGCACCGGTAGAAGCCACAGAGGGGCAGAGGGGAAAAAGGTAGATTCTTACATACGTGCGTATGTACCGGATTTTATTTTTTCTCATCGTGCCAGCTCAGACGAATTGTCGTGTTGGTGGTTTGTATATTTATTCGCACAGGGTGACGTACGTGTACCCTAACGCATGGGGAACAGGCGTTAGGGGGGTTCAGTGGACTGAGTTAGGGGGGAGTCGAGGCACCCTTTTTCTTGGTGGCATTTGCCCCGGTAGGGGACGAGTATGCGCAACTGGTGGAATGCCAGCGCTCACTTGTACCTGGTTGCAAACGTGGTGCCCTGGTGTGCCATGGTTCAGTGGTGCTTCCCACGGTATACGATGGAAAACTCCCTAACCGTTAAAGCACACAAGTCCCCATGTGGGATCAATTCCAAACGACCAGGCGAGACAAGATCGTTCTACCTTCCTGAAGGTAGCTACGGGTACAGTGTGTAGGTACACAGGAACGTGAAGTTGGTCAACGTCGACTTGGCAAGTGAGAATGAAACGTATCAGGAGCTCTGCTGCTCTGTTCCATCTTTGGCAGGGATGACACGGTCTTGTCCGTGAAAAGAATTCGTATTAGTCATCGGCAGTCTGCGTCGGAGAGACTGGTGGCCCGGCGGGAAAGAGAAGAATACGAATTTGCATTCTGAGAGAGTGAAATGAAGAGAGGGGAGCAGAGAATGAACTAGAGATAGAGAAAGCAAGGATAAGAGAGGAACGTACGTACAGCGACCTTGCCATGGTCAGAAGTTCAAGACATTGACGACAGGGTGTTCCTCTGTAGTGTATATGCACGTAGTAATGGCGCCGTTTGTTATGGTTTCAAGTCCTAACTATTCATCAGGTACGGGATTCGAGCCTCCCCGTACTAGGTTAACAGCGCGGCCTAAACCTCCGGTCTAGGAGGTGACTCACCGATAAAGTCGAACGCCTCCTCGAAGTATTGCTTGAGGTTCTGATGCCCGGAATCCGAGGCTGGTATCTGCCTGTACGTGATGCCCCGTTCCTCGTGGTATCCGGGTAGCTGGGAGGTGACATTGAGCACCCGGGTAGCTCCGAGTGCTCTGAGGAGTTGAAGATCGGCGGCGTCGCGTCCATTGCCTAGGTAGAGGAAGGGCAGAACACGGGACGCAGGATGGCTGTCGATGTCAGCTGGTTGCGGCGTCGGCGGACCGGACAGTCCTAGGACAGGACATCCAGGTCCGGGACTGGGACATCCACTGACCGCCGAAGGTCCCGCCGTGGCACCTCCGCTAGGTGGTAAAAGCGTGTCCTCGCATAGTTCTCGATGCCGTCTGTGAAATTCTTTGTGTCCACCTGGAAACGAAAGAAATATTTTTCAAATTACCAAAAATCCTCAAATCGAAATATTCGGTAATGACTTTGAGAATCATAAAATAAACAGCATCAAGCCGCGAGGCAAGAAATGTCAATTTTCCTTCTCGTGGAAACGAGAAGAAAAAAAAAGTCATGAGTCACGAACTCGTGAGTCACGAAGCGCGAGCGAGTAGTCGCGTACGACGATTTCGCTGCGAGTTCAGGAAGAAAAGCAAATGGCGCTAAGAGCGCAGAGAGCCAAAGGGTCATCGGTCATCGAGTTCCTGGCTCGGGCAGGCTAGTCCGATCCGGTGATATATATACAGTGAAATAATGTAAACGCTATCAGAGAGAAGGAAAAAGAGGAAGACACAAGCTAAAACTGTCTTCCTTCGCGGAGCTACGGTTCTAGTAACTCTCTCTCCGTCCTCTTCTGTTCTGGGTTGGCCTATGCCGTCCCGCCTGGGCTGGTGGCCTGGGCTCACGACGATGAGTCAGACAGTTTCCCTCCCCGTGCCTCTCCCCCAGCCCCTCCATTAGAAACTGTCGCGGCTGATTCCATCCTCGTTACACGCGTATACATCAAATACGTATATATACCTATATAAACACTGTCCATCCATCCAGTCTATCTGCGTATACAGCATGAATGTCCTAGTGGCGTTCCTCTTCCTTTCATCCGCAACTCAGGGCGCGTTTACAACCGTAATTCTATTACTATACTGTTGCCTGACTCTATGTATAGAGAGACTATGTATGTCTCTGGCGACTAGCGCCACGTTAATCCAAAGCTGATGCGACGTAACGTGACTGACCAGGTATTCCTAGTCATCATCTACTTCTACGCCGGACGCGAGATAGACAGGTTTTTCCGTTAGCCGTTGATCTTCGCCAAAAATGGAAAAGACTACTTCTACGTTTATTATAGGTCTTAGATATTTTTACTCATTAATGCTTATCGTAGTTCGTCTCTACTCGTATATTTTGACTGAAAAGATATTCAGAGCCGGAGTCCATATATAATTTAATGTCTAAAAGCTATCTGGGTCAGCGAACGGGTGCATCGTTTGGCGAGGATGTGTCACTGCTCGTTTAACGTTCTTTTCAATTCGTTTCATTCATATTATACAAGTACACGGTCATTGTAATCGCGTTGGTTTGTTTGTTGGGTATAATGTGGCTAGATCGATGCCGAACTGCATTGGTAAATATTGTACCGAGTGTACAAAGTAAATTTGTAAATTGCCAGCAGCCCTTCAGCTATAGAGGGTGAAGCGGAAATTGGTAAATAGTATGGTGTCAAACAGATAATTAGGCCAAAAGCTATTGACTCGTACGACTCACTGAAAATTTAAAAGATATATGGTAGTGGTCGGAGGTATTGATCATTGACTCATAATGAACACTGTATTATCTCTGGGTATGCGGGATACATACGTCGTAATGTCGCATCTGTCAAGCAACGCAAGTCTTAGTCATCGACGTGACACGTTGGGAAAAGTAACCTTAAGAGGAACAACAAACTGTTGATGTTAGGTGGCAACGAAAAATGTTATGTTGCCATTTAAGAAAGCGTACGAAGACGTTACATTGACGCTTACGAGCAGTTTATGTTTTGCAAGAGGCCGTCTTTCTGAGTTTCAATATAAAATACATTGCTAGAGCCACACTCTTACTGTGAGTCAGTTTACATATTGTCTGACAATAAAACAATTGTTACCTACCCCATGGTTCAAGGTTCTCCAAAGGAACCAGCCGTAGTACCAAGCAAGGTGCGTCCTTCTTAATCCTCATTTTTCAATCTCAAAACAGTTATTCACAAAGCGTCAAAGTTAAGGAAAAATGAAAAACCGTTGCGATTCACTGAATCTTCACTGCACCATTTGTCACGTTGACGCGGGTATTAAGAGACAGTTGACGATTGTTAAAATTGTTTCTTTAGCTCTTCACAAGCCAGATTCGATAGGTCTGCTACTCGTGATTCCACAAGAAAACTATCATCTTCCACTTCGTGATAGAAAGTAGTACCTTACGAAGACCGGTGAAGGTTCGTTAACCAACTGAGAGACGGACAGTGCCGAAGAATTCTTTTAAACTCAAAGAGTTAACTTCTTCGCGTTACTTCGTTATTAATAATGGAAGAATCCTCCCGAAACACTTTTGTTTACAATCAGTATATTCCGACGACTCCGCAACAGAGCACCGGAACGTATCCCCGCACAACTGTCGGCGCGAGATTTGCTCAGAGACTGCAGGCACGAGAGCGCAACAGAGTTTACATGAGGCTCGAGCAATGACTCACCAAGCTGCTTTCCCATTGGCTGTCGTAGAGTGACGTCAGCCTAGCAGGAGACAGAGGCGCGCGCACGCCACACATTCTCCGCTGGAATAGTTTTACGATACACAGTGATAGATGGCGAACCTTCTCTCTCCTTCTGGTTTATTCCAGTTGATTCCCCCCTCTCTCTCTTTCTTTTTATTTCGCTAGGATTCACCGTCCTTCCATATCACGAGGCAACTCCTATACACCTCCCTCTCTCGCTCCTTCCTCTTCCTCGCCAATAGGAAGACTCACGAGAGTTCGAATCGTCGTGGCGGCGTACGACCTTGTCGCCGCAGTCGCTTGTAAACATACATAATGAAAGCGACGCAATTAATGGCCCGAAGCAAATGCCTACTGTGGTTCCGTCATCTTGTGGGGATCTTCTTAGAATTTTTAAAGTAACCAGAAATTCTCTTGATCCGAGTCGACCAACCGACGGTTTAACATTCAAAAGTTGTACCGGAGTCTGCGCCCTTGAATCTTTCCTTTCTTGGATTTACTCGTACGAATTGAATTTTCTTTCAAGTGCTCTCGCAGTTATTTTAGTCTCTTACATGATTACTAGTGATCTGGGTGATCGATTGCTCGGGGATATTTATACGTGAGTGATTTTTGACATTTAAGAATTGCCTTCGCCGAAGGTAGCACAGTCCTGGACTGTATATAATTATATCACCGATACTTTAATCGTACCACACAACCAACGGTGCAATGATTAACTAGGAAGTGTCCAAAATGCTACGCGGTGAAATTATTATGAATAACAAACAACCAATTTCAAAGATCAGATAAGTATTTAGTCCTTACTAATCAACAATGCGAAATGATTCAATAACTGTGAACTGCATCATGGAAATCCCTTTAAGGCCAATGACTAATGGTTAAGCAGAATCATTCCAGCCTGAATTTAACGTCATTCCGGTGTGTTCTCTCGCGTTCCCAAGGACTTATTCATCAGCGCGAAGTCATCCCGCAGGGAAGTCACACGCGAGAATAAATAAGAGGGGACGATCACGAGACTCCGAACATAACCTCGAAGTTCGACGTCAAAGGATCCCCAGCTATGACGTATTTAAAGTCGTCGGAATAAAAACAAATGATTTCCTGTCGATCGGATGCCACGTAATCTGCAAAGTATAACCCCGACAGGACGCTGGCAAGTCCCAAAACGTCCTGCGTACACGAAAAAAAAAAATTATTCACCTAATTCCACCACGACTTTGAACTAAAAGAAAAATGAAAATCTGAGCTAAACAAAAGTTAATTATCTCTATAGCATAATCCATTCTATCGACAGTTGCTCACTGTATTACGACAGTGATCGCTAATCATTCGAACGCGTACAGTCACTGAATAGCTTAAAAGGAAGATTGATCGAAGTCATCGACGAGGTGACGACTGACGGCAATGTCAAATTCCAAAGTGATTTGCTAATCGCAAATGTCTAAGCGTTCGCGATTGCATTATTCGCACGTGTAGCTATTACAAATGCGTTTAATAAATAAATCTTCCTTACATACGGTCAATAGTCGATTTATCGAACTTTCGTATCGAGTCACAATTAGTATGCCGATATCATCGATAAGAGACAAGATACGTATAATAAGAATTAGTACCTAGTATCGTGACCAAGATAGTCCAGAAATTAGAACTTTGGCGATGGCGTAGAATTTAGTGAACAACTGTCGTTGCGTCTTTTGGGCGACGGAAACATGTAAATAGGATTTTACATAATTATATAATTATACGTAAATACGTATAAGGAACATAAAAGTCGGTTTAGAAGGATTCAGGAGTCTCGAGGCGTCTCTCAGCGACCCATTCGTAAACGCTCGACATTTCCTACGGGAACTATGAGACTATTGATAGCGCGGTGAATCAGCCGCTCTAAAAATACAGGGGATATGTTAATGCGTTAGATATTTCAAATGCGTGCATCGAGCCTACGACGTCGCGGAACGCGAACCGCGTGCGGAAAGAAAATCTTATTTAGATTCGTGCCGAACGATTTTCTCCTATACATATATATACGTAGATGTAAGGTATACAGAGAAAATGTTGATAAATTCATACGTCTATATTCGTTCCTTCCGCTGAGTGGTGAAAAGCGCTATTTTTGGAATTTTTATATACTGCATTTTTTATCCGGGTACACTAATGGATTCGGGTCACAATAGCGATAATATATATGAAATATAATAACGTTTGAAATTACACACTAATTTTTTTTTTAAAGTCAAACAATTGTCAAATTTCCTGTGATAAACTCATGCCGCTGGTATATCTATATATAGAAGAAATCGTCAAGAGTGATTCAGATAGAGGACACGTGGCAATGGAAGGAAACGACAGAAGGGAATAGAGACTTGAGGAATTTCGGGATAAATAGATACATAGTGTGTATATATATGTATAGTGTATATATATACGAAACGTGTCCCTGGCGTGACCTGGATTCCCCGTGCGAAAAACTATACGATAGTATCGGGCTCCTAACGAAATTAGGAAATGTATGTATACGTATACGCAGTGACGAAAAGACGATATGTAAAAATATCGATAGCTATAAAAATATCATTCGACAGTGATTCACGCCGCGGCAGCAGCTTTCGAGAACGTTAAGCGACGCAATAGGAGAAAATGCGAATAATTACGAAAGTGGATGGTAGACCGAGAGACACAATAGAATAAATAATAAATTTGTAGGTTATGTATTCGAGTGTATCGCGCGTCGTTATTTTTACTTTTAGATATGTCGAATAAGGCACAATCGATCCTCGGCTGTTTCGAAGTATCGATGTGCGATATTCGCGAAGTACGTGCGTATATGTGTCACATACGTAAGTATGTATGGAGGCGTGGGTGGGAATGAGATTTTTGATAAAAAAAAAGTTCAGGAAAATTTATGGCCGATAATATACGCAGTAATTCATTTACAGATATCCGTGCGCAAGAATGACATAGCCAATAAGATTCACTGAAGTTGGCTGTAGATACCACAGAAAACGAATGGCTGACTTCAGGTGGTTCCGTGTCATCCTGAGTAACCCTAAGCGATACTATAAGATGGTTCGAATCTAAATACATAAAATGGGAGCATTATAATCGACAATCGTGAAGCGATAAGCGTTCTTCAAGTTCACGGCTTTTGTGCAAAAGAGGTAAATACGGTTAACAGTACACATATCGATATTTAAGTAAACAATGAATCATTCCGCAGCTAAGCGAAGATACACACACAACGATATCAGGAAATACACGGAGCCGAAAGAGTTAAAAGTATTCAAAATCGTTACCCGCCAATGAAAACACATGTACGAATAAGTCAGAAGCGGGTAATATACAAAATTGGAGTGAGAAAAATTTTAATTAAAAATAAGAAACGGTTTTTCTTCTAATCGATAATTGTGCTCACGTCACGAGGATAGTTCGAAACTCAAAATGGCGTCTTAGTAAATTTACCCTGAAATGAGTCAATGTCGATATTACAACATCGGACTATTGAATCACAATGTTGATATCGTTTGACAGTCTAGCAATGAGGTTAAACTCTTTTGTAAGGTCTAGGGAATCACACTTATACGCTTATCAATGTCGTTTCTCCTGAAATCACTGAGAATGATTCACACTGACCAGAATACAATACGTTATGACAGATTCGATGACTCCCACTGCTGTTTACGTGTAAGTTGCCTTTTGGACTTTTGTTTACCTTGTTTTATTTCTCTCGCCATGCGGGAATCAACCGCGTGCGTAAACTGTCAGTCCGCCGTAGTCACGCGAATTCGTAAAATCTGGTTTCCCAGCTAATTCTTATACCCGCTTTCATACGGACAGTCATACTCGTGCTTTTTCATACGCAGCCAACTTCAGCTTACTGCGTTTTCCATTGACGAACTCCGTAACAACTTGACCATGGCCATTTCTATGAAAGTATATAATTTCACAAAAAATATCCGTGCCACGACGTCGGCTAAAAATTCAGCGGTAAACAAAAATCCTAAGAAACGCCTACGGCGAATGGACGCCCCTATTGGTATCACTATAGACATAATTTACGTCAACGCATCCATTCATTTCTAGAGTCACCCTGTGTATCAAAATCATTTTTCTGCTGGTTACGAATCCCATGACGTCACGTTTGCTCTTCTAGACATCATCATCATCCAACCTAACCCCCCATTACTCACTCCAGGTGTCAGGCGGTTTTCTACAATCCAATAGTCTACACCTATCAACAATGATAGTGAAGAAGTTGATTAAAACAAAAAATGTATTCTTGTAAAACGTACTTTCCCCAACTGTCATCCCTATGATGATCCAAGCCGAAAAAACGTCATCGAAAATGACAACTAAAAAAAATGTCACAATTAACCCTTCATGCAGAGTAAAGCTTCGCGATATTATTAGAATTACCTGGACGAAAAAAAAATGAAAAAAAAAGCATTATCCAATGACTTCAGCCCGTAAAACGACTTCCTCTGGTTCGAGAACAAAGGATCGCAGCGCTGCAGCGTAAGTCGTGTTTAACGTCGTTAAAGCTCTTACACGGGGACGGAAGTGACGACAGCAATTACTCACACGGCAGTTGGAGTCCCATTGATCGATTAAACGATCTAAACTGATCCAAAGCTTTATTTCTATCTACATACATACAGAGGCGCTCGGGACGGTAGCTAAGACGCTTTTGTTACCTTACGGTACGCTAGAGGCTATTGCTGGCTCGATATATATATATATACATACGTGTATGCATCCACCCACTCGCCGGACAAAGACGAGACACATTCGTACAAAAGGTACGACCCAGTGACGTCCGTCATTCGAGATTCCGCCGTGAATGAATCACTTAACGAGAAACGCGCGTGTCGAATACGTAACGTTTCGTGTCCCTTTTGCTCATCCACAGAATGGACGTTGTCGCTCCACAGAAATGTAGAATGTAATTCTTTTTTTTTGCGGATGGCAGGGGCAAGGGGATTTTGGAAAAAAATAATCCAGTCGGACGATAAGCGCTAGAACTAGAGTGACTATGAGTTGTGAATGAAACGTGTATAAATGGCTCAGAGACAGGGTCGCGTTAGAGTGACAGTGTAGAAATTTTTGAAAAAAAAATTGCCACGCGCCAACCTTAGGGCACAGCGCCATGTTTTCACACGCGTCAGAGAACTGGACTGATGACAAACTGAGAGAGAGAGAGAGAGAGACAGAGAGAGGGGAAAAGTGTAATTAGTCAAAGAAGCGTGAAATATTGTCTTACGAAGTGAATTTGATTCACAAAGGCAGATTCGAAATCCCTGAGTTGATTTTGAAAATCGTCAAATTTCGATAACCAACCTGATCTTATAAAGAAATATTCTTTTATCGAGTAACAGTATGTTATCACTGTTATCACTGATTAATCGTCATCGTGCTCTGGCTGTCGCTCGATACGATAAACGATGTGCCAAGTCGATGTGTGCACGATGTCTCCGATGATACCGGTATTAAAAAAGTCTGCGAGCTGCCGTAGCTGGGAGACGTTGCATCAGGCGTTAGTCAGCTGGTCGCGTTTAATGGCGATAAGAAATTCAAAATTAAATAATATATACGATCGATCGGCAAACACGATTCCGAATTCGCGTATGAAGTTTGAGGGGACGATAACCTCTATCTATCTGTTATCTGTCGTTTTTCAGGTGCGAGTTCGGAGTCCCGCGCTCCATGGGGATATTATTGAGGCCCAGAGAAAGATAAATAGGTCGAGAGCTGTGCCGATGCTGCGGTTGGCAGCGCTGATAAGCCACTTTTGTTTGGTCTACGACGCAGGACTTCGGTAGGTTACGCGCGAGCGCGCTGGAAAGTTCTTGAAAATAATAGAATTAACCTAGCCACGTGTATTTATACGTATTGTTTATTGTATATATAGCGAATACACTTTGGGATTATAATAGACGAAGCGCCAGAGTTATCGCGTAGGCAAAGTTATAACTGCGTTTCGAAGGATCAACGACCAGACGACGGCTTTGTTCGTTGCTCGAGGAATTCTCGGTATTTCGAGGTATAACCGTCGGCCCGGTACGGCCTTGTCTCGTACGAGCGTCAAGTTGTCGCAGATCGAAAAGAGAAATTTAAGAGATTCGATATATATTTTGAGTCGGTCGAAGTGACGTTCGTTTTTTTTTATCAAGAGCAGCGGACGTTTTTATTTACATCCTGGTGTAACGTTATGGTTTGTATTCTCTCGAGAGTTCATTTACTGGCTACTCTTTCTATTTTACTCTCTCTCGATGTATGTATTTTTATTTTCTATCTGTCTTTGGTGCTTTATACCGCCAGAGTCTCCTCGCCTCTCCAGGAATAAACGACGGAATCACCGCGTGCGACTTCTGGCTGACTCATCCGGGATCGCAGGCAGCAGCTCCTATATATGCATTACTCCGTAGCGTGGTTCAACTGTCTCAAGGAAATTCCGGCGTTTTCGAAGGACGTCGACGTCGTGGCAGGGAAAACGCTAAAAACGCGTCTCACGCCGAGGCGAGCACGACGACTATGATTCAGTTGGCGGTAATAACCTGCGGGGACCTTGTCGTTAGTCACTGATGTTTTACGCGTCGCAATTTCTGACACTGTTGTTGTTGATTTCGTCGTTTACAACGTGAACGCTCATCCTGTTCGCCATTTTTAATAGACGCGATCGAGCAGAATCGTTGGGGAGCGCGCCAAAGTTCAAATAGAAATATGCATCTGGGAACAAAGAACGAGACGCGTGCCAATTCCGACAGATTATTGAAACGTCTTTGAGGTTAGTTTTCGCTCGAGGACGCTGTCTGCGTAAACGAAACATTCTTTCAGCCTGACTTTTAACGTTCAATCGGTTTACTTGGAAAGCGGCCTTTAACTTGTATATGTCACTTTGTCATTCCCCTTCGTTCTCTCCTGGCAGACACGCTAATTCCCCGCTTTACTTTTGTCTATAAATGTACCACCCAGGGTGCGTGTGGGATGCGGCACGTTTTGGATTTTAGTTGCTTCACTCCGTGTCGCGGATTAACAAATAGATATAGACTCGTTTACGAGTATAACGGACACTTGTTAAACGCATTTTACTCGCGATGTCAAAATACCATGAGAAATTAAACAATTTCCTCTTTCACAGGCCAACCCAAACATAACCTGTACCTGCAACAGTCCGGAAGACACGTGACCGACTGCTACGAAGCTGCCATGAAACTAGGAACAGTAAAGTTCAAGAAGACAGTCAAACGATCGATCGAGTATCGATTTCATGGAAAATCCAGGAGGAGCACGTAATATACAAGAAATATGATAAACGTATTCGGTGAAAATTGATAAAACATTTCTACGCAGACGAAAGGTCGGAAGACCCTACCAGGGAGTCCAAGGTCCCTGAACTCCATTAAAGTTTCAACAGCAGGACTTTCTCTAACTCACCAGGGTGCATCACCTCCGATATCTAATAGAACGATCGGTCCTCGCGATTAGACGGGATCTTTTTAAAATCATCTGTCCAGCCGACGAATCTTCAATCGTTGAAATTCGTCAGCGCTCCGCGAGTCAAGATGGCGTCAAATATCGATATCCAGTGGAGAGACGACGGTGGTCGAGACTTATAATCGCAAAAACAACCAATCTAAAACGTGCTTCTATGGCTGAAAAGCTGTCCGAGAAGCAATAACGTGCCGATGTGGAAATTGTAGGATCCAGGAGGCAGGGAGGCTGCGCGCCGATCTGACGAAGGCCGCACGAGTAAAGCAATCAGGTACCAACGCTGGGCGTCTCTTTCTTCAACGAGAAGAGCCGTTCGCTTTATCTCTAGGTCCACCACCTGCCTTCCTCCATAGTCAACGTGTTTCCTCCGATCGAAAAAGCAGCTAGCGCCATTCCAGATTACGGCGCTCGTGGGAAACATCAATTGGCGAATTAATGCTTCGATGAATTTCAGGCTGATCAGGTAATCCTTATCAGTAAAGTGTTGTACCCGAAGCATATAGGAATTTTATAATGAAATTTTTGTAAAGCTCAGTACAATACACAGTCTGTAATTTTAATGAAAAAAAAAAATTCTTCAGCCCACATAGGTAGAAAAGCTTGTGGCGCCGTAAAGGAATGTCGCCTGCGAGACTAGAGAAAACATTCGGCGTTGCAGCAGACAGCAACGTCCATCGTTCAGCTCCAATTGCCGCTACTTTCGCTCGTTCCTCGTAAAGTCACCGAAATTCGCGAAAGCAGAAGAGAAAAAGAAAACTTGAACAAATAAAGCAAACTACGCTACGACCGCAAAGGCTTCGATCTCCAGGTGTAAATCAAAATTCTGATTGAAGTTACCGTATTCAACGTACAATTTTATTCCCCCATATCAAAAAAATCTTACGACTGTATACCAAGAGCCACGACCTTTCGCTCTCTTGCTGAATTTTCCGAAAACGTCTCTGGCTACGTTCACGGAGACAGCTGACGGCGAGAACCGGCCGTGGCGACTGGTTTGAAAATACCAATACCGAGCAGCGTGCATAGGTGTCTTTCGGCGTAGAGAAACAAGTGGATCAAATCAAGAGACGAGGTCGCAGCCTGGTGACTCAGAGAGAAAGTAAGCAGCAGCGAGCAAGCGGTAGGAGAAGCCCATTGCCTCCGACGCCAGGAACCCACCACCCCCTGTGCCTCCTCCCCACCTGCCGACTTACGACTCGCTATTAGGATCCCGATATTGAGTAACTTCCTCATACCATTTTTTCCCTCTCAATTCTCTCCATTCGCCTAGACAGACCAAAGTCGAGGATTTTGTTGGGGGGAAAAAGCCTAATCAGTTTCATCCATAAAACGAATACCCAGTCGAAAATTAAATTCCCGTCCGTTGCGGAAGAGACAAAAAAAAGACACGCGATTTAAGCAACGTCCTCCTTTCCCGCATACAAGCAACGCACAATCGGTCATGCGGATGCTGGATCCTTCTGATCCTCATTGTGCGTCCTCGTACCATATTTACAGTCGCCACGCACACGCGTCTCTCCATTCATCGAAGTACACGTCATGGCCATTCTGCTTGCCGAATGAATAAGCCCTTGAATTAGAGAGGCCGGACCGGGGGTGAAGGGTGGCCGTGGAACTTCAGTCGGTAAGTCCCGCTGCCCTTTCCCGAGGGCTCTTTTCGGACCATTGAGGAGCAGGAGGAGGGGGGCGGGGCGGGGGTAAGAGGGGTGTCGTCCCTATGCGAACGAAAGGGAACACGTTTGTACGGTAACCGAGGGGGGCTGAATGTTAGTCATTGATACACTTTAAACCGAGCTCCTGTACCCAGGGTGACTCATATATAATAATCGTCATCGACAGCTGATCCCAGATGCGTACCGAAGATCGTGAACGGGACGGGACAGCAACACGTACCACCCCTAATAGTCCACCCTTCGTTCCCAAACGAACTTCAGTAGACACCCCTCGGTGCCTCGAGCCCTCTAATAAAGAAGTGGGGGGTACATAGAACATTTTCACAAAGCAAGCAGCCCCTCGCGATGACTAATTCATTAACAGCAAACGGCACTCTCGGTGTCCCATGTTAAGGGGGTGGGACCGTAGGGTGAGGGAAGGATATTGAAAAATTTGAAAAATTTAAAAACTTAAAAAATCAAACCTATATTTTTTTTATGTAAAATTTCATTCAAATCTTTTGGCATTACGCGCCACACCTGCTGCATCGCAGCCAGGTCACTCGATACGACGATGCATTTAATTACACCATGCAAAATCGTGGGTGGCTTTGGGTATCCCAGAAGCGACGTACGTAGTAACCACGCGGCCCGGCCATTGTTCTCGGAGTCTCGGGAGTCGCCGTTAGACCGACTTCTAGGTTATAGGATCGCAGGAAAACGAACCTAACCTAAATCTAAACAGGTGTGACAGTCCTTCGCGAACGAGCAAGCTCGAAGCAGCCAGTCGAGGAATGGCGCTACTAGTGACAATGAAAAATTACGTCAGGCCGATGTCGATTAATTTCCCACAGCCTTCCGTCAAATGTTATTACTTCTTCTTTATCATCTTGATTCTCATTCTAATAATCATAAGACGTGCCAGGATCAAGAAATCATTCTTGATTCTGGCACGTTTCCTCGGATGCTGACCTCGCGAAAGCATCTACGATCACACTCTGAATTTGCCAAAGCGCGATTCTCCTACGTATAGGAAACGGACAATTGCGTCATAGGTAGATACGTAGGTAGAGGCGGCAGAGGAGACAGAGAAAAAAAATAATGTGAATGACTGTATATACAAGTATGTGTCTGCATTGAAATTCTCAATGAAAGGTTTCGCTGACTGACGATAAATACTGGACACCGGCGCAACGTCATTCAAAGTTATATACCTAAGTGCCGGGCAGCTGTGTCAATTGTAATTAGCATTGACTGTACTGTTAATCGGTATATTAAGTGTAATAACGTACTATACCTTAATTGAGTGGGCCTTAGAGTACTAAGTAACCCAGAGACATACGTGGCATGTCAATATATAATGGTATATAGGAATAGTGGTTGAATAATTACAGGAAGAAAAAAAGTGCCTGCTTTCTGACGCCAAGCTGATAACACGTCGATAACAGACGTATACGTTTGATTACTACAATGGTTTACGATATTTCATATTTCGAGAGTTCTCGTTTCTTCCGGTACATGAGTCTCATATATATTATATATATGCATGTTCAACTGTTTCCCGTATCTCGTGAAAGCCGCCCACGAGTCAGGAAGAGGAGCTTCGTAACTCGCGTATGATTTGACAGAAACATAGAGATAAGCCAAGCGAACAGCCAGATGGCAGATAAGGGGGGCCAGGCGCCGGCTTCGTTGTACGACAACAAAGGGCTCCTGCGCCGACGCTGGTCGACGGGATACTGCGCGCAAGACGGGAGACGCAGGTTGGTAGCGCGTGAGGTCGGCACGCCTAATACCGAGAGTCGTCTGTGCGCATGCGCCGATTACGTATAGTAAGCACGTGAGTCAGCAGCGGTTCACGTTATAAGCGGGTACACTCCGTGTGTATATCTATATAGGAGGCCTGGTGTGTATGGATATATATAGTATATCTAGTATAAGGGTACCTGTGTCAGTGAAGCTCCGTCTGTTTACGCTCGAGGACTACACGGTATGGCCATATGTCAAAATCTCATTGCATAACGGTCCCTCTCGTCGACGGCGCGGCGTCTCTTTTTCGCTATTTAGCCGTGAGTCAGAGGACGCGGATAGTTGGACGGTAATGGCTTTGAGGATCGATACGATCCAGAATAATAGACTCGTACGTTCAATGGGTACGATAATACGTGTTACGATTGTCAATCGTACAGACAGATGCACGACGGGAGCGTCTTTTAGGTTATTAGGTTATGTTATAATTGCGTACGTAGCTTACTGTATCGTTACGTGGGGCTATGTTGTGACTATTACTGTCGAGAGGTACATATGTGTGCGCGGTGGGTCTCCATTACTGTTTTATTTATTAACGGCTTGATGCGGGCTGGCAATCGGGATCGAACAAAGCCGCTGTCTGTTTTACCGGCGTTATCGCGACGTCTCGCGACTCGACGCTTAGTTCATCGTTGAATTTAGCCGTGGAACTTTTGCGCGCACGTAGAAAGCTCGATCGTCATCGATCGAAAAACAAGATTCGCGCCAGTGCCAGTTGGCTCAAATGATATCGTGGACTGGCAAAAGGACGGTCACGAAGATCGTAAGTCGAATGTGCCGGAACGAGCTGCGAGTTGAAATCGCGAGATTTCCCCGTCGACACGAGAGGAGCGTGGCGATCGCACGAATGGCGGGAAAATTTCAAAATTACTGTAGACACGATTTATCGAATTTTATCGACTCGACAGGGTCGTTGTCCTGCACGGAGTCAGCAGTCATTCTTACCGATCACCTGACGCCCGCTCAGTCCTTGCATGTGTCCCAAGTGATCGTTTAGCAAGACGAGTGCTCAAGTGATTCTTTGTTTCGGTATTGCGAGCACTTTTTGTACTCGACGGGGCACGTGCCTCGAAGGCGGTTTTCATCGAGGAAAATTGACGTATGTTATACGAAGCGCTGACAACGGGCGTAAAAGCGTTGTGCGCAAATTCAGCCGGACTATTCGCGGCGTCATTCTGCTCTGAGTCATTCCTATGAATAGATTCCTATCTTGCCTTGCCTCTGACTCTGGTAGTCATCTCTCTCTCTCTCTCTCTCTCTCTCTCTCTCTCTCTCTCTCTCTCTCTCTCTCTCTCTCTCTCTCTCTCTCTCTCTCATCTCTGGACCTGGTGTGCTTTATATTCTTGTACTATTTTCTTTTTCTCTTTCTCTCAGTCTCTTCCTTGGAACCGAGGGTATTCCACTTGGCAAGGTATTCTGGTGGCATTGGTTATATATATATACATTGCATACATATATACATACATGCTTATATATACATTGTTTGACTTATTTATTTATTCGCGGAAACATTGAGACTGACACAGTAAGGGCGTAGAAAATTCCTTGGTAATGGGAAAATCCACGGACATTGCAAGTTATTGCGTAAGACGTGCACGTCGTTAGTAAAATTGCAAATTACGTATAAATAGAAATGGCTTAGCGGAGAGACAATTGCCCAGTGGGGTTTGACCGACGTCGTTTAATAATTAGTAATTCTTGAGTTGCGTACGTTGTGTGCAGTTTGCATGTGTCTTTGCGTGTGCGTTGCGTGTGCGTCCGTAGACGTATTTCGTGACAGTGCAATGACATCGGCTCGGCGATCGTGCACTCGGATGAAATTTGACATGGGCGGATAACGAGCAGAGGCTGGGCGCGATATGATGTATTTTTTGGTTTACAAAGTGAAAAGAAGATATTGCACGCGCAAAATTTTTTACGGAGGCGGCAGTCAGGAATAACGCAAGGCGGATCATCGTTATTTCCGTAAAACGCGAGACGTCCACGTGACTCCGTGTCAACGTGGCTCAGCATGTGATCGCGAAAACTTTTTTTTCCTCAAAATCCTTCGACCGCCAAAATTGACGCGACTTTTGTAGACCGGGTGGAGAGGCGCGAAGGAACAAACTCTCAAGAATTCTGGGTACAGTACGCCCACGCCGTATCGTTGATAAGTATCTTATACGTAGATAAACAAAATAAATAAAGGATGACAGCCATAGAGGGGTAGAGAGAGAAAGACATCGTCTTCGGCATGACGCAAAGATCGCCGTCTAATGTTGACGGGAAGGAAGAGAAAAAAACAGTCCAGAAGGTTGCCATTGACGACAAACAGAAACACGTGTAGATGCGCGTGCGTAAAAAACAAGAAGAAGAAGAAGAAGAAGGAGGAGGGAGGAAGTACGCAGATTTGTCCTACGCACTGCGTAGTACGTATCGACGCTACCACGCTCACCAAACTTATTAACTGAGTGGATGATGGGAAACTGTCACTGGTGGTAGGAGGCGCTATAAAGACCGGTTCCACGGAAGAGATTTCATAGAAGGCGATCGATCAATCTACGAGTGACGGAGAGATAGATAAAGAGAGGTTAAAAAAAGAAAATTAAATAAAAAACGAATAAAAGACTTACCCAGAAGAAGAGTGGGTTCCCGGTTATCCTCTACGAGGGCGGCAAGAACGAGAAAGAGCGGATGCTCAACGGGCAGATGCTCGAGATCAGCGGTGCAGTCGTCGTAGACGATAACCTCGCGATAGAGACGTCGCCGGAGTATCTCCTTGCCTTCCCTGGCCGTAGCTAGATCGGCCAGGGTGGCCTTGCCCTGCTGGAGCCGCCTGCGGTTGAACCGATCCGAGCAGTTGACATTGATGGCGCCGCGCACGTGGTTCACGTTGTAGACAATGAAAGGTCGACAGTCGAGCAGGACGGGAGTCGAGGGCTGATGAAGAAGCCTCCTAGCGAGTTCATCGCTCGTGATGGTGCGGGAGTTCTGCAGCACCAGCTGACGCTGAAGAGTGCTGCTCTCGGAGCAGGGACTGGTCGGTAGGCTGACGGTCTCCAGCTTGCAGCGTTTCGGTGGTGCGCAGTTCGCCGACAGAGGATAGAGGAAGCCTTGATGACGATGATGATGATGGTGCAGGTGGTGATGATGGTGATGGCGATGATGATGATGATGATGGTGGTACTGATGGCTGTTATTATTATTATTGTTACTGACGAGGGGGTTGCCGTTGCTCTCGTCAGTTCCGTTGCTGCTGATGATGCTGCTGCTGCTGGTCCCGCTGCTGCCGTTCGACGAGGTGGGCGAGGTAGTGGCTGAGGTGGGCGACGTGGGCGTGGCGAGGAAACGATCGCTCGGGGGCCCAGGTTCGCTCAGGCTTCGGTTCAGCACGAGTTTGAGGTTGTCGCGCGGCCGCCCGGCCGACACCGGCTCGCAGCACACCAGGGTCGACATCGGCGGCCTGACGTCAGTACCAGTTATATCGAGACGCGACGCCGACGCTGAAAGGAGAAAGGGAACGTGGATGTAGATGTCAGTGCCGAGTGCACTGGCTACGTCGCGGTGCCCCGCGACGTCCTCCGCTTGGTACAAAAGCACCTTAACCAACGACTAATAATACCAATTGCTATTAACTAAGATCGTTACCACTCGTCGCTGTACTGGACGCTACTATCGATACGATGTATATCGATAATCGTAAAATATATCGAATACCCCCTCTCCTCCCCCTACTTTTACTACTCGTAGATACGACTTATCTCGGCCTAGCTACTACTTCACTTTCCCTGCAGTCCCAACTACCTCTGCGCGCTATGTACGTAATCTCCAGAGTCGGGCATCCGAGCAATAACTTTTTCCTTCTCTGCACAGACGTAGTGTGTACATAACAATTATTTGTCTTTCCTCCGTATCGTCATCGTTACTAAGCAATTGCGCGACGGGTCTTCTTGCTGCTAAATTCACACCGAACAAAGCCCCAACATTCACGCACTTCGATACGCCTTTTTTCCAGCATGCTACCTTCTCAACGGGGATCCAAGCGCGATTCTACATCTTCAGACGTACAGCTCTCGACTAACCTAACCTCAAATTCGATGCTCCGTATGAAGGCAGCTTAAACACTACTTTAAAGCCCCGCCTGTCAATCCCGCTACGCGTCACTTGGCCCTACAATCCACTCCGTCTCAAGTCTTTAGTTTCTTCATGACGAGCACACGATTGTCAATGAAAATTATTTTGCTACGTATCAGAGTTATCCTTTGAAATATCTCTTACGACTTAATTCTAATTCTCCCCTCTATTCCCCAGTTCGTTTCATAAGAAAACACATCCTTCCTCGTACCGTCGGCTATCTCCTTTCGCTGCGTGAAGTTGGCCGGTCTTCACCATAAGAAGCGACACAACGCCCGGAGTCGATAGTAACGCTCAATTAATTCTCTGGCTCACGGCACGCCGTTACGTTTAATGATACAGTAATAATTAATGGCGGACATAAGTCACAGATAACGATCGGAGAGATTATTCGTCGAGAAAAGGAAGCATAGCCCAAGGAATCCAACAGTCATTTATCCAGTTCAAATCGCAATACGTATCTCCGTTTAGCGTCGTCGTAACCTATTAGTCGGATCTTAATGCGCACAGACTATATGTCGAGCAAACGTTGCAACGAGCAGCCCGCGCGCCTTCCGAACGCCTAGAAGAAACGTATGAAAACATTGGAGCCTTTCGAACCTAAGAATTTTAACAATTCAATGTATTATATCACAGGGGGGAAAAAAATATCTGAAACTTGAAATTCTTATTAAAAGGGCTCATAACGAAAATACCAATTATTCGTTTCGTCTACGTAATAATATTTTTTGGATTTTCAGGATTACCAAAGTCACCAACGTCTCTGCCATCAACCGTCCTCTAAATATTCGAGGGCGCAGGGTTGCTAGAGAGAAAGAGGCAAGAGGGACAGTACGAAAAATAAAGCCTAAAATTGTTCCTCGTCCCTATATATATATATATATATATATATATATATATATATATATATAAACATAGCAGATACATGTCCCCGGATGACATTATGCACCTTCGAGCCTCCTTTCGAAGCTAATTATATTTTTTTTTTCAAAGCACCGATACTAGACGCCTGCGCGATACGTATGCTGAATAAGGTGTCGAAAACACGTTCTAAAAGTGAACTTTATGCTACTGTTAGCAGCGTTCGCTGACTAATAACTCACTCTAGGAAACAAATTACGCACGGTTGGCTTCCATTGAAAGTATAGGAACGGTACGCGCTTGGTTTATAGAAATTTTCACTGGCCGTCGGAGACCCTCGGCATTCCATTCTGTTACGAAGTCATCGTGATTGTATGTATCTCCGAGACAATTTTTTGTTCTTCGAACAAAAAAAAAATTTTACCCATAAATCACTGGTCCAACGTCACCCAGGATCGGCACGACGTCGTGGCCTAAAGATTCGAAGGTTTTGATTTTACATTAAGGATGTCACGTAAGAGCGTGATTGATCGATAGAAAATGCTTGGGTGTCAATGTCGTCCAATCGGTCTATATAATTTGGCGAGAAGCTGCCGCGAAGCATCGGCGGGACAGAATCTACTGAGTCAGAAACTAATATTAGAAGGTGAGGCTGCGCTGGCCCGGACTCGTTCAATCCGACTGACTGACTCTCGAGCGCCACCTCGAGTCTCCTTCTCTCTCGCGCCTACCTTCTTCGTTCCTTCGAGTGAGTAAACCTTATGGAATTCAAAGGAGCACAACCCAACCTGGGCTGGATTTTCAGCCTGGGGACAGGTGTAGCGCCACAGCACCTGCTGCTTGTTGGCATCGACGACTGGTTATACCGAGAAAGCCAAAGCTGCCATAAGGATACTATAGAGAAGCTACCAGGGCGATGCCGTTTGCATGGCAGTGCCCTCGTGTATTTTACCCTGCCCAGCTTAACCTAACTTTACTGCCAAATACAAGACTTAAATGCCATTTAGCCGGTATCCCACTCTTTCCATTTTACTTACTCATATAAAAAGCACAATCCACGATTCGTTGCTCCTACCTTTCCGTCGGATCACGAACGGAAATAAAATCGAGTTTTCCCTTGGATAAGGTTCAAGGACGTTACGAAAACCTGAATGAACGCGTCCGCGTGCCCGAGGTGATCTGCCGCGTGGTGAAATACGCGGTAAGTTTGAATTTAAAAAGATAGGCCCCGCCTACATCTGGATTCCTGAGGAGCAAAGGGAATTTATAATATATTACGAGAGGTTACGTAATACCCTAGCAACAATTTGAAAACACTATCGATACGTTCCTATCGTAATGTAATCTTATTGTCAATTAGTTTGTCGCTTTGTCTACGTTAAAAGAAATGTCGCATCGGGTCGGCTCGTACACCTACCTTTTCCCGATGAGGTGAACCGGTTCGAGTGGCCCTCACGATACGAACCACCACGTCGAGTGACGCACCAGCAGCACAACCGGCAGGTCTGAGTCACTCGCGCGGACACTCGTTTCTAAATGTGGGTAATCCACGTGCGATCGCATCAAACAAGACAACAATCACGGATCACCAAAGAATGCAGTAGAGACACGTCTAGAGAGAGAGAGAGAGAGAGAGAGAGAGAGAGAAAAAGAGAAACGTACGAGGGAAAAGGATCGTGGAGATAATAGATGGTAAATAAAAAGTTATACGTCGCGTCGAACTTTCCAAGTAACGAAGGATCTGGAAGCGAGGAAGGATATGTCGACGAGCTCGAAAAAACGCCTCGATGCAGCCTGACAAGGATCAAGGAATGACAATCGTCGTGAGTTCAAGATAACGCGGACCTGCCAGGTCGACGTCGTGACCTGCGGCGATCACGGTGGGCGAACATGACCATTCGTACTGTGTCGTGATTGATCTTCGAGCCGGAAGTGCCGGAAGTGCGGCACGTCTCACGTTTAAGAAATACGAAAAGCAGCCGGAAGTCGAGGCCGAGCGAGAGACGTTAGACCCGCCCCCATCGGCTGCCGAGCAAAGACTGGCTGAGACTGTCGTTCCCGAATGTTGGAACGCGGCATCGTGCAGACTGCTGGGTAGAGTTGGTGGGGGGGAGTCGGGAGGACTCGGTGATCCAACCAGCACCGAGCACTTTTTATACACAGAGAGACTAGCTAGTCCGGACGAGTATGTTCGCTTCTACACCAACCCAGCCATAACCTCAAACACCGTCTAAACGTTAGTTCCTCTCTATCTCTACTGCTCGTGCCGTACTCTTCTCATTGTCCTACTGGTATACGCTGAGTTTACTCTCTCCTTTACCAATTTCCTCTCTCGCTTCTGCTTGTCGGGATATCCGTGTGTGTAACTCGCGCGCACCAACAAACCAGACAAGAGAAACACACGAAGAGACCCGGATGAGTCATACAGCTCGTGCATGTTCCGCGAGTTCCTACCGAAGACCCACTGTCCGATACAGGGCTTCCTTTAAGGACGAAACCAATAGGAACGATCCGATACCCCGAAAAAAATCTATTATATAATTTTACAAAAAAAAAAAAATTATTCGTCATTCACGCCCCTCAATTTTCCCTTTCGCTGAATAACAATTTTTTATACTTTATCCAAGAAATATCCATCGCGAGGCCTCGTGCACCTAGTTAATAAATTATCTTTCCTTGTCTCATTGCAAACAACCAATGAGACAATTCGCGACGTTCAAACGGACGGCTGGCTATTTGCGAACTGTTTGCTGCAGGAATGAAAGATTGCAACGTACATAAGCGAGGGTAGCGACGGAGTCTGCTCTGGAGTCCATTAGAAACTTTTTTTTTCATCGGCTTGCATTAGTCACGGGTTTGCGAAACCCTTTTTTCAGGGAGGGGGGAGGGGAAGCGATGAGACGAGTGTGGGGGTACGTGCGTGAGGGAAGGGGGAAGGCTGGGGAAACACGTCCTTTCCGTACATGATTGTGATTCCCGTTAATGGTTCGTCGGCAGGGATACAATTTATGGGGTGCCGAGGTCGTGAAAGCTGCCTGAAAATTGGGGGTGGTTTCTGGCCGATAGATATAACATTGAAAGGCAGGGGTGGGGAGTCGAAGGGGACAGCCAGCGATGGTTTAACGCGATAAAAATGATGATACGCAGAGTACGCGTAATTTCTCTTGAAAATCATATACTATCGATCTTATAAATGAGCAATCGTTATCGTGCACGATAACTGTCTACTGATAATTAGTAGGTATCAATGTGGCATTATTCCATCGATCAATAAAAAAAAATATCTCTTAATTTTCCATACTTATGCGGATGACGTCACGTTTACTTTTTTTTTCAACATATACAACACGTCATATCCCATTGTCTCGTAGGAGCACGTGTCGACATTCATTAGAAGATAATTACGATTACGTAGATTATTTCTTTGTATTACCTTTCCCCCCTCGCCCAACTCGCACTTTGTTAACACTCGATGAAATTCTTAAGCAAGATGATAACAGCTTTTTGATGACTCGTTAAAAATCATTATCCGATTAAAGTCTAAATAAAATTTTTAAGCTCTAATTATTTGCTTGAAAAATGTATTTTATATATATTTTATTGATGACTTATCGAGTGGCGACTTCGATTAGTCAGATTCGAAATTGATTGAGTGACCAGATCCATATCGATCGATATATACATATATATCAGATACGTTTATACGTATGAAGGAATAACGACGTGCTTATGACAATTAATAGTTTCACGTAACGTGCGGCCATTTTAAATCGTCAAACGATATTCGCAATGCGTATCGATCGTCAAATGCAATTCCGCAATGTTGAACTTTAATACTGAAACAAATAATACGTATGAGTAATGAGAGGTGAAATGTATGTTAAACAAATAAAGGGGCAACTGACACGTAGGTGCAAACAAAGCGCAATGTTCCTTTTCGATAGTATATAATAAATATCTATATATAAAGATTAGTCAATGAGAGCAATACGAGTAGGATGTTAAAGTTACACATTATTACCTGAGAAACAATTAGATCAACGATAACAAGTACCGGCTACGAGTGACTGATAAGAAAGGAGTCGAAGAGCTGATGAGTAGCGTTTAGAATTTTTTTTCAGGAAAGTTCACGAAAAAAGAAAAAAAAAAGTTATCGGTGACCGCTTACTAAAACAGTAGTTTATTACGAGGCACGATAAGAGGGCACGAAGGTTTTCCGGTCAAGTTAAATTTTAGTTTTCTCTCTGTCTAAATACGAAGGTCTGAGAAAGAACACGAAAATCATACGTGTTCCTTTGTGCACTACGCGACTGGCGATATCGACAGAAACAAGACATACCGCATTTAAAATGTTGGCTAGACTGCAGATGGTTCTCGATGTTTCCGTAGTTCAACGTTTTATTCGAGTGAATATCACTAATTCAGTTGACTTCGTTTTTATCGAAAAACATATGCACGTTTTTATAGGCGTTATCGGCCATTTGCTTCTAGAAGCTCGTCTAAAGAAGTAACAAGGTTAATGAGGAACGACAAGAGGCCCTATTTATTTTCCTACGTTCCGTCAACCGTCGCGGAGACAGTCTTCGTGTAAAAGGACGCGAACTATATGGACAGTAGAAGGAAAATGTATAGTGAGAGACACTCGTGGCTACAGCTATGTTTTGGTTTGCTGTCCCGTGGACGTTCGTCGCCGTCGGCGGTTGGCGTTTGTTTTTCTTTTTTTTGACCTGCCTGGTAGGTACCACGCTCGCAGCGCAAATCAAACACAAAGAGCTTTAAGGTATTTCTCATGGATGTTTCGATAGGATGTAATGGTGGATTAAGAGGGTACAATTTCGTAATACTTATTTTTTCGAGTCATTTATCTACTATGAGATTCTTTAGTTTTCCGTGACAGTCAACGCGTCTCTATGATTCACGTAGTGCAAGAACGACAGGGCTTATCGACTGCGGCGATAAGAGCGCCCGGCTTCCATTTTTTTACGGGAGAAAGGAGTACTAGAGACCCGTGTTAGTTTTGCGCGCTTGTGCAAGAGAGATAGACCAATTAGAGCCAACGAGAGAGAGAGAGAGAGAGAGAGAAAGGGAGAGAGAAATTACGCGAAAATGGAAAGTTAGAATCCCATGAGATTCCATTGGTGAAAGAGGAAGTTATTGACGTAGAGAAATATCAATATTCGTGCCTTTGACATTGACGAAACGCTCGACCATTACCATAAGATATCTCTAGATAAAATTTTAAGTAATTCATATAAAATGGCTGCCGTCGCGAGGAACAAAAGTCACTTTTGTTTGATCTCGATTATTTAAGCTTCGAGGGAGCCATCGACTCTCCGACTTATAACAATGAAATATAAATATACACCACAAACATACAAGACCAGGCTGCGTGTAGAAAAGTGACAAATATATACACCATTATTATTAAATCCACATATCAACAGAAATCCAAGCATTGCCACGTTCGTTCCACAAGGAGCCCTCAGTTGCAGTTACATAGAAATGACTCCATTAAACATATTCCCACATACCGCGTATCCGCGTCACTTCTCCAATTGCGTAAGCAGTCGACAAGCAGGTATGATCCTCGATAAAGAAAACGAAAACTAAAAGGAAAAAAAAATGAAGTACCCTCGACACGCAACGAGCTACGCTGCGGCATGACACTAACCACATAAACGTACGACATCGATATAACTATTTCCGACAATTCCCGACCAAAGCGCAACAATTCAGCCCATTTATAAAGACACAGAACTATTCGGTCAAAGTGAACCAGCCCAGGCTGATTTTATCATAGAATTCAAATAGCCAGGTAAGCTTCAGCCGATGCGTTCGCTCCGAGCCACCCTGTATACATAGATTGCGCGTGACGCAGAACGTGATATCGACTCCAAATAAATTTTCATAATTTCCGGGATTATAAAAAAAAGCTGTTACAACCAAAGAAAAAGAAAGGTCGGCAGTTAAAATGTACATGCATATCAGTGTCATTAATAATAATTTTTTTTTCACTCTACCGTATAGCGAATACAGTACGCGAATAGCACAGGCCTATCAGCATCGATAGATACACATGTTGCTACCTTCGCAAATTATAACTGTATACACATATAGGTATAAGACTATGCTGGCCGTACGTGTAAACACATATGTATATATGGATACGCGCATACGTCTTGCGTGGTCATCTACTTTGAGCCAAAGATAGAGGCTGACATCATACATATAAGCATCGTACGAGTTGAAAATGCGATAAACATATACGCATTTATACAGCAGCGTATACATATATGTCACATGCATCACGTACGGCACGTATGCACGAGGAGACAAGGATTTTACTATTCGCATTGAAAACTGTCTCGATCGAGTTAGCCGAACGGATGCGAGAGGTCGGCCATCTTGGAATTAGAGAAGTCCGTCTTGGTTACGATATACGCAATTGCGTGGGAATTCGAAATCAAATTTTTTAATGTACATACGAGCGATAAGTTGTCAGGTAGGGTGCCCAGCTAAATATCCGTACTACGCGCGAGAGTGACGTAAACGCGTAAAAAAAATAAATCTTTACTTCGTGTAAAAGTTTTTGAGAATCCGAAAGATTTGAGTATCCGTCTCGATTGTATATTAAAATCGATGGGTTGACGTATCCCTTGCGTAAAGACAAACATATCGATAGTGTAGCGAAGTGACGTCACCGGTAGCTGATAAGAGCATGGCCTACGATTCCTCCGGCACTCGCGATATATTGACTTTTTCGCGTAAAAGTTAAAGGATTCAAAGATTCTTTTTTCTTTCTATCCGAGCTCGTTATACAAAATTTTTATATAAATATTGAGTGCACAAAGACCATTCCCTTCTGCTCGTGTGCGCCAACGTACTTCCGACTATTCGTTTGTCTTCGATTTCGACGACCTTGTCAGCCCAATTGTATACAAGATATTCGTAACGTCAGATCTATTCTGGGTGAGAAGATAAGGCTGTCTGATAAGAGCCGCGAAGTCGTTTAGCCTGAACAAGAGCGTAAACGCGGCAGATGACAGCCCATTGGAAATGGCAAAGGAACGCAAACGTAACGGACGAGATGGATTCGAACGGATCGTAGAAAGTCTACTAAAGTCAGAGTGACGTCACAGAGCTTGACTCAGCAATCCGCCCGACGGTTTTACTAACGGCTAAGAGTCTTTTATTTGAATTTCGTGAACACAAAGTTATTACCTTGTGATTTGATCTTTTTATACACCAGGTACCCCGATGTGTAACCTCAAAAGTCGCTAGGTACTCGTACACGTGCACGTACTGTATCTTGACTCTTTTTTTTCCAGCCCAGACGCGTCGCACGTACGACGCAACAAACTATAGTCAAAGACACTATAAGAGTTATGACTCTCCGTAGAACGCAGAGAACTCTGACGAAATACAGAGCGCTGCCTTTATACGCGCTGTATACCGAGTGACTCTATATTAACGACGATTATCGGAACGGCTGGTAATTTTAACGCGAGGTATGTAAAATACCTACTTTCCTTCCCTTCCTAATTTACCAATAATTGTTCTCGCACATCTTAGTTCAGTTTACGTTTGTTCTATAGTATCTACCAAGTAGATTAACTGTACTGTATATATTTTTGAAAATGCATTCGTACCACGAGTAGTGATTCGAGGGGACTTGCCTGCGTTACTAAATCCTAGAAGGATGATCCCTCCCGCAGCTATTACTACTGGTCAGACTGTACCGTCTTCTTAATCCATTGGCATAAGACCAGTTTAATCGTTTCTACAAATTTTAAAAAGCCTTTGTCCCAAGTCAACTGTCGCCAGTCGTTGGCTTGCTTACCTTTTAGAGGTCGGAAATTCAAACGTTTTATTCGAGGCAGTGTTGCACTGGTGCAGGCTCGCGTTAATGCAGGCATCTCGTATTCCTCCTTGTTAAGCGTTGACGTTGATGATGACGTTGATTCCGTCGATGTCACTTCTAACTGAGGAACGACTATACGCTTCGCAGCTACCTCTTCTTCGGTGTGGATCGACTCTGCGACTAACGAATGAATGGGGATCAATGGAAATGGTTAATGGTATAGTTTACATTCATTATATTATATAGTATATATATATGTATATACGATGGAACAAGCTAGATGCCTACGTCACGACGATGTGTCATTTGTTTAGTATGTGAATTGCGAAATTTTTTTCGCGGACACGTACGTTGCCACCGTGTTCCGCGCAGTTGCTTTGCGAAACAGGTTACTCGGAGGACATTTTCATGCAATAAAGAAGCATGAAAAATTGATAAAATGAAAAATTCACCGCTCGCGCATAAACTCTTTCTAAATGTCGCTCCTCGACCTGGTGTTTCGTGACTTACTTCTGTCACGCACGACGACCGCGCATTCTGTATTTTTCTTTGCTTCGTTTCTTTTCTTTCCTTCCAGTTTCTCGAAGGTCGTTGCTACCGAGTAGGTATCGTGTAAGAAGTAGATCTACCTACACTGAACATTACTCCTGTTCACATTCCTCGGTATAGAATACGGCGTTAAAGAGCAACAAACGCACTTGCGATTGAGTTTGATTAGCTTAGTACATACGAATATGTATACACCTGGCTATTCAGTCCAAACGTATCGACTGAACATGGTTTTACCATAAGAATCAAATGGGCAATATGTATATATGTATACACACGCAAAAATATATAACAGGAGCGTATCGCATTGCAAAGTCAGAATGTATCGGATGAATGTTTTATAAAACGCAGCGGTCAGCGTTCCTGTTCAGCAGTCGGAGTTTTCCACGAGCAACTACGTAGGAGGGAGAAGAAGACGGTGGCGCATAAATTTAAGCGTTTGCCAGCGGACAGGTAAATATTCGAAGCGAGTACGACGCGTTATTTTGAAAAAGTGAGAAGAAAAGTAAAATATATTATAGGAAGAGAAAAGAGGTATGAGCTATTATCGTGCAGGAAGCGCTTGTACGTATTGATATAAAATGTACGTGATTAATTAGAATCTTGTCTTGACAGATTGCAGGCACGTGGACGTATGTAAATAAACATAAAAGCATTGGTTAGCACAAGTGTAAGCACGCTGCTTGTGTATTACGGTAGTGTGAAACTATATTAGAAGTCCTACGCCTACGTTTATACTTTTATAAAAGACTCACGTCTTTTGCTCGGCAGTCGTGGAACGAGGAGCGTCGGAGGTTGAGCGCGACGACGGTTCACCGTTGACTGCGTGCCGCTTGGACAGTTTGGAGCCACGAGCGATATCTTTGCACTCATCTTCGTAGAAGGCCTTCCTGACTCACAGACTCGGAAGTAAATTGACGAAGGTCAAGCTGCCGCCGTGCTCGTGTTCTCTTTCAGGATGGATTCTGCGATACACCGGTTTGCCATTGGAATCTCCATATTGGGTCTACTCAGCCCTGAGCCTTTAAATAAAGAGAGAAATATTTCCTGTTAACCCTGCAGCTCGTTATTTCAATTGAACGTTACTTTCACTCGTGCCACCGGGAGACCGAGGCTGTGGACCCGTTTTAATATGCCTGAGGAAGGCTGATAATATTTTTAAACTTCTGGACACTCCTTTGACAGCACTGACTTGCCCGTCGTGCATCTTGGAAAAATTCCTAACCTCCAATTGTGACACCTATGGCTTTTCCTAGTTCCTTTTTTTACGGAGTTACGTGTCCCGTCGGTAATTTACCACGGTTAGCTCCGAGTTTTGTCGCGTGGGACGATCAATAGATTACAGTAGTCTAGTAGCGTAGCATTGTTTCTCTTGTATTCAAGTATGATTTTATTAAGTTGTGATTGATTGTCTCCTCGCAGTTTTATTTTCTTTCATTGCGATGGTGTACGTCAATATTATTTATTACTCGAGAGACGAGTTCCAACCCTGGCCAGACAGCGATTCATTTCTATGATGAATAATTCAAGAATAACTAGGAAGGAGGTTACTGTACTATTTTAAATTAAGCACTACTGCTATACCGGCTTTGACGTAGGTTATGGGCGAGTGACTGATTCGATGAAGACACCTGGTGATTATTTTTAATTTACCTGAAAACTGACGCGTCGCGAAGTATAGCCCTGCATGCGTCATATATATCGCAGTAACGTTTACGCGCACGAGGTGCTTTGAATTTTATCAAAATTATCAATACTTTTCACTTCGGTCCAATAACGGCCATTTGTAATTCGCGCATGCGCACCGTAACGCGCTAAACCCCCTTCGAACAACAAATACATGAGTCATAAAAGGGATTAATTCTCGATACTAATTTCACACAAGCAACGAACTAGTGAAAGATCTCGTGTTACTTTAAGCGATAAAAAATATGAGAATGAAGTAAAGGAGAGGAAGCAAGAAGTATTTTTTAAAAAAATACAAATGAATAGGCCTGGCACGTTGACTTCTTGACTCATACGTTCGGGATCGCAGACCGAGCACCTTGAGGAGGGAACAGGAACTGACTGCCACGCCAAGGCAAGCCGGAATTCTTGATTCTTTGTCCTACCTACAGCCAAGTAATTACTAATATCCTTTGATATTTGAAAAACCGTAATCCTTAGTCACAGAATGATACGTAGGTATAATTTTGCTTGTTAATGTATTAAATAAGCAAATCAATAAGAGCTTGTGTCATTATACTGTATACTTGTGTACTGTCTACACAGTGAACGTCTTTAAGCGTATAAACAAGTTTAACCACTGAACGACAATATTAAATAGAACGTACATACCTACTCTGAACAAGTATGTAACGACATCTGAATTATTGTCATGCAGTATAGTTACAATCCTATAACTCTGATACAGGTATCCAGAAGGTGGTAAGAAGAATGGAGAAAGAGATATGTAAAAAAAGACGCAAAAGAAATACTTAGAGAGCTATGACTCGGCCAGACTGCGGATCACTGGACGATATACATTTGAATAGAATTCAGCCGCAAGGAGAATACGCAAGGCTGCGACAAGGACTCCACAGCTTTAACGTTGTATACCGAGTGACTGTTACTAGTCTATCCACAACTACTACACTGCCGTTACTATACAGCTAATGCATATCTCACTATTGCCTAGTTGCCATTAGATACGGTCTCGCATTACTATTAGACTGCAAACGCTGAAGATATTTTATACATACTTCTTTTATAGTTGTAAATCAACAATCAGGTTCTCTATACATTCTCTTGTATATATACATATATTTAGTACCTCCAATGAGACTAGCAGTCTCTTTCCTTCCTCTATCTGAATGCTTTATATGGTTTAATTATGGTTATCGACCATTCTTCAAGTACGTTAATAGTGTAGCATTGGGTTTCTTGCTTGGACACTTTTATTGCCTGACTATTAATTATCTCAGCCATTTCAGACTTCTGTTCTTCATTATTACCCATGATCTTAAGACCAGCTTTAGACATTTATTCATTGATACAAGTGCAAGTATATTTGATAGTTATTTTTTTAATTGACAGTATTACTTACCACAAAAAGAAACTTCATGGGGATAAAGAGACACATGAGTCCCATTCGTCTCTTCTCTATGCATTAACGCTAAAAGGCTCTTCCAGATTTAAATAGTTAAAACTGCCTCGTTCCTCCCTACACGATTAATCCTTACCCTTACAAGGCTTAATCCAGGGGGGCTGCTCCTATCTTTGTGGGACCTGGGGGAATTCATGTTAGGGTACTATATTGTAATTAAAGGGTTGATACTAAATGCGCTGTACTATCTGACACCTGGGTTACCAAAATCCATAAACATAATTCAAAGGGATGTATGTTAATGCACCTTGTATATAAATTTAATCTACATCCACAAAATGGGTCCTGGTTAAATTGCAAATTTCTAACTTTACTTTTCCCACTGGGCTACTGATTCTACAAAAAAATTGAGAGCGCGATTCACAGACTGTAGATTCATTCGAGTTGCATGAATCATGAACTGCTGACTGTTTTGATCCTTTTCCTAGAAGCTGCCCTGGCATAATGATGCTTGGCGAACAACAGTGAAAGTATTAAGAGTCAATGTAAATCTTGCAATAAGTCGGGACGCTGCGCAACACTTTACTCTCCTTCTCTCTCGTTCTCTCTTTCTGTGACTGCCGGAAGAGCAAAGGAGTAATTAATGCCAAGATAATGAAGATCTGTAAAAATTATTCCTGCGTAATCAAGAATGATTTTCAATTTTAGAAACTGGATCTCAGGCTCCTGGGGATGATCTTCAGTAGGGTGAAATAGGTATGCCGCAACAATTAGGGTGACATACGGAGCGTGTTACCAACGTAATCAAATCACACGGAGCCCCATTTCCAGTTAGCAGCACCACGCGTTGACAAACTACTGGGGGTTGAAGAACCCCTCGGATCGGACTACCTATGTCCTATGTATATAGTATTGGCACATGTATTAGAGTTGATTCATCTGTTTGCTTTTTATTATCTCCCAGCTAGACGATGCTTTTCCCTATATGACGTATAAGGGGATGCTTGTATTTCACCAATCAATTTATGGGGTTGGCTGCTCTGAGCTGCTTTTTATCCTAAATGCGAGGGTGGCTACTGAATTCTCGATCCTCTAAGGTTTATTTATGAGTCAGACACTTGGACATTCCATGGATGGGATATTTATAATGATGGTGACTGTACCGATGACAGAGATATTCTATATTCTGTGAATGGAGACAAGAGGAATTTTTACTCGGTAAAGGCAAAATATTTTATCTTGGAAATTTGTATTGTTCACTTCTATAAATAGCATTGTATTTTATAGGGTAGAGTAGGGGACAATGGATGCCGATATATCTACGTTACTGGGCACATCGATCGTACTACTTTTAGAATTGCGCAATACACGTTTCATCTATTATTTCCATTTCAGTTCGTGAGAAAGTCGACACGCTTTTGTTACTAGTTATTGATTATTTATCTGTAATGGTATTAACATTGACTATTTTACACCATTTTACTAAATTTCTGAATTATAGAAAATTCTAAACACTCGAGGTCTGACAATACGTGTGACTTATCTACTGCCGTGGCCATTAGTCACGTAGAATCTGAATGAAAGGCGTTTAATTTTTCATGCACCACTGAGAAAAATCAAATTTGTCCTAAAATACTCAAAATAAGTGAAGACAAACTCGTATTAAAGAATATTCGATAAAGGATAGTAGAAAGTATACAAAAAAAATTTTACGTATAAAAATAAAAAAGCCAATGAAAAGCTAGATAAAAATGTATTAAAAAATTCAATAAGAATAACGAATCATAACCTTTCAATGTAATAAGAATCAGCCAAGCGCTTGTAGCTCTTCCATAGAGAATAGTTACGAAATTTCCAATTATAGATGAATATCCAATAATCCAGAGGAGGATCCTACCGTGGGAACTTATTGGAACGTCGTGAAGGATCTCAAAAGGTCGTCCCGTGTAACAGCAAATATAACAAGAGAAAACTGGATCCGAATAGTCGGCACCGCGACGAAGCACTGAGCACTTTTCCACGTAAACCTTCGAGGCGTCTCAACGGCAAACTCCGTCGTCGTCTACGTCGATGTGGAAATCGCCAGGACTATTACCACTACTCTTGCTACACTCCTACAAGCAAACCGGCTATGTAACCATCATTCCTGTGACTCCGAGAGCTTCCGTTAAAACGTCGTCTGCTGCTACATAGTGACGTCCTAACGTCGCGACGTCGTATCCTAGGCAACAACTTCTCTCTCTTCTTCGTATGCGTACTGGACTTGCGCAGATACTCTATTATCATCCTCCGTCTAGATGTCTAGATGGTCTGGATATAACCTCCATGTTGCTTCGCGTGCTCGTCCTTATGGCTATACGGATCGAATCGATCCACTCACCTGCCTGCCTTTAGGCAGAGCTTCTCAACGTGTCTTTCTTTAATCTTTCGCTGTGCATCTACGAAACTTCATCAAGATTGGATAGAACATTTTCTTTTACGATGACATTCGTTGCCACGAATAAAGAAGCCGAGGGAAGATCGTCTCCTAAAAGCACTTTTAGGTTAGCACGAATGATCTCTTTGTAAGAGATTGAAAACGATTGTATCCGGTAATGATGAAGTCTGGTAGGAATTTCATTTAAATAAGATAATCTACTTGCATGATTTGATTTGATTCTTATTATACAGTTGGATGATCGAGCTCCCGTTGTAGAAATATTTTGTATGTATATAATACATTGTTGCCCCTCGTGACATCAAATGGTGCAATTATTTATGGAATTTTAAGTTCTATCAGAAATGTATTCTTGTAAATGACTTCACTACTGACGAGGATATGTATGCATTTAGATTATATCGATCGGTAGGATACGTCATAGGCTGACCTACAATCGACCCCTCGTGACACACTTGGGATGCAGGGGATCGTGGTATTTCTACCTTGGTGTTAAAGAAGGATTTGAGAATCTTATGTACTTTACCTAGTTTTTAATCGGATGCTTTGTCAGGCTATTTATTTTTCTTAATGGAACACTGACCTCGTTAGATAATTAAAATCGAACGTTGTATCTTTCATATAGAATTTTTTAATCGAGTGTTATCAAAACTGAAACGTCAATCGATACACCCTATTTTTTTTTAAGCGCACCGCGTCATTAATATTATTTTCATAAACAAAAGCAGCTTCTGTAACATCACGTTCTTGAAATCCATCTCAATTTCGATGAAGCCAACGGCGCAGCTCCCGTTAGGCAACTCGACCGATCCGAGGGGGTCGATACAGCATGCGCAACTCATTCACCCTCAGGAAATTATTCAGCATGGACCATTCGTGACGTGTCACGTTATAATCATCTGAAAAGCGTGCTGTTATAAAAACAAAAGAAAAAATATATTATTCTCCGTAGTGTACAATTGAAAGTAAGAAAGAGTGTTCCAGTGACAAGACTCATGGCCTTGCCATACGTTACAGGGTAGCAATCAATAGAAAATGAATAACAGACAGATTGTCAGCAGAAAGAAAAATTAAATTGAAAGATTTTTAAACAAAGTACGTATCGTAGAACTTTATTGTTACAAATTATTAACAATAATCGTGATGAAATAATATACGTTATTGTTCTGCGTATAATTCGATGCGTAATGCATGTTACATATCTCATGTAATAAAAGGTGTGAAATGTTTTTGAAATTTACGCGGTACCTGATTAAATAACAATGTTGATATAGTATTTATTGTTAATTTAAGATACATCGTCATGCTGAGATATTCAAATGATAATGGAAGGCGCGGAGCAGCGCCATAACCAGATTGCGGATTTAATGAGAAGCACAAGAGGAGGAAGTACAACAGGGAGAAATATATTGTTGTAAAGAAAAGTAAGAGAGACCTTACGTGACAACGAAGTTGTCACTGAGGTCGATCAACGATCTGATGCAACCATTTCTCCTAACGAACAAGTAACGATTCACCCGGTGACTAATCGAGCCATCGATATCACAATGGGGACCAGATTTGCCTCCTGTAAATATTGGACATTACTCACGACTCTGACTCGTCGTTATTCAATTTTACTCTTACGGTATTATTACGTGTTGTATTAATGCAATTTATTAATCCGACAGATACACTCAAGCTTACCAGTCTTCACGATTATTATCAACGGCTTCTTCATGGCAGCCAACCTATACCTTCCGGATTGGATATGGCCAATACGGTTAAATACTTCTCACAAACTCTCCTCTGTAAGATGAATTTTCAATTTTGTATAATAATTTATCATTTAATTTTATTATCTTTTTTTAAACATCCTTCGCTCTCTTTTTAGCACTTTTCAAAGACGTGCCTGGTTCACCACTGGATATGATTAAGTCACAGGAATTTGATGCACAGCGAATGGCTCTTTATCCAAATTTGGATTACAAGCAATTATACAATGCTCTTATGCAATTAATGGACGTTGTACCATTGGTACATGTTGGTTTACACGGTCAGTCTTGACGAAATATTAAGATTCAGAGCAGATAAGAATTTAAAATATAATTTAGGGATTTTTTGTCATATAGCTAGTTCATTTTTGTCAGATAACTCTATACACGCCCGAGTATTAAATTAGTAGTTGTTCAGGCGTTTGTTGTATTAATTAAAGAAATAATTATTTGAAACGCATTCGCGTAAACGTTTTTGAATTAACGATTTTTATTTAATCCGTAATATTGTATTTATCTCAAATATTGGATTTATATGATTGGCAGCTTTCGGGGAAGCTATACTACAATGCCTGGCTTGTCTTCTTCCTTTCCTGGAACAAGATCTCATCGACAATTTGCCTTACTTGACCGCTAGTGCTATATCCGTTCTTCCCGTCGAGCTGCATCAGGAGATTGTCAACTATCTCTGCTTCTACATACTCCCTTTCACGATCAGTACGTTCACTCTTTTTAATCTCTCCCTCTCGCGATCGAATCGTCGGATCGACTTTTGAAAGGCATTCTACTCGTATGTATACATTTCAGCACGCAAGATAGAGGACGGAGGCGAGAATTACGCAAGCCAGTCTATCTCCGCTGTAATTATGATGGTGTTCCAGTATTCGAGTAATCCTGGTAATTATTGGTTTCAATTTTATTGAACCAGATCGAATAACGATAATATGATAATTAATTTATAATCATTTACAGCACATCACTGTCAGTTACTGGAATGCTTGATGGCTTTAAAGCCAGGAGTAGTTAAAGATATTCTCTGTGTGGTAGCCTACGGTACTGCACCTGCACGTGCATCTGCAGCAAAGTTACTCTTCTACTATTGGCCTACCTTCAATCCAAATTTGTTTGACCGTCGCGCGGTCCTAGTTAAATTTGCAAGTATGTAAAAGATTGTCGATGGACCGTGTAAAGTTAAAAAGAATTGGCAATTGGTTTGTCATAAGTACGTCAGCTAGATGTATCATTGAATTGGAAATTCTTTCTTGCAGATGACCTAACGCCGTTTGTCTGTCAAAGGGACTCTTGTCCAAACGCAGGAAATGCCGAAGCTGGAAAAGTCTGCTACGATCACTGCATCTCCATCACCTTCGCCACGGAATCTCCACCGCCTCTTTATCTCTGCATCGAATGCGCCAATGAGATTCATCGCGAGCATCCAAATCAAATGTTCTACGACATTCTACATCCCATGCAACAGGTCTCAATGATCTGTGAGAACAAGGTAGAGCACAGTATCTACCTTAGACAATGTAGTAGCATCGTTAACGATGCTAAAATAATTGATTCCTATAAATTACCACAGAACTGTAGAGCGACGGATAAATCAGCGATCAGCGTCTGTTTCTCAACCGAATGTGCAAGTTACAATGGAAATCATCCAATTCGCTATTGTCAACAGTGTCACAACATTCGTCACAATAATCGCCGTGGTGGAGATCACGTCTATCACACAGCATTGCCTCACATATCACAGATGGACGCTCAGATGCAGACTTACATGGTCCAAGCGATAGTCAGGTATAAATTTATAAAATTTTCCAATCTACGCCTAATATACACATTTCGCGATTGCTATTACACAATAAGGAACAAGAATCGCGTCCAGCAATTGCACGATGCATGGACCGCGTTACGATCGTCCATGATTTCGGACCAAGGGGGTCATCTATAATGTTTTGCAAGGTGTCACACGAAGCCGAGAATCCCAGCCGTTCCTGTCTCTCCTTTTTAATTGAAAATTCAAAAGACAACATTGAAGACACATAACGCGTTACATATCAACATCAGTCTTGAACTTACGGCATGGTTGTGCGTTGTAATATATAATAATTATATGTAAATCGTATATACAACATTGATCGACTGATCGTACAGCAGTACAAGTAAACGGGTATCGAAGTACTAATCAAATATCGCAGGATCTTTGTTGCTTTGCGTGTTTGTCAATGCCGGTCCAACCCGCTTGGTAAGACACAACCCTACGTCACGTCCGGAAAGATGCAAAAAATTCAAAATTTATAATCTGATGAATACTATTCATTTTTGTCAAATATTCTTGTCGGACGTGGCTAACGACAAAAAATGCTATAAATTATTCCCTAGCTGTACCGTGAGCACGGGATGGCTGTGTGATCTCTGTAGAGAAATTATTCCTCTGTTTTTTTAATTATTTGAATTAAACGACAATCCCGTTCTCACGCTTTTGTAAATACCTCTTTGCTACTGTTATATGTTACCTTAGGCTGTTTTTACAAGGAGGTATTTACTCGTATAGTGTAGCATTAGGTGACTGCACTTGATAACTGTGTTATCCTGTACCGAGGACACTGCACATGTAGCACACGTCTGGTACAACGAACCAACAACAAGAACAAGAATCTATCTGACGTTGCACAGCACTTAATACATACATCCATCAACCTACTCGTCATTCTCACGGTATACGTAGACGCGTTACACCGGTATGCCACGTTTGTAATCTGTATAATGATTTTACATGCAGATCAATTAGTGAAACTATTTGTCCATTGATTTTATAGAATTATTTATATTTTATTAATCGCATGCAAACCGCTTCGACTGTTGCGTTTATTACATATTCAAAGATTTATTAAGCTCAGGAGATTCTACAGTCTGAAGTTAAGCGCATGTAGTTTTACCTGGACGCTGACAGTGATGGTTAAAAAAAAATGTCAAATTTAGTCCAGCATTAACATTCACTGTATATTCTATCACTGTAATCTAGAGTGATAATTAGTATTTATTGGCACTCTGAACAATTTAATTCGTATGATTAATACGTTCGACGATCTCAGGTTACGTCTGTGCTATCGCAGGTATCGATTAATTTTTGATACTTGTCATGTATGTTAGTGACTTTTTCTATAAATTTATTAACAATATTTAATCACTCGTCGTCGATATTTGTTATATTTATTAATTAACTTGTCAATCTCACTGAACGTGGAAACTTTTATTCTTCGATGTTCGGTACAGTTTGTTCACCTGGTTTAGAATTAGAGACGAATTCATAGCTGATCCCAAATAATTAATAGACGATAAAATTAATGACGATCGGGCGTTACTAATTATAAATAAAGTCGATTAATTCTAAACAAGGTAAAAGAAATGTCGTCCACGAGTGACACGCGTGAAAGGAAACAACGTTAAATATAAATATTGGATCAAGTATCAAGAACAATCAGACGCAACTCGAGATCGTTATTACTGCAAGATGATCATCAAATATTTTATGTATTTGCAGCCTGCTCAAGGAGGCTGAACCGCTAAGTATGGATAGTAACAGAGACCTCTCGGAAATAAGTACTAATAAGGGCAGTACAGGATTCCCAGGAGGAGGTGGTGGCGGAATATGTGGCAGCGGTGGAACAGCCGGTGGACGTCTAGGTCAATACGATCCAGCTACCCTGGAGGAACGTCAGCTACTTGGTCGCTACGGAGTTTGGCTTCTCGTCGGACTTTGTACCCCGAACCAGGATACTTCTGTTCAAATACTTGGACGTTTATTGTCAATGCTATTTCATTGGTTTCATGTCACTGCCTACTCTTTCGATGGTACTAAAAAAAGCCTTATGCACCTTATCTTTTCTGTTGGTAATTTAACACTTCGCATACACTATTGAAGTAGAAGTAGGAATTAGGTAGCGATAATAGAGCCGTGATCGTAGGCACATTCTACGATCTCACGTCTACTCTCCAATCTGGTCGGGGCCTGTGCGCTACACTATGTCTTACTCGTATGTTCAAACTACTGCATGTTTGTACACAGATCCATGTAATAACAATACAACACTAAGAATCGCTATATGAAACGGCTGCCTGGATTGCGTTAAAATTTATGTTAATTCGTATGCCTAATGCATTGAGAAGAGTGCGCCTACGTTGCGGTGATTTAATAAAGCGTCCGGTGTGTAGAATTGTTGGCGATAAAAATTCAGAGGAAAGAAAGAGAGAGAAAAATGAAAACCCGGGTCAATCAATTAGAGATATACATTTAAAGTGTAAACGTTCTACGCATCGACGCCATTGTAGGCCAATTTTATTTGGCATTAATTATTTACTAAGACTATCGAACCGTGCAATTCTCTAATTGCGTGTGTGAAGGGCATTACGCGTGCCAAACTTCTTCTATTCAATTATTGTTACTCGCGAAGAGGCAGATGCGTGCATTCGAGATGTATTGAGAATATTAATCTGTCAGCTATCATTGGAATTTATTAAGACAGAAGTGATTTATGGTCAAACGTATTGTCTGTTAATTCATTCAAATTGTATTCAAACTTATGACAATCGAGTATGTAGAGGAGAGGGTAGAATTACGTAGAAAACGATACGATGAAAATATATTAGTCATATATTCCTCGTACGTGGATCTTATAATCTGTGCTGATTTTTAATCGATCATTTTTTTTTCCTAGGTCAAGCAGACAGTACTCTTGAGAAGCTTAAGACCGATTACGCTCGTGGCTGGTTGTCTGAAGTAATGAAGAGCCATTATCATGTCTTCATCTCCTGTCTCTTGCCACATCCCGCTGATTATGTCAGAGTCGGTGGTCATTGGTAAGTGACCTCTTCGAATTTCACTGTAATGAAAAATAATAAATTAATATCTACTCTTCCTTTAAATCTTACAGGGAGACTTTGGCCTCGAGAACTTCTCACCTGAAGGATGGACTGAATCGTCTCTTCTGTTTGGTTCCTTATGAAGTGATCACTCCTGAGATTTGGGACTATGTCATGCCTCACTGGATGGAGGCCATGGTGAATGATGTCCCGGAACACGAGCTGCATGAATTAAAGATAATACTTTGGTAAGACTTGGGCTAAAAATTAATCAATGAGACTCCTCAAATTTTTAATTATTATAATATAGTAACAATTACTGTTAAGTATTGTTTATGTCCATTTTTTATTTCAGTAAAATATTGGATCCTGATCTTAGTCCTCTGGGCTTTGATGCAAAGAAAATGTACAACTTTGTGGCGAAGCGGTTTGTTAATACCTGTTCGAAAGTCCAAGAGCAGGCTCTTAATTGGCTACAGATATTAACCATGCTGGAAATTATGATATCCTTGGATCAACTCTTCTCCATGTTCAGCGATGGTGTCGCAGTAATGAGAGCTGTGAATCATCCGGCGGATTCTAGCGACAAGGGATTTGCGTCTAATAAAAATAATACAGATGCCGGAGAAAGGAGCTCGATATGTTAGTAACTTACTGGTAAATTATTAATAACCCTTTCTTCAGCATTTTCATATTTTATTCTTAATCGACCAAAGCTCCGGTGATGGATGACGAGTCTGGTAAATCTACTCCGCTGTCCGATGACATAATACCTACGCCCAGGCACATGGAATTTTCAACGGATGCTGAACTGAATCTCTCATGCTGCATTCTGATGCTGGATATATTATTGAAGCAGGTGTATAATCAATGTATAATAATTTCATGGAGAGCCATCGAGACACTATTTTATAATATTTGTTTTATTCTTGTAGATGGCTCTACAAGATGTCGACAAACACACAGGAATAAACTCCTGGGTGTGCAGGGACGCCTGCCATTTAATGAAATCCATGGTAGCAGCAACTTGGAGTGGCAGTCACGTTTGCAAAGTAGACAGCGAGTGTACGTACTGCGAATCAAGAGTAATTTGGCACCAACTGTGTCTACAACTGGTGACATATATGGCTCCTGAAGAACCAGCACATCCGCCTGATGTAAAATCACGATAACAACTGCATGATCCAGCTGTTTGATTAGCTTATAAGTCAAGTAGTAATACAGATAAATAATTTTAGCTAATAATCGATGAATCAGCCGATGATTCAGGCCGAAAGACACCGCCGGAAACGACAAAAAAGTCTGAATCTAAGCCGGATGTTGTGATCAATATGCCAGCACCGGAAATGCATTCCGTCGGGGGTGTCCTCGTTCACATGCCACACGTACGTTTTCTATTTATCTAATAATACATACACATTTATATAAATGTACAATCATATACACAAACACGCGCTATGTTGCACGACTCTGAGAACTACGTTACACCCAATGTCGTGTGTCTAATCTGTGTCTCATCCACCAAAGTGGCACGTGATCACGAAACGGTAGGCTAATTCAAAATGTAAGGATGGATATTTTGATCGTTTATATTAGTTTTTCGAACAGATTATGACCGCCACAGTAGAGACAGTTTCGGAGCAGTTGGATCTAACAGCCATAATGCCACCCGAGAAGGCCATGTCCGCAGTAGCAAGGGCCGTTACATTATCCGAAACGGATGTAGGTCAGTCTTATTACGAAAACAATAAAATTCCATAAACCCTACGGTAAACAGAGAGTGATTGTCGAGTTACATGTTTTAGCAACAGCAACAGTCAACGTGGAGAAGCCTCACCTGATTGGGGAAAACGATCAACCAGTTAATCTTAGTCCGGAAAACGAGCTGGATGACTTCTGGCACACGTCGGTTGGAAAATTTCGTTTTGTCATAGAGGATCTACCTGAGCAGTTACAATACATACATAAGTTGTTGAAGGTACTGTCTGATTGGACGATACTTTACGTAGGCATCATGTGCAATTGTGTTTTACAGGAAATTATGAGTGTTGATAAACCCGACATACTCTATTATATGCTGCAATGCTTGAACGTCATGTGCCTCCATGGGGATGCGTTTAGTACTGCGGTTAAGGATCATCAAGGATTTTTCATATGGTGCCAAGAAAATTTATTGATTAAAAGGTGCATCTTTCTTCAGTTCAAAAGAAGTTGTGCTTTTCTATTGAGCTTATATCTCATTCTAATTGTATTTTAGTTTATGGGACTTGCTCAATGCCGAGCACTCGCATATAGCACAAGTGACAGTGCCACTTTTGTTGCATTGCATTACGTTGCCTTGTGGTACGGATACTTTTTGGCGACTCGTACAAGAAGAGTTTCATAATTCTGACTGGCGCGTCAGATTTATTGCAGGTTCGCATGTTACTTATATTATCCCCTGTTCTTTCTACGCGTCATAAATGAAATAATAAGTTATTAGGGTTTCAATAAAGAATATTTTCAGTTGAAAGAGTGACCCTCATCGCAAGATTCATGGATTCGACGCCACTGCGAAACGTTCTGACTCTCCAAGCTGCTTTGGCAAACGCATTTTGCTACCTGATAACCAGTATGGATGACAGTAACGTTTACGTTGCTCAGCGTGCGACTCTATATCTTGGTACCATTCATGACACAGCAGTCAGGGTATGTAAGAAGGCGTAATATGAAAATCAATTGAATCGTAATTAATATAATTTTTAATCCATTTAACAGTCACTCATTTTGTGTCTGGAGACTCAATTTGATTCGGTTATAGTAGACAGGCCAATGGTATTGCAGTCATTGTATCAGCTTCACAACAGTTTGAGTGATCGACGCATTCTTACCTGGGAATTCTTTCTCAATCGTTTCGATGCACTGTTCTTAGAAGCCCAAATCAATTTAGAAAAATCCGGCGACATACCTTACTTACGTGGTAAGTTCTTCAAGGTATTTCTATCCCGTGTTGTCGATAACTAATTAATTTATATTGCCTGGCAGACCTCAGGAATACAGATTCTAATAGCGAAACGTTTGTAAGAAAATTGCATAGGGCTCACGAAGCTCTTACGCAATCAGACGGAAGTGGTACCAGCTCCGTCAAGACACTCAGCGCAAGTTTTGGCACAAAATGGCCGTACAAACGTACAATGTCTGCACCTGCTTCAATGATACCTCGTCAAGACACCAAGCAAGGTATTTATACAGAAAAAGAAGAGTTAACCGATAAATTGTCAATTCAGAATCCTTGATTGAAGATCAAATCCAAATAATTTATAGGGGAAATTAAAAATCTATAATCAAGTAATAATTGTGTATCTCTGATATCCATAAGAGGACACAGTGATAAAGCCCTTGTGGGTCCACTAAAAGTATCTAGGAATTTAGTTATAAATATTAATTGTATATCTAATTTAATATCATTTTTTTCACACAACTTCTACGTACAGAAAAGGAAAAGGTGTACAGCCGACAATACTCTGCACCCATTCTGAAACGCAAGAGCTCCAGATTTGGATTGGGTCAGTTGCTGGGGTCCACCCCGCCTAATAACAGTATACCAGGTAGTGTAGTGTGTCTGCATAGCTTAGCTGTTTTTATAGCGTATGTGTACGCATAAATGTTTCTTTGTGCTAAACATCGTTCGCGAAAACTACCGAGGATACACAGGAAATTGTGAAAAATTTCATTACAGGTCGATTGGTAAGTTCCTGAAGAAATCCGATTTCCAGTCAGATTCGTTATACTCATTTAAAGATTGAATTACTAATACCGTAATACCATTATACACCCTTGTGCTATCAGCATAGGAAAACACTTTTATCTTATAGCTTGTGCACGTTAGATTATATAATGGAACGTGTAGTTACGGATTCTTATTGCCTTGCTTAATTATCTTCTTAAGCAACGCTAATTGTTGTATACTTAACGGTAGTTTGTAGCAAATTACTTTATTAAGGAATATCATAATTACACAAGTGATTAATTAGTTGACTGGTTGCTCCAGAACTATTTATATTCTACTTATAAATTTGTATTTATCGTAGCTTTACGTTTTATATTTCATATTCTTATATCTCTTCATTTCTTTTGTTGTCCTGTTTTTGGAATTCTTAATATCCAACGAATGTATCATTCTTTCAGACGGTCATGTACATTCACTCAATATGCCTGACGACGGTGGGAATCTTCCAGGATTTACGCATAAGATTATTGACGTTGAAGAATCTGATAAGGAAACGATGCATCTGCTTGTGTTTCTACTTATGCAATTTTTATCAAGAACCGATCAGGTATGCGATATTTTATCAATAATACTAATCGTTATTTTTTTGCAATTTCACATTCTAATACTCCATATTATAGGCATATCCCACGGATGAAAAATTATTATCAAAAACTCAAGGAATAGTTTTGAGACACCTGTACCTTCTATTGGGATACAATCAGAACGAACGAACTTTTCATACATCGCCACAGCGTTTGAGGTATGAATATTTCATTGCAATTAAATAATCTTTAGATCAAAAATGATTAATTAATTGACTTATCATTTTATTCTTATCTTAGATTGTCTCCAGTATTCAACGTATTCATAGCAAACCTACCTCAACTATTGGATCAAAATCATATAATGAGTTGGGTGATGATCCCACCGATTTTGGCAATCCTTCAGCATTGTCCTTGTCCACCTCAAGGTGTTCCTCCTACGGATCATCAGCCACCTACCTACAGTCTCTGGTACCTGGAACCTCACGCGAGACGTTCCTGGCTCATGTCTCTTCTTGTGATCCTTTACAAGGTGAGCATTACAGTAACTTGATTAAAAAGATAAAAAAAAGAATTGACATTTATAAAAATTAAATTCAGTGCCAATACGGTCAGCAGCCCTGGTGTAGCCAACTTCAGTCATTAGTCAAGATAGTTTTGAATACACTTGATACTCAGCATCATCAGTGCAAAAGGATTCCAGCTACAGTCGTCATGGCTGGTCCACCGTCCAGGTCTCGCGGTGAGAAACTGGAACTAAGTCAGATCCTCAATAAGAATTCAAAATAATAGTTATACATGTAAACACTTTTTTAACCAGACGTCTCGCAGCCATCATTGGGTGGTGATCATGATTTTGCGTCATGCGCCCCAGGTGACATGGACAGCGAAAGTCCACCGATGCGGACACCCATCGTATCCATACATCAGCGTAGTCCTGGACCAAGTCATTCGCAGTCCCATGCCATGGAAACGCACTGGGAAGAAATCGTACCTGCATGTCTCTATCCAAACAAGCATTCAAGGTCGTTTTTCATTAAATTGCACAATTTCGCTGCACTACAGTATCACAGTCTAGAAACGTAGCGAGTATTAGAGTATGCCAAATTTTGGCGTTTACAATTATTAGCGAAACGTAGTAAATCACGAAATCCTTAACAGCTCTTATAATCCTCTTGATCAATTACTATGACCTATTGCCTCTTAATCACACTTCTATAACGCACATTGATCGCACTTATAACAAGGTATGCAAAGTAGTTTGCGATGAATGAATATTTGCAGTAATTTGACAATTTTAAGAAAAACCTAATCTTTCACGGACCTCTCCGAGAGGGAGGTGTTTTTCTATCTTTTTTTTTTGCCACGATTACATCCACACTAGATGTACCAGTAGGAAGCAGTAGTTTATCACATTTGCTTGAGTTTACGTTTGTAGCTGCTTGTTACAATTCTCGCCATTGTCAATGCTTTGCAAAGCTACTCGATCAATGCGGACGATACGGAGTCCGAGCTGGCTGCAATACCAGAGAGTCCAAAATCCGACAGCACTCTACATGGAAGCAGCGGAGGATCACTTGGTGAACTCGAGGATAGTGCAGCCGTCGTGAGACGCAGTGCATCGGTGGTCGTAGGGAAGACAACTGCTGTGATAGACTGCGCCGGGAAGACTGAGGCCAATAATATGCATCGACCTAAGCAAGAAACTACTAATAGACCAATTTGGTTTCTGGGGAGCGAAGAGGAAACGCACCAGGTACTTGGGTAGTCATCTTTATAATCAGCGAACACTATTGTTAGGTGTCAGAGCTATTTGTAATTTTGGTTCATTGTTTTGACAGGTGAACGGTACTGGTCAGAAAAAGTGGAGTGTTCACGAAGGTGTCAAAATGATGGTGACCAGTTCACTTTTATCTGGGCAACATGATTCCCTTCGTTTTCCATCATCAGCTAAGGCGAATGTTGCTGTTCGTGCTGCTAATAATGACAATCCGTCTCCAAAGCCGACTGGACTGTCTAGTGCTATTGCTGTTGCTGCTAGTATATCTAATATACAGAGGTACAACATTGTACCAAGTCAATATGTGTAAAAAATCAGTGAATTTAAAATATAATTCAAGTTTTAAATTTAATTTAATATATGTATTGAAATTGAGCTATTGGTGATGAGATGAAAATCATTTTTTAGATCAGAACCTTCTTCGTCTCCTAAGGAGAAGACACTTCCGATTCGGACTGACAACTCGGATTCGCCAGGTCCTAAGCAGTTGGGTCGTCAGAAACACGTGGACCAAACGACTCCATTGGCATCTCCAGTTTCTCCTTCTCAGGTCGTCGCAGTAATTGGCAGTGATAGATCCAGTTCGCCAGCTGTCAGTTCCATGTCATCGCCAATGACAAATACTGATAATGGTCAACAGTTTTGTTGGTTGACTGGGACTCTTCAACAGGCAATGACAGCGCCGAATGTTGAGCGTCTTTTACCAATTGGGACAGTAACGCGACCTTCGAGTAAGCATGGAAAACCTTAGTGTCCATGTTGTGGAGTTTTAATAATTCCATGCAGCGCATTTATTTTATCTGTAATATCCACGATTCAGCTTCTAGTCAGAGGACAGCTCAACGAATACTCAAGTGCGAAGATACATATGGATCTCCAGAATCACCACTTTCAAAGATGGACATTTTGACTGTCAGTAAGTACAAAATACTTGGAACATCAGTTAATTTTACACTGAGGTTTCACTACCCTGCTTATGTTAAGATAAATCTCTCATAAATATATCACGTCATTAATCATTCCTTAACGGAATCTAGATCTAATTATATCTTCAGGTTCATCGTTCGATCAAGACAGCGAGACTTGTATGTCCAGTGATATAACCAGCCCTCGAAGTATATCCCAACTGGAATTCCCAATGCCTGAACGCTTGCTACCAGTTGGTCCACAAAGAGATTTCGTCACTGGACTTGTAGAACGAGTACGTCAAGTCCTAGGAGTACCTGATAACGAAGGTATGTAAATTCATTTCCCAAAATAAAAGCATCAATCGCAAGAGTTTCAATGAACATCATTAAAACACTTTAGATCCAAAGAGCGCATCTTGTGATGTATCGGGAGACGGAAAAGCCTCACAGTTTCCCTTAAAACAAGACAGCGTTACTTCTGAGAACCTGGTAAAAAAATTATGCTTAAAATATATAGAGATTTTAATATTGATAAAAGCACCGTTCAAATTAAATTCTTTCATTTTATAGTCAACGTCTCTGGTACCAACACTACACGAGGTACATTCGAGTAGATCAGCAAGTCCAAGAAGATTGATCAAACAAGTCGCCCTGGAATCACCGCCGTCGGCAATGGAATCAGAAGATTTTGGTTCACGAATATCGGATCAGGATCGCAGACCCAAAGCGAAAGATCAAATTCGCACGCAGAGAGACAGAATACGAAAAACTCCAACCGGGACTCAACACACCATAGGATCGACTCGGCGAACGGACTCTTGGTATGAAATATTTCTTTTCTCTTATTCATATTCTATGTGATTTATTAAAAGACAAGATTATTAAAGTGCGAAGACAATGCCATGGGTTAATTTACCTCTAGGTCTGGGCCTCAAGTGCAGCCGAATTTAGATTTTGTGACGCAACAAGCATGTCACGCTGATTTTAATTTAAAACCAAGTTTGTTTCGCATCGGAGATGATTGTATTTACGATAGGTAAAATCACACGTATTTTGGAAATCACTCAGGCAAGAACATCTTCGCGAGAGCTCAATTATTGTCATCCTTCTTTGTCATTATATAGGTGCTCCGAGTGCGGTACTATTAAGGAGGAATATTCTGACGAGGAACTTGGACTCTGCATCATCACTCTGGGAACTTTCATTCACCGTGAACCATCGTTGGCAGCTCCGCTACTTCCGGAAATTCTAAACGTCGTTACCAAGTGTGTAGCAGTCGTAAAAATATCATTCTATGTTCTCTTTAAGCTATGGATAATATTAACAATTTTATTATAATTACAGAGTGGCCTTGAACGCGATGTATCCTTGGCAAAGTGAAACGAACATGCATTTACCAGGAGGCGCAGTGAGTGTTGCGCACCAGTTCCTCAGGTGCGTTTTGCACCAGTTGGCACCCAATGGCGTTTTCGTGCAAATGTTTCAGACGCACGTAAACGGTGAGACGAGGATTGGCTACCAACAGATTTTAATAACTGAGTTACTCATGCATATTATTCTTTCAGAATCGACAAGAATTCAATTTTTTAAAAGCGTGGCACAGGCACTGGTGGATTTCAATGAATTAAATCCAATCGCCCCTTTACAATTGTTATTGGAGGTATAATCGGTATTATTTCAAATGTTTCGATGCGTTATGACGGAATACAATTTCGAATAAATATCATTTTATTCCAGACATTAAATGCCAAAAAGTCATTGCCTTTGGAACGGTTGCCAATAATATTGCATAATATTGCGTGCTACTTGGATTGCTTACCCTTGGAAGCCGGTTTAGGTCCTGGGGCTGCTACTTGGGGAGGATTATTGGCGCAAGTCGATGGACTCTTTCGTCGACTTATTTTACTTCTCTCGTCCATAGACGACGTCACGCCTCTACTTCGTATAATGATATCCGTTCTGAAGGTCCCAGGAATTCAGCAATTTAAAGTAAGGAAGGAGTATCAGTCATTTGTGGTATACTGTAAAATGGATCGATATTAGTTAGCGTACCACATGATTTCCTTTTACTTTCAGGGCATGTTAGATCCATTCTCAAAAGTTTTGAGCTACTCCATTCAAAATTCCACGCTGAAGTACAGTTACCTGACAGATTTATGTTATCTGTGTCATCGCAGTTTCACACGAGAACGTGATAAGCATTTCTTAGGCAGAACCATAGTTTTTGAATTGGTTCAAGCCATCAAATTCAAAACTACCATTCCAGACTCGAACTTTTTAATTCTACTTCATTTCGTACTTCAGGTAAGATTATCAAAAGATTTTTGAAAGATCCGTACAGGTTTATAAAATATCTTTAAAACTACTATAGTATTTCGTCCTAACAGGACATCGGTGGCACGTTGCCTACAAACATAGCAATGGGAAACATTCGAACCGATGTGTCACCGATATACAACACAAATGCTTCCGAATCATTGCGAAGTCAAATTTCCGATGTTCTGGATTTTCTAGCAGACTTTCACACTCTAAGCAAGGTCAAGGTAAACTCACCAGAAATTCATATGTGTTAATGGTAAAAATATAAATGCAGAGTCTAGTCAGTGCTTATATTCTACATACCGTTCTAGAGCTACAGCAAGGGCATGCAGGTTGGTCTGAACGAAGATACATTAGGCGGGATGTTAAAATGTGGTCTGGCTCAGTACGTTGCTTTGGAAATCACTAGAGGAAACAACAGAGACAACAGGGCTGTCGTTCGTTATTTGCCCTGGCTTTACAGCGCACCATCTACTTTACAACAAGGGTAAGTTGCTAGGTTCAATGCTACCATACGAGTCCAGAAATAGAATTCGTTAAATTACAAAATTAACAGCATCAACAACCAATTTCTTTTTAGAGCTCGAGAATATGTCGATTGCATAGGCCACTTAAGGCTACTTTCTTGGCTCTTACTGGGCTCCCTTACGCACACTGCAATGTATGCTGGCAGCTGTGCTCATACTCATGGTCCACCAATTCCAACCGCCCAACCAATTCCACAAGATGTTTCTTGTCACGTTGCGGATCATGTTCAAGTTATCCTTTCGGGATTTCCTGAACAGTCTAAGGCATCCGCGCAAAACATGTCTTCTCTTTTCTATGCGTTCATTCTGTGCCAGGTAACGCTTTATTCACCGAAGAGAACGTGAATCCAATGAACTGTCGCAGATAATTTTATTCGATGATTGTAGTTGTGGACAGTCTATCTGGAGGAAATGTCAAAGAACAATTCAACTAACACAGAGAGTCACAACGTCACGATGAATATTGTTCTTGAGTTTTGGGGAAAAATTACACCCTGTTTGTTGCAACTGGTTTCACACTCCAAAGTAGTGAGTCACTGTCACGATAGCTTTTAATTTTGATTTTCTCAGTTTATCGATACTAATTACTTGCAGCTTTCCGAACGAGTGAATCTTCATTTCTTGACGTTATTGGAAGCTTTACTGGAATGTCGATCGACTTTACTTAGTAAGCTTTTGCCACTTTGGAGTCCCATTCTTTTTTCTCATCACATTCAGGTAACCAGATACGTGATCGAGTAGAAACTCTTACTCGATTTATAGAATATTAAGATCTTCCTTCTTCTCTAGTTGCCCGGACACCTCCAGATGCGTTTACAGAATTGTCGAAACTTTCCACCCAGTAAGATTGCCGAGCAATTTCTTTCCAGTCGCCAAGAAGCAAATGCTGTATTGTTGCGATGGTTACACAGGCTACAATTCAAGATGGGTCAAATAGAGATGCAGTCGTCAGCAGCTACTCAGTTTTATTCTATTTAAGAATTTTAAGGATCAAACACAGACACCGATAGAAAGAATCTTCTAATAAGGAAGAATATCCTTTCGGGAAAGATTGTATATGTAAAAAGGAATAATGAGACATCATTTAACAATAATAAATTATATTTAGTGTAGAATAAACGATAATAATTGTACATCATTCTAATCCGTGCTTACTTTTAGACACAAGGTATTCCAAGGTGTATAATTGAGTGACTGTAATTTCTTGAAATATTCTTTATTAAATATTATGTACAGTATCTGTCAATTATTTAACTGTTCCTCAAACAATTTACGTTGGATTTCGTGGATAAAAACTTTGCCCAAGCAATATCGAAGTGTCGTTCGTGCTTTAAGGAAACAAGTGCATTATGGAAAGCATTTTTGTATGACTCCGGTATAGAGCTTGTCCGAATATGATGCAGCCATTCCATAATCTATAAATAATAATATAAATAGACAAACAATATTTAAGATATTTAATTCATGAAATTAAAAACAATGCAGTACTTGTCCGATAGTTTCTTTCGAAGAAGCTTTTTGGCTAAGGATCGCCATGGCTTGAGGAAACAAATTAGCTTTGACGTCTCGCGATATAACTAAGGATTCATCATTGGCCAAGAAACAATCCGTAGCGGAAAGACAGATAGTAGTAACCAATAAAACATCACAGAGGAATGTAACAATTTTGATAGAATCTTCTTGAGATGCGTCCAATAAGGTTTTATTAATTCGTCCCATAAAATCCAAAGTCCATTCAGCAATTGAAGTTTCAGTTCGCATACCAACTCCAACTTTCTGTATTATTCTTAATATATTGATTTGAACCCTAAACAAAAAACTTGAACTTTAGTAATCATTAATTTAAAATATATATATATATATATATATTACTCACCCAGGAAGAGGGGCAGCAGCGTCAATGACTTCATTCATCCAGCTCAATGGAGATTCTATTTTTTTTCTTAACAACAATTCTGATCTGATCACTGCAGCCATTCGTAGCTTCTGGGGTGTCATTTCCCACCAGAGGCTTGGCGAAGTCATTCTTTCTATGTGCTTCGTCGAAAGTTCTATAGCTGCCGTAACAAAAGAATTAAAAAGCTTTGAGTCGACATCAATTCTTTCTGAAAGACCCTCTAATAGTATTGATAATAAAGTTCTGTTAGCGTCGTGTATCGTCTCATCCTTAAGAGTGCGAGAATAACAGTGCATTATCTTCTCAAAAGTTTCTACAGCATTTTCACTGTCAAGAACTGCTTTCTCCAAGGTATAATTGAGGCTAGTTTCCAAAAATAGTCTTAATGAATTTGGAGGAACACTACGGCACAGATCCTCCAGATTCATGTATAGAGTCAGATATTGTTTAAACAGTGAGGTGGATTCCACTTTGGATTCTGTCGTTAACGTTGCTAAGTGATTCTCAATAATTGTTCTTGCAGATGATGATATCACAGCTTGATGACAGGCAATTGCGATACTGTAGTGTTTTGCTGTGGTTGAGATACTCATTGTATTTTCCAGAAAAGAACACTTTCCTGGTGGCAGTGGTTTTGGATATTTTTCTGCGAATATTCGAAGACATTCAATGACAGTACTTTCTTGATGCTTTTTTGAGGAGGATGCATAAGTTCGCAGATAATCGCCTATAGCTCGGACGACACTTGATGCTGGTAAATAATTGAATGAATTGTGCTCTCGCTGTCCACAAATATATATGCTTTGAGAGTAGGCATTAATTTCTTTTTTGACAAAGGCAATTAGAAGATTTCCAGCTGAATTTAGTATGGAACTATTAATGTTATCAAGCATCTGAATCCAACATTCACTTGGAACGTATGGTAAAACATCTTCTGGTTTTCTAGCTGCTTCCATAGGAGTCTTTGCATATAAGGGTGGCAATGTGAGATCCTTTCTATATTCTGCTGGTAGTGACTTTAATGAAATATCTTCTAGTTTATATTCTGACAATGCTTCGAACGAGGCTCTAATAACATCCACATGGTCCCATGTAGACACAAATGTCCATAGCTTTGTGATAACTTCGAAGACCAATTTATCAAACTTGTCACTGGGGTGACTTGGGTAGGATGGTATTCTTCCAAAAAGCTTACATAAGCTTACTAAAACAATTGTTCGTTTATCCTTGTTCATCTTGGGGGCCAATACTTTCCAAGTAGAACAAATGTCTATGAGACCAGACTCGCAGAGTGCTGAAATGCCTTCAAGTGCAAGTGCAGTGGCTGTGCTACCAGCAATATCACCACAACTATTTAGAGTTTGTGATAATAATGGTACCAATTCAATACCATGCTGAGGATGATTTTCGCAAATGTATTTCATGGCTTTTGCACAGGTGACATTACTCCTCCATGTTTTATTTGTTTTACTTGCATCCACGAGTGCCGCCTGAAGATATCGGTGGCACCTGGTATCGTTCTCCCAAGCTTTTAAGTATAAGTTGATTGCCAGATATTTAAGGGAATTCTTAGATGTTCGAAATGTCTCTAGAGTCTGGATAATTAATGGTATATTTTCCTTAACCACGGCTAATTCCGGCAATGCAACGAGAAGAGCCTTGATTTCTTCGTAGTCGCGTGACGTAGTCAGTTTGTATAAAATTAGAGATAGGAGGTGCGATGCAAAATTTTTGTTCTCCTTAACCATTCGTACGAGAATCTCGCATGTCCTTATAGTGACAGCAGGTTTATCACTGCGTAGGAATAATCCACTAAGAAGCAGCTTGCATCTGTATTTCATATTATTCGGGGCATCTGCCATTTTTTTTAACCACGTGAGAGTAGTATTCTCGGAACAGGATTCCATGCAATAACAGATTTCAGTGTAAAACTGAATATTAGCATCACTGTGTTTTAACGCCATAAATACCTGGTTTGATAGAAGTCTGGCAGTATTGCAAGACCATGCAGTTTTATCAGTTATTAAGCTTATCAGTTTTCGTGCCACTTCTAGTGCATCGGAGGAAAAAAATGAAGGATATGCCATCCATTGTAGTAAGGATGCTAGCATTGCATAAGCAACTATTGCACTGCATTGTAATTTTTCTAATAATTTCTTACCTGAAATCAAAATAATATATTTTATAATATTAACCATTTTGAGATCTTAGATTTTATTAGAGTTCCTTCAATGTACTTACAGAGTTGAACAACGCTGAATAGATAAATGCTAGGGCATGTTGAAATTACTTCAGCCAGCAGAGCCACCGTTATGCTGCAGGAGTCGCTGTCGCTACACTCAATCATAAGCGACACTATATCAAAATTAGGTCTGGGATCGCAATTAAATTCCAGAAGTTTTATAGTCATACTGACAATGAATGGCATCAGAGACACGCAATATTGCTTGTCCTTATTAGCCACTGCTACTTCTGCCAATTCGAGAAGTCTATAGTTCGTTTCCAGACACATATTTGCATCTTTTCTTCGCATCCATTGCAAAGCTTCAATTTGCAAACGCTTTGTGATTCTTGATTTGATTAAGAGATGCCAAGTTTGTTGTCGACAACTCTCTGAGAGGGACAATGAGGGATTACATAAAATGTACAAGTACACTGGTCGTAGTAGCTCGACACTGTGACAACCAATTCTGAAAGACAAAAATATATACTTAAATAACTTCAGATTGGTAATTCATGTATCAAACTTACTCATTTTGATGATGATTCGTAATAAACTGCATTTGAGTTAGCACATCTCTCCAAACATCCCTTTTCTGGTTAAGGACAGTGATTAATGGATGCTGAGGAGCTTTAAGAGTAAACGGACATAGATATTCATTCTGATCTGCGCGACCTCTTAGGTCAAGCAATAATAAGTTACTTATAGCAACAGTGACTGCTGAGTAGTTTCTAATAATGAAGACATCAATTATATTGTATGATGCAGTTTATAAATAAATTATACCACTTCCTAATGATTTTACTTACTTTGTAACACCAAGAGAAGCTATAAAATTTGATAGAGTGCTTGCCACAGGCAAAACACCAGTTTCTACCAAGGTGACGAGTGCTTGGCATGCTGTCACACTTACAATTGAATTTTCATTTTCACATTTAGATAAAAGTAGCTTCAACTCAGGCGTCTGCAAAATAAGTCAGACAAGTCTTTAAACAATATATAAAAATGACTAAATAAGATCCAATCCATGCCATACCTTCGACAAATCCCCATAGTTCGTGTCTTTGCTCTTTTGGTTGATTATATCCAAAAGTTTAGAAATAGCCTAATAAACATTAAATATTTGAATAAATTTGTTCATACACTCAATGTCTATTCATAATATATACTTACATTAGATATAAGTACAGCATTATTTGTTTTGAGTTTGTATTCAATTTCATCCATGCTGAGATATATTATATTATTATACAAGAATGGACAATTATATGAACATTTAGATCTCTAAACAACATTCATTCCCCATTGTGAAATTTGTATATTAGATACAGAAATGTTAGACACAACAATAACGTCAGACTAGGTCTTCCCTTATTTCAACACAAGCTAGATTTGAAAACTCCAACAAGTTTCTATAACTCCGTATCACTCTGTATTATCGTATTGCTCCGTGTGGAGGATCGTCAGGGGCGGTCAGGGGTTAATTTGTATATAGAAATTAAAAGAATCTCTGCTGAAACTAGACTTATGCACAGTAGAAAGGAAGATAACTGCAGTGTGATCAAATAATAAATAAAATTAGGCAGAGTAATTTAAGCTTTATAAGAAAAAGACAAAGACAAAGTGAAGCCCAATTCACATCAGATGCTTTTCAACTGTCAGTTGTCAAACACTGTACTGATCCAAAAAGACCCTTTATATACTGATATTATCTTCTTTATAATAAATAAATTGTGTTAAACAATTGAGTCTAACAATGAGTCAAACATCGAGATTAGAAATAAATGTTAGACGCCTGTTAAATCGTTGTGAACTTATGGCTACAGAAGATCCACAAAATGATTGGAGACTGGAAAGGGTATTTTTAATAATCTAATAAAACCAAGAATGGTTTTTAAATGAATATTCTAGTGAATAATTTTAATTCTTTTCATTACAGTTTATATTCCACGTGGAAGATATGGTTAAGGAATTGCAGACATTGCCTAAGTAATTACATCCACATTTTCTAATATTATGCAAAAAATATTTGTTTTTATCAACATTATTAAAATTATAATTATGCGAAGTATAGTTTTGTGTAATCTCATAATATATCGTATTATGGTAAATATTAATGGAAAATAAACATATGTTTCAGTAAACCATCGAGAGATACAATGACAGAATACATAAGACGTGTTGATTTTTTAAAAGGATTAGTCGGAACAGCAAAACTATCTAATCCTGTTGAACGCGTAACTGCTGTTCAGTTATTATCAAAGAGTCCAATAACAACAACAGCAGCAGATTCTACTGGACCAAACATAACAACACAAATCCATCAAAAAATAACTGCAAAGTATAACAGTGAATTACGTGCTGATTTATTTAGCAGTGATAAGGGTAATTTGATGTTTAGAAAAGAGTCACATTCAATAGATGATATGTCATTACCACACTACATTATACTCATAATCGAATGGTTGTAATAGACTTTATAAATTAATACTGCACACAGTTACATTTGTAAATTGATATTCACATAATTGTATTGATTGTATCTAGGATCTACTGATGATGGTCTAAGACAAAGATCTCTAATTTCTCCTACCCAAGATGAGGATTTAGATGCACTGTTGAAGTACAACAGAAATATTCAAGAAAAGATTGCAGAGAATATGCTCATGATGACGAGTAATATGAAGGAACATGCATTAACTGCAAGTGCTATAATTAAAAAGGATATTAATTCATTAGAACAATCGGATAAACTGACGGACGTTAACGCCACCAAATTGAAAACAGAATCTTTAAAATTGGAAGAACACACCAAATCAAACTGGAGGTGTTGGGTATGGTTAATGGTGGGATTGGTTCTTGTAATATTTTTCAGTAAGTATAATGTAATCTGATAAGATTTCTACAACTATATTTTCCTAAAACGTATTTATTTTCAGATATGGTATTGTTTATGAAAGTGGCAAAGAAGAAGATTCCATGAAAATTTTATTGTGATTAAGGGATACGTGTAATCATAAATTTTCTTAAAGAAAATCTGTAAAATAAATTTGCGGGTGTGGCCTGCGCATACCACTGTGACCTAGCTACAAATATACTTTATCGTTTATGAATGTGTGCGTTTATTATTATTATAATAAGAATGGCTGCCACAGTGGACGCATCTGTCAAACCGTCTTTACCACCTAAACCCACTCCAAAACCTGGTAATTATTATGCATTACGGTAGAGCGTATTTATATCATTTGTGTCAATGTTTTTGTAGTGCATAGCAATATATTTTTCCAAAAAGGAAAGAGGTCCTATGTGCTTTTAAGTCACCTAAAGTCTTCTGCACTAAGGTTACTAATAATGTACTTTATCTGTGGATTATTTCCACAGGTCTCTAAAATTTGTGTTGAATGTAAAAATTAAAGTGCTAAATTAGGATTTTACAATTGTTATTGTACAAGCTGCTGTTATATCTTTAATTTAATAATCAACTTTGGTTTTCTACTGTAACGTCATTCGGAATTGTGCATTGCATGTGTGAGAATTCGAATGCTTTCCCTTTATTACATGAATTACATGATGTTGCATCTTCAATTTATTATTTTTTTCACACTACACAGTTTTGAAAAAACAGTGTTTGCCTTTTAAGATTTCTTTTGATTTTAAGGCAGGGTGAAAGTAGTGAGAGCCCTTTACAAGTACACAGCCCAGCATGTAAGTAATTTAACAATTGCTGCACTGTTAGATTAAACAATTGTTCGAGTGTAGCAAAAATATGATAGAAATATAAATACTTTTGTCTCTTATTACAGGCAGATGAGCTGTCCTTCGAAGAAGGTGAACTTCTCTATGTGTATGACCAAGATCAAGATCCTAACTGGTGGAAGGCTCGTTGTGGTAATAGACAAGGACTCATACCTGCCAATTTTGGTTAGTGCTGTATGAATAATTAATAAATATCCTAATATAATTAACTTTATAATTCTTTCTTAATATTTAGTCGAAGAACAGATGCAAGAAGTGGAGTTACCGTTACATGAGGCTGCAAGACGTGGAAACTTATCCTTTCTAAAGGAATGTCTGAATGGAGGTGTTTCGGGAACAGGATTAGATTCAGCTGGAAATACACCATTGTATTGGGCTGCACGTGCTGGTCACGTTGACTGTGTAAAAGAACTCTTACAGGTTGCAAATCCAGCAATCAATGCACAGGTAAATAATCAGGTATGAATCATTACAAAAGAGTTTATCCAAACTGAAATCTTGTGTTAAATATAGAACAGAATGGGTGACACACCGCTGCATGCTGCTGCTAATCATGGACACTTTGAAGTCACCAGATTATTATTGGAGGCTGGAACTGATGTGACTCTTAGAAACAATGAAGGATTACTACCAGAAGATCTAGCCTCTGATACTTCGATTAAGAATGCTATACAAATGAGTCAAAGAGAACAGGCCATGACTTACGGATATGGAGATGAGGATTATGAGGATGAAAGTGATTGAATATATTGTTCTAATAGAGATGTTGAGATATTATTCTGAAGAGACATGTTCAATTCCCTACAGTTGTATATATCTGAAAGTATAGAGATCTCAGAATTATACATTGTCTCATGCAGACTCAATTAAAATATATTAAACGATGTCTTCTTTTAATAAAGATCTCATAAGTACGAAGAATCAGGGTATTACGATAAAGCATCGATGTAGCACGGTTTTAAGTATTACCTATATTTTAATACGAAAAATCAGTGCATATGTATATGTAGTGTAATCTAAGAAATTTTATACATTTAATTTTCACCGATAGAGTATTCTGCAAGGTGTTTTATAATTAGAGTGTCTTAAATAAATACTATTATGGCAAGTCTAAAATAAATTCTAATTCCACTGACAGTACCTATATCCAGCGCATAGAGAAAAATATTTGATTATATATTAAATAATTTTTCTTAGGATGACATGTAAACATAATTGCTAATATATTAAGGATGAATAAGGGATAAGCCTTGAAGATCACCAATAGTCATGAATATTCAGTCATAGTATTTCAGAGATTCCGCAACAGTCTAAACTTTCCTTCTTCTTCTTTATTTATTCGTTGGCACTAATTAAGATAAGCTAAACTTTCCTACTAAACCATCTGTTAAAATCTAATCGTAAAAGTAACTGTGCTAGATGCTCCCCACAGGGCTGTGCACGAACCTTGTTTAAGGTTTTGGTTAGCCAATCCATGAGACCATCCAAAGCCTCAGAAAGATTTTTCAGTTCTTCTTTTTCAGTTGGAAGTAAATTATCGACTTCCCACATAGACGTTTGCAAAATGAAATCATCACAGAGTCGCAAGAGAAGACGTATTAATTTATTAACCTGCAAAATAAGACACAGTTCTTAACGTATGCTTCAAACTCTAAAAAATTTTTATTATTTTGAACTGTATAGAGAATTATAATAATTCATAACCAGCTTACTGGATTTCCTCTTCCCGTAGTGGATCCTGATAAAAAAGTCTGAGACATTATGTTAGCCAAAAAGATTGAATGTGCACTTTGTACGTCTTCAAAATTTCTTGTATTCTTCATACTGCTTTCCATTATTGTATACTGACTCTCCAAAACATCCACTTGCAAATAATATTGCAAATTGTCAACAGCAAATATCAAATTATTTCTCAATTGAGTAACACCGATCTCACTATAAAATAATATACCATTTGATTTTTATTTATGTTAACATTATTCTTTAGGTGGCCTCGTAACTTACACATTTTTTGCTCTCATATGTTCGCTCCAAAGATTTCTCAAATTAATTTGTGTCTTTTTAACTCTTAAGAGAAATCGGAATACAGTGTTATAATCCTTTAAAGCTGTTGGGCTGAACAATAAATGCAATGGCCACACAACTTTGTATTGAAGAATAATCAAGCCCCAGCCTCGCTTGTCTGAAATAGTTTTTAATGTCAAATATTTCAAGCTATTCAAATATACTGCTATATAATTTTTATAATACATACCAATGGGATCTTGTCGTTCCTTTTCAGAAATCCCAGCGCTATCTTTTATCTCATCATCGTTTGTCTCAGTTTCCGTCTCAGGAACTGGAACAACAAAACTGAAACTTTCCACAGCGCTTTCATCATTAAGATGCATTTTCCTTAAAGTCATCTGAAACGCTAGATTTACATCTCGCGACGTATGGCTCGTCGGTATCTTCTTAAGGATATCAGCAGTAAGACCAATAAATTCCAAAAACAAATCGCCGCGTCCAAAGAGGTAGAAATCTTTTATCAGTTTGAGTTGTTGCATAAGTTGAGCCTCCTCAACTGCGACCCGCCAAAGATGTTCAGTGACGCATCGCTTCAATTCATCGACAGTTCGCTCAAATTCAATTACACTGAAAGTCGGTCTCGTTTGAAGATTCTGAAGTTTGTGGAAATATTCGTATTCCTTTTCGCCCCATATTGAATTTTCGGCCTTTGTGAAGATACTAAAATCTATTGAAAGTATATATAATAATCTGAAATATACTAATTACATATGTTAGTAAAATAGTCAAGTATTGAAATTTGCCTTTCTTTTGTCGAGGATCATTGCCAAACATAATGATAGTTTGACCGATAGTCAGAACTTTCGCTGCTAGGGATGGTCTGATGTAAGAAGGTAACATATCGAATTGTATGTCGTAATCCCACATGTTTGTAAGGGATTTCCCAGAGTTTTGCTCTTCAGTAATCCCAGAACTATCTTTGTCGTTGACAAGTGCTAGATTATTTTGGACATCTGGTATTTTCTGAATGAAAAATTCATTGTACATATCCTCCAAGTGTCCGTACAAGAGCCAACTTGTTAGTTGCTTATAAAATATTATATGACAGCAGTGTACCATTCTAAAGATATTGTTTATAGCATAAAAACAAAATATACTCAAACGATTTTTTACATATTTATATGCTAATCGATTCTTACTTTTCAAGAGCCACTTTGACATCCAGGACACCAGTGTGCATGTAACGATGTAGACATTGTAGTAATTTACATCCGTGTGTTTTTTGAGTAATAATCTGAAGAACATAATAAATATGGTAAGTGGATTTATTTTGATTAAATTATATAAAGTACTTAGATACTAAAATTTGCATACCTCACGTATTATGGAATTAAGGACAGAGATTAAGGGGATATACTTTTGAACATCACAAAGAATTAACGATAGTGGTGTATGTGCATCATTTAAAATAATCTGTTCCAGATCTACAATATTTTGATTAAATGGCTCCAGTGCCTGATCCATACCATTGCATAATGCACGAAGATATAGCCCTGGTTTTAGATATTCGGCATCTGATAAATTTAAAGCATTGTCAAAACGATCTCTAAACAAAAATCATTAAAGAATACCAATATTATGCACTAGCATTTCTACATACATACCATTTGCATTGCCTTCTTTATTGTGAATTAATTTGTGCTGCTTTATAAATTTTCTTACTACATTTAATTCATCGGCTATAGCTGAAATCTCTTTTATCAGTAATCTTTCTCCTGGATGGAGAACCTTCTCCAATTCTGGATTCTTAAAATAGCAAAGGTTTTTATTAAGAAAATTATTGTTCGTCATATAACAAATGAACAAAAGTTTTAACAATATAATATCCATGCAATTAGACTTAAATTTCATGATAAAATAAAATATAGAGACATTAATGCAGTACGTATGCTTATTCCAATGAAAAGGTTAAATTTCGTTGAATTATTTCATACCAATATCAGTAACGATTCTTACATCTGATTCTGCAAACTGTAAGATACCGGTTGACCAGCCTGATAACGACAACAGAATTTCATGTAACATCTTATCAAATTCGAATTGTTTCCTTTTCTTTTTCAAATATAAAAGATTCTTGCTTCCTGTCAACTGACTGTCAACAGCTGATGCCGAATGTATAACCAGAGATGATGAGTAGACCTACTCATAACCATGTTGCGTACTTCAGAGTGTGATGCCTTATTTTCATTCTTGAAAGATTATATATTTTCGTGAATTATACGATCAAATTTAAGAAAAAATATGTGAGAATTGATATTATAACATTGTGTATAAGTAGAACATATGTATAAAAGACAATCTGTACGATTGTGACATTCCGTCAATTACGGTATCAATATAGACACTTTCATATCTAATTGACATATATATTTAAATTATGATAAGATTAAAACTAAAATTTTCAGATAGCTAATCTAATAATCGGTTATTCTATCGTGGACAGGTGCTTCATCAACATAATGGGAAATAACAAGTACAGCAACTTTGCTAGTGGTTATCTATTTGGAATATGGGGTCTAATGATGCACTTGGTGATCCTGTGGGGTGTCTTAGATGCAAATTTTCATTCTCCGATAATTAAAGATTTGCCAATAATAAAACCACCAGTCGGTGCTCCAGCAAAAAGACTTTTGCTCTTCGTAGCAGATGGTTTGCGTTTTCGAACATTTATAGAGAACCCACCGCCATATCTCAAGTAACTATACTACTGATCTATTAAAAAAAGGTTCCTGTAATCTTTTTTAAATACACACGTTCTTTTTAACAGAAATGTGATGGATGAACATGGTACTTGGGGTGTTTCCCACACCAGAGTACCCACAGAATCAAGACCTGGAAATGTAGCCATAGCTGCAGGTGTCTATGAAGACCCCAGTGCTATTTTTACAGGGTGGAAAGAGAACCCAGTAGATTTTGATTCAGTCTTTAATCAAAGTTATAAAACGTGGGCGTGGGGTAGTCCGGATATTGTTCCTATGTTCGCAAAGGGTTCGAAATCTAAGGTACATGGTGAGAGTTATCCTGCAGAGTGGGAGGATTTTGATGGTTCAACAATCCGATTAGATTCCTGGGTCTTTGAGCAATTTTCAAAGTGGCTGGAGACTGATGCAGCAACTGTAAAAAATAAAACTAAAATCATATTGTTCTTCCACTTATTGGGATGTGATACAGCAGGACATGCCAGTAAACCACATTCCAGGTAAGCTAATGTATTCCGTGAAATGACATGCCCAGTGCTGTCACATGTGGAAGCATACATAGTAGTTTCTTTATCGCAGACATCATTCCCCTACCTCTCAATTCAATTTGGATACAGTGAGTACCTGGATAATATGAAATACGTGGACGAGCAGATAAAGGAAGTTGTAAGCAAAACAGAAGCTTTCTTTGGAGACAACCACACTGCGTATATCTTTACTGCCGACCATGGAATGACTGACTGGGGTTCTCATGGAAGTGGCTCCAAAGATGAGACTGAAACTCCTCTAGTTGTCTGGGGTGCAGGGATCAGTAATTTGAACTCTCGTCAAGACATTGAGCAAGCTGACATAACTCCACTAATATCATCCCTCCTGGGTATACCCATTCCCGTAAATAACGAAGTAATGTCATAATTTAATCAATCAGCTATACCAATTCCAGTAAGTCTGATTATTTTAATTAAGTGGATTCCAGGGTGTCTTACCAAAACAATTTTTAAAACTTGGACAAAAAGCATACGGTGCACATGCATTACTGAACAACATAAAACAACTTGTTGTGCAAGTAACAGCTAATCGTATTCAGAATGAAGGTATTAGTACAAAGAAACACAAGAAGGAACAAGAATTAGAAATGAATATAGTGAACATAGAACAACTTCTTGCTGAAAAAAAATTCATAAATGCTTTGAAAGAAGAGGAGAAGACTATAAAACTAGCGAAGACATCATTACTGTACTTCCGTCAATACCAAAGAAATCGTCTGATGCTATATTTGACTATAATTTGGGTGGGCTGGATAGCGATGCTCTTTTTGAAAGTAACTGGAGTATCTTATCACGAGGAGAAACCAAGTCAATTATTATTAGCTAATATTGGATTCGGCTGTGCTGTTGTTTTGTTACTTATTGAGCATAAAGGTTTGTGGAAGTTAACGAGTATTTGAGTAAATGTAAATTATAAATATTAAGCAATCTTTTACAGTTTCAGGATTTTCGGATTGGAGATTACCCTGTTATGGGATAATAGCATTGGTTTCTTTGTGGTTAGCAGTACGGACTGGTATAAAATTAGTGCCAAAATTGGACCTACGCAATGAAAAATATCCGTGGGCTGTAATTCTCGTAATCATATTCCTAATAGTAACAATGTCAGCTGGTTTAATATACCGTTGGATTTTTGGTATTGGAATGCTCTTCGTAGCAGCTATGCAAAGAATTTTATTGAGGGACAGTCATCCGATGCTCCCTTGGACAGCCATAAGTCTTGCTATATTTCCATTGCTGCCTGTCGTTGAGCCACAACCACGTATATACATAGTGTGAGTTTCTGGTTGATGATGAAATCTTATTGATTTTATGTGTTTATTAACTGACAATATATTAATAATATTGATCCCCAGTCTGGCAAGCCTGGTAGCTGCAGCGACAACATTGCTGTTCAATAGATCAATGAACAAGTCCTTGAAACTCATGGAAACATTACGTTTAGTGACTACCATGTCAATATGTGCCAATTATGTTGATGGCCGTGGATTTTTATCATGGATAATCCTACTTCTAACACCATTTAGTATTTGGCTACATTCTGACAATCCAAAAGAGAGAATAGTAGGTGTAGCTCATGGTCTTCTGTGTCCGCTGGCACTTTTGTCAGCTTCCTACGAGCCAATTTTCTTCCTTGCACTGACAGCACATTTACTGTGCTGGCCACTACATTCGACAACTTCACACAGGATGACTGGAGAGGTGCGTCTCAACATACAAGATCTGTCCAGAGCAGGATTTCTCGTATCCTTTCAATACAATCAATTTATGAATATTAATTTAGTGATATTTAATCAATAAAAAAATCCTTAACGCATTCAATAGATGTTATACACTTTACTCTGCTTTTTCGGAACAGGCAACATGGCCAGCATAAGCTCATTCGATCCTTCATGGACTCGTCACTTCGTTACACTTTTTTCACCGTTCACCATGGCTGCTTTGATTTTATTAAAACTGAGCATACCCCTCTTACTCGTCGGTTGCGTAAGCCGCACTTTGGTATCATACTCGATTTTCTTAGCTGTACTTTTATTAGGAGATTGTTTAGCACTGCCATTAATGTATGGCGTTACTTCTCAGGGTAGTTGGCTCGATATCGGCAGTGCCATTAGTCGCTTCACTATCGCCATTACATTACCCTGCTTATTATTGCTTTTATATCACCTGTCTTATCCTCTTGTTACCATCAATCTCAAAAGATCACGTTCAATTCCCAAGAAGGAACATTTGGTGTAAATTGTCCAATACAATTGTCAAGTAAAAGAGACCAAAAACTTTTTTTTTATTTTCTGGTCGCACTGAGTATTTGATAAATCTGAGGTTGTTGCGGTGATCATATTGCGTTAATAATGGCAACTGGTACGCTATGTTTAGAAATCTTTATACACTTGAGTATATTTTATTCAAGTTCATGATTTGTTTCTTCGTGAGAAATAGTTGTACTGTTATTGTGCGCTAGAGCATGATCGCACATTTCACGATGGGTGCAGTATTTAATAAATAGTGTACAATAAATTATGTAGATTTGAATTGCATAAGTTTCATCTTTTTTTTTTTTTGATGGATGGAAAACGCACAAAAATATGATCTGGACTCATTGAATTTCATAAAGTCAAGGACAATATCGATATTATCCGTACCAAAGTTTCAATCACGAACCATACCTGACATCAAGACGACTCGTTACAGTACATATATTAAAAGAACCTAATAATTATAAGAAAAAAAAATTAAATCGTACATGTCGAATATGCTAATCGCAACTAGCCGTATCCTTATCGTTGAGTGAGAGAGAACTTATCCGGTGGTAATAATTATAAAAAAAAAATAACTTATAAACGACGCAAGAGAAACGTCGATGTAAACAGTCACAAAAGAGAAACGGGCAATGGCGTCCCGTGAGGATGGAATAACCGGAGAGGATGAATACAGATATTTTCCCACTTACTCATGCTTATGTTTATTTATTAATTGTTGCGACGGATGTCATCAAACTTGAAAATTTAATAAAAATATTCACAATGAGCATTCTTTCTCTCACGCTCTCTCGCTGTATCTCGTGCGCGCAACCTCGTTCTCTCCGGCTCAGACGCGCTCATCGATGCACGCAGCATCCGCACTCTAAATTCGCGACACAACACGCACTCTCACGCAGTTCGCTCCTTTTGCTCATCTTAAATCGTCTTTCATTCTCACGAGACGTACACTCATCCCTCACGCACTCCGTTTACGTCCTCACATTGTTATCGTTATTCATCGTCAGCATCATCAGCTTTCCTCACGTAATCGTAATCGTAATCGTAATCGTTATCGTCATCATTATGATAATCATCCTCACCGCAATCATCAGCATTATCATTATGATCATTACGCATTCATTTACCATACGACACGAGGAACGAGCGCAACGTGCGCGTGTAGTAGCCGTTGTGTGCGCACGTGGCCAAATTCCTATAAACTTCAAAGTCGTGTCCACATACCTGAACATTATTTGCCTGGCTATGCGTGTATGAATGTGTGTGGTATGTATGTATATGTACATTCAGTTAATAATAATAATTATTATTAATAACAACAATAATTAATTAATACAAATAGAAAATCGTGATTCACGGCGAATGACTCGATTCGTTAAGTTCAATCAACATTAATTCCAGAGAAATTGTCTTTCGGCCATACGTACATGCATATTCTCATCATGTTTGTTTGCCGTTTATTCATTTTTCTTTTCTTTCTTTCTTTCTTCTTTTTGGAGCATGCCGGCCTCACCGGTGCGCGCAACACGGCAGAGTGAGATTTCCGGATTCGTCTCGATCGACCGTACCACTGCCAGTTCACGTAGTCCCTCCACCTCTTCTCCGCCCTACTCACCTCTTCTTCACACCCTTACCCTTTCCGAACCACCTAACCATCCTTCCACACCGACCCACCCAGTCCCACCCTATTTCCCACCTGCAGTATCCAGCAGCCCAGTCACCCAACCAGCCAACCCAATTCACTCGAAGCAAACGACCCTACATCAAAGGGCACTGAGAAATTTTAGAACAGCCATCGATCTTCGCGTTGAGAATCGACGAGCTGCCCATCACAGAACATAAATCGCAATGGTGGTTCCGAGCACTGTGGTATTAAGGTTACAGTTACATCATAATTCCTCTGTGGTTGACTGATTCATATTAGTTTGCCTAACGGATTGTATTAGTTGTTCAGTCGAGAATGACCACCATGTCGTCACCCCGTGACGCCCTTTGTGGATGAGGAGGATGCAGAGGAGCCGGTAATCTGCGCCAAGGTTTGCGCGCAGCTCTCCGTAGTTCCACCGACGAGAGTGTCCTTCTGAGTCTCCTACGAGAAAAAAACAAGCGACGCGTTAATGATTGTCACTTTTTATTGTATCATCAAGTAATGACTCTCCACGAAAAGGAGATACTTACTTGGCCTGATCCGAGGCCCGGAAGTATACATCATCGGGTGCATCCATCCATGAAATCACCTGCTTCCGTGCATTGCTTCTAGAGAGAGGTGGTCCGTGAGGAAGAGAATGAGGATGGGCGGCTCTGCCGTTAAGTGGTGGTGCTAAAGGAAGTACGCTAGGTGCTACGTGTTCCAGAGCATGTTTTGTATGCAACTGCTGGGAATGATGGGCCCTTTTAGCTGGTGGTCCGCATGGAAGCCCTGCGTTCAGGGCTATACCTAGGAAAAATAAAAAAAACTCGTGAGCTGATTTTACGTATTGAATTCTTTGGCTACGCTGAAAGGTGTTTGCGACTCTAAATAAAAGTGATGTGGCTTCATTCGTATGAGAGGTGCATGTAAAGTGCGTATGGCTAATTTTATTCTTTACCTTCGTCCCAATCCACATCCGAGTAGAAGCCAATAAACAGAGACAGCATTCAATACGGGGGGTTCAATGCTACCCCAAAAAAGGGGGAACTAAATTCTTTATTAACTTACCATCCGAGCCGTTGATCTCGTCGAAGGGCGGCCTTGTGCGTTTTAGAATAGTTTGTTGTGTCTGCATAGCAGGTTGAGGTTGGGGTGGAGTTAGTGGGAGTCTGTCTACTTCCGGTTTGTTTGGTACTCTCTCGTACAGGAGACTGCCGTCTATATAAAAGAAAGGAGAATATGGAGACGTCGGTGAATAATAAAAAATTAAGAGCAAAGGTTTTGCTTAAACATTATTAACAATACGAATAAATTCATGGCGTACCAGGTGCCTTGGGTGGTCGTGGAAACGAAACACGATCAGGTTGTTTCCGTTGAGCCGGCGCCGTAAGAGCCAGCCAGTCCCAATCACCGGGTTGCCGAGGCGATGGATGATCGCCTAGACGAGTAGCGATATCGGTGACACGAGGACGGGGTCGAGGTCGAACAGCTCGTGCCAAAAGGCGGAGTTCGGCAGGACTCTTGGATGTGAGCTGAGGTGAAGCACAAAGGTGACGTAGAGGTGCTGCATTCACGGGTTGATGCGGAGCACGTGCTGCGTGACGCGTTCGCAATTGAGCCGCACAAAGTCTGCGCGCTGCACGCGCCAGTGCCGAGGTACGTAGGTAAAAGGCTGATCGTGTTTTCATGACAGGTCTCGGTGAACCACCACCGCCACCCCCACCAGTACCACCTCCGCGCAAATCCACACCATGTGCACTAGCGTAATGACGACTCAGATGAGCCTTGAGCTTGAATTCTTTGCCACACGACGGGATGCTGCATCTGTGTGGTCGATGAGCACCGCCTATTCCTTTTCCTTCCTCGTCAGACCCTGCACCGCCTCTTTTGCGGTCCAGGTCCACGTCGTCGATGCGCGTTGGCACCTGAAACGTGGAGTGAATTGATTGGAACTGATACGAAAAATGAAATTATGAACTTTTTTGAATTCCCAGTAGCTGACAATGATTAGTGACAGCATACCTTGAGCCCTCCATATTTCTTCCAATACAGCCAGCAGGACTGACATAGTCGACATTGCATATGCGACGGACCCCAGGCGTACCACTGAGGACTTTGTGACATTTGACAACTTTCACAGGGTTTTCCGCCAACGCCAACCACAAGCATCCCACTGGCATCGCCCGTGATGTTACCATTGCTACTACCATTGAGAATACTAGCGGTCTTCCCGTTGCTGCTGTTGCTGTTGCCCATTGGTACAACGGTGGCTACGTTGGGCGCGGTTGACGAAGATGGCGCTTTGTTGTAGTTTGGTATATAAACTTGTTTCAATTTACTTTCAGCCTCGACGGCCTTTACCCTCTTTTGTTGTACATAACGATCCGTCGTCTTCCACATATAATAGTACTCAATGACGTTCTTCAGCGTTTTCCAGGGTAACTGCAAACATACCAATAATTTTAATGCACGAAAACGAATAACGCTGAGTATAGACAAGCACATTCTACACGACGTATACTCACGAAGTCTTGACGAATGTCAGAGAAGTCCTTCCCATACTTATTAAGGGCCTCTTCGAATAAATTAGCCTCGGAAGCGCTCCACTCTTCCATCTCGTCTCTGCAGAGTACAGGACCCGAACTGGGTACCAAGGAGGACATGGCTTTGGCTACGTCATAAGAGTGCCGATGCAGGGTATCCATCGCGTGAAACTAAATGCACAATGACAGACGTTAAAAACGAATTATTTACCTAATACATATAATAATTAACTAGCAGGTCTTTACTCACGAGGGTAATGTCTCTAGACGCAGCAGCTGCTGACATGTGCAGGGATGGTTGCTTCACGGAGGACGAGCAGTCGAGAGCCCTCGCAAAAGTACCAACCGATCGACTGACAACAAGAAATTGATCGATCTGTCGGTCGGTTAACGAGTGACGTGGAGTCCACACCAAGGTTTCTAGATCCTGTAATCTACGAGGATCCGATTCTCTTTCAGCGGCAGTCAAAGACACCGATGCGATACTATCGGCCTGGTATCTACTGCCAACTCTGATCTCGCCTGTTAAAGAAGAGAAGAGTACCAATTTTAAACGTCGATATATCTGACAATATTAGTTTTCTCTTTTCCTCCCTCTCGCTGCCGTTAATAATCAGCTTACCTTTGTCAGCGAGCAGGGTCCGTTGTGTCGGATCGAAAACCAGACAGTAGAAAAAGGAGTCCTCCTTATTAAGGTAACTCAGTAAGGACTCAGTCTCGTTCAGCAAGGTAACGCAGCACTTTCCTCTTATTAGGGTGGCAGCTATTGTTTCCGTTTGCCGCGAGAGAAACAACTCTCTGTGCTTCATCTGGTGGCGTTGTTTCGTACTTAATTCCGCAACGCCTCCGCCGCCAGCTCCTTCGTCCATACCTGCGTTCAAAGTTTTACGTATTAATGCCAATGATTCGGATGACAACAGACAACACATGTATATTACTACCATGCCAGAGATACGATGCAAGGCTAAATTTAAAGTGCGTTACCCCAAAATAAAAGTATTAAGGAATATCAATTTAATTCGATATCCCTGATTATGTTTATTGTCCGATTAACGCGATTATGGGATACGTAGAAAAACAAAGAGCAACAAAGATTTTCAAGATGAATTGGACTACGTGAATTTCTTTCCGTAAAGATCGTGTAAACGTACAGTACTGTTTGTATAATATTTTTAAAATTAAATAGCACTGTAACCTCTCGACGATCTCGGGAAGAATTAATGAAAGGTATTAACGTTATATAGTTATTGGTGACTATATGGACTGGTCGAATATGTGTGTCTAATTACTGAATTTGTAGCGAATAACGAAATGACGGTGATCCGTAAGCGAAACGCAGGTAGATGGCAGAAACAATCAAAACTCACAGTATCAAAATTAATAATAATAACATCTACGCTATATAACGAGCAATTAAAAAAAGCAACCAAAATGTCAATTTCGACTTTTTCTGTATTAAAAGAAAATTGAACCGACCGCGAAACAGATCTCGCGCGAAGCCTCAGATTACTAAAGAATCGTCATTTTACGCGGCGGGATTATTTGAAAAAGAAAAAAATCAATAAATTTTCCCCCAATCGAATCAAACGGTATCCAACGAGTAAAAGAGACGCTAGAGTTCCGTAAAGGGCATTAAAATTAGTAGACACTGTATTAAGTCCCAATGCAAAATTCTGAAGTATAGAAAATCCTCGTTCCCACCGCACGTCACGACTCGGTAAGAAGATTCATTGTTTAAAATTACTGTGAAGCTAATCGTACGATTTAAAAAATATTAACTGTACGGGAGTCTTCGTGTAAATTCATTTCACGAAGAAGTTACCAAGGCCCCAGCCGTATGACTGTGAGGAAGGGGTCGGAGATTTTTACCCGTTTTACTGTCTCTTTGGCCTTACAGTGAATTCAACCAGTACTAATGGCGACCACCAAGATTACAAAGAACTTGAACGCGTAATCCCGCCGCTGAATCTGTAGCCTCGTATCATCACTGGCTTTCATTCCACAGATATATTCCAAGACTCGCAAGTCGTTATGTCATCCATCGGGATATATTTCGTATACCTAATACACCGTCGTAATAGAACGACCAAAAATTAGGATCGAATAGGCCCAGAGAATCAGTCCAAGTTAAAACCCGAGTAGAAGTCATTATTCGATTCGTACAATTGTTGCTTTTTCTTAAATCGTATCTACATTCTCTTATAAGAGCACTTTGCGTAATACCATGCGAGATTCAATGACAGATCTTAACAGCTGTTCGATACGAGACACCATTGCGTTTTGTTCACATAAACACGATGAAGAAGGAAAACAATTTTTTTTTTTATCAAATAAACAAACATAAAGACACGGAGTTTATAATATAGGATATTATCTAATTGCGTACACAACTTGTATTCCAATGTCTCTACCGATACTAAGTAGCAGCGCGTTTTGAAAAATACGGGGTGTCAAAAATCGCGTTGACAAGGATACTAGGAAAATAAAGAAAAACATTTTTTTTTCAGTACGATCCAGAGAGACTACTTGGTACAGTTTTTTCACTCGAACAATAAGACTTTTTATAGATTGATTTCTGTAGGTAAATAATACAGAGATTTCGTATCGGATCGTTTGAGCAAAGTGCCTAAAGAGAAGTCGAGTCAGATTATAAATTAATCGACGGGAAGTAAAAATGCCAACCGCGGATCGACAACTGTACCGATCGTCCCGGTGGCTGGAGTGTAAATTAAAATTCGTCCGCAATGGTCACCATTCGATCATGATTCGATCGGATTCGATCGATAGCTCACTCACCGTGGGGCTCTTGGGCCTCCGATAGTGGGGCCTTCAGCCAGCCCCCCTTACCGCCCCCTTTGCTCATGACTTTGGGCCCGATCCCATCTTTACTAGTCATATCCTTAGTCGAGTCCGGATTCTCAAGTTTCTGACTCTGCGTGCTTGCAGGGGATTCCGACCTCTGCTGCTCCGCGCTTGCCACTGTAATTTTCATGACAAAAAACCCAAACTCTACTATTGCTGTTTCTTCCATTTTCTTTTTACAATTTAAAAGTCCAGCCATAGAAATATATGGACAGATAGGTAAGAGAGTAATGGAGCTAAGTTACATATATATGTAGAGTACAGAGTGAGAGAGAAAGAAGTGAGAAATAGACAGTAGTAGTAGTAGTAATAAAAGAGTGAGACATCAAGAAAGTAATATTAAGAAGATATTGAATTTTCGTGATAACCTCCTGATTTACGGATTAGATGTGTTATCAGGAGTATCCGAAATATTTTTTTATCTTTCTCAGTATGGCGGACAACGAAGGGTAATTTAATTGCCGTGAATACAAGCGTCAAGCAGACCAGACAACTTGAAACTAGTAATGTCATAACGAGGCAGAGTAAAAAGAAAAGTCAGGCAAAGACATTTATAGTGACCAAAGGACTGCGAACAAATGTTTATGTTAATTTTGCCTTTTTTTTTGAAGCCTTTACAGAAATTTTGATTCTGTCAGCCAATTCCAACCGCGTTTCTATTTATCCGAAAATCGAGAAATCGTGCGTATCTATAATACTATGTATGTCTATATGCAATGACGTGACTGGGTCAAAGGAGATTTTCGAATGCTTTTTACAACGGTTTCCCTTATCTGGCTGTATTTACATGGAACTACGCTGGCTGACCATCATTAACGAAGCAACGGGAGATCAACCAATAAAACGATTTTACGGCTCTATTTTAGGTCCTGTAGCGCAACGGACTCATCGATCCGGAAGGACTCGTACGAAAATTCGTATCGGCCGACGAGGTTCCATTTCAATTCAGCGGATTAACGGCAGGAGTTACGCTTTTCACTTTTTTTTCTTCTTCAAAGATTTCACGACAGAGGTAAGACGATGGTTTCCAGTTCGAATCAGAGACGAAAAGCTTTGGTATGTCGATAAACGTTTGTAATCTTGATAAATATTTTCTTTTCTTTTATTTTCCCTTATCCCGTTACTCTTTCGTTCAGTCCATTGCTTCAAGATTTCGACGGTACTCCTGTGTACCTGACGGAGCTCTAGCGATACGTGTTAGACAATTCCAACGGGCGAATTTCGAACTGGCAACCAATGTCCAATGGGCATGATCTGTCGCTCATTGCGAAACAGCCTGAAAAGAGTATGAAGTTTTATTATACAAAAACATACATACACGCTAAAAATACATCATCGACTGGTTCAAGTGAACTCATAAGATCGGTCCAGTTAGACTCACCAAATATATATGTTTCCATACAGAGATAACATAATGTTCTCGAATAAATTGATGATTCTTAAAAGTGAAAAAATAAACCAAGTAATCCTCGAGCACCGTATGCATTTCTCTGGTGTAACGATATCCTACAATTCTCAATGTAAATGGTCTTCCACGAATAGGAGGACACCTGTATCCAGGTACAACTAGATAGTAAAAAAAACTAAAAGAATACACGATACCCTGGGATTCTTATCAAAATGGCGTCTGTATTTGGGTGAGGGAGCACTGTAAAGGCCCAGACCCCCGTGGATATCATCCAGTCGTCACCCGGACGTATTCAGCGTGTACGGGTCTTGGGGGTCTATCGTGTAACGTCGAAGGGGTTACCGTGGCGCATCAGCATCGCCCAGGTAACCACGCAAAAGCAGGATACGCTTTTTTGATAAAAAGCAGGGTGAATGTTTGCCGTTGGAAGGAGGTCCGATTGCGGCCAAATAGCAGCGGCGGCGTCGACCGTAGCGTCGAGCAACGCGCAGAGAAACAGAGGCCGAAGGGGAACGGATGCTTAAAATGAAGATGGCTAGCGAGTCCCACCATTTTCCTGTGCGTGAACGTGTATATATACGTGGAGAGTACATACGTATAGGTGGAGTAAAGTGTAAGTATATAAGGGGGGGAAGGGGGGAGGGGGGAGGAACGGGGGACCGTGTAGGAGTACGAAGGGGGGTAGAGGGACTTTAGTGTCCGTACGTTTCTAGATATGTACGTGTATATATACCCATACCCAAGCAACCCCTGCGTCAGTCATTCATTTAGCTGAGGGTGTAGGGGGACTTGTGAGGAGGATGGAGGGGGGAAGGGGGGAGTACGGGAGGGGGTGGCAAAGAGGGAGTCGTGGGGGTGGGCATGGAGGTTGGAAAAGGGGCCTGTGTGGGCGAGGGAGTCGAACCCCCATCCCACCCCCAGCAGATCGATACAACCCCCATCCTCCCGCTACCACCCCCCAACTTTACTTATTATACATTCCCATCCCTCCCAACCACCCACTATTCACCCTGTGGCCCTCCCGGACAGCCCGACCTCCAACCCAAATCCTCGCGTCTCATTATTTTTACCATTGCAACGAGCACAAATTTTTCGAAAATCATACACTACCCTTTCGTCGGCTTTGTCCGTCTCACGGGGTGGCCTAATGCTCTCGTACCAGGGTCAACTGTACTGACAGCCCCACGACCTTCCGACCCGGATGGGTATATCACCTTAGTCGACTCTGTCGCGCGAAGAGCATCGCGTGATGCCTCAAATGAGTGGCGAGTCTATTTCTCTCTGTAGGAGCCTCTACGAAAAAGGTCCTTTTTCACCTCTTGACCCTTGAGGGACATTCAAGGATTTCAACAAGACTCCTCTTTCATTTTCGTTCTAGCGGCGGTACTGGCATCGAGCGAAACTTTGACTTTCTTGAAGATCCTGATTGCTCGTGAAATTTCAAAAGAATAAAATAATTCTCCATTTCGACGTCCGGGCGACGCCATTTCGTTTGTGCTAGCAGACATTGCTCTCCTTCGCGTATCACGTAAGAAGAGAAGTGCGAGACGCGTTTTCTTACTTTCTTATCTTGCTTCCAAAACCGGATTGGTCCACACTCGTGAGTACGCCGAGACAAATGCGGGTAGAATATTTTTCAAAATTGTTGGAAATGCATACGTGAGCCTGAGTATTCCTTGAATGTGAGAAACTTATATTTCTCCATATATTTGTATCTTTAGAGATCTTATCCTTACGTATTTGATTCTTGCAAGAACGATGCTTTGAATTAACTTTAGATAAAAATTCCATATAAACCCTGTACTTGATTAACACGTCGTTCTGCACGTATATGCGATTAGTAACAATTATGTTATCAATAAAAAAAAAACCATTACTCAAAACTAGTGTCACGTTTCTCCTTTGACTCGATGGTATAGACATACACTGGTTCGACGTTTCTAATGTCATTCTTCTGGTAAATAATACAGTTATAAATCGTATGCCAAAATATAAATACAAGCATTACTCACACTGGTGCTTATCCGCGAGCATAATCAGGGTGGAAGGTAAATCCCTTCGCCTGAAGAAGCACATCACCTTGGCTTCCACGCTTCCGTTGGCCGTCTAAAACGAATAATAAAAAGGTGATAAATACAATTAGAAAACGAAATACACTGCGCACGTCTCTCCGACAAAATTAAATGCTTGCCCATTAAAAAAAAAAGAAATTGTACGAATTTTTCGAGAAGTTCAAAGTGAACACATTAAAGATGTATTTGCACAGAGGCATTATTTACACAAGATAACTTATAGTGTACAGATATCGTGATCGATATAGTTAACGCTACTCCTGATAACACACGTGTCTTCTTGGGGAACGAAATTATAAAAAGTTCCCATTTATTTTGAATCCGAGAAAATTAATGGACGCTAATCGGAGAAAAATAAAATTTGAATTTAACCTTGTGCAATTCCTCTATTCTTCGTATCTGATAGGGGGAGGTCGAAGACGTCTCAAAGTAGACATAGTCTGAAAAGAGAGAAAAATAATTATTAATCATCAGGATTCATACGATAATCACGAGTTCCACCTGATAGAGTATCAATCATTCAAACGAAATATAATTTTCAAATAATGCCCTTAATGTCGAGATACCTCCAAGGGAAATATACGTTGCTAACGGTTTTACTCCGAGTGGAAAGACATTCAGGGATTCAGGGTTTCGATGCTGGCTGAGTGCTGAGGACGAGGACGAGTACGAGGATGAAGTGGCAGAGGGATGAGGGGTACAAATGTGCAGAACATTCCTGGAGGGGGGAAAAACAGGTCCAGCTGGAGGGGGACAGAAGGTTTCGTGCCTATAGAATTTTCACCCTGCCTAGAAGCATCCATTATTTTCAACATAACGCAACCGGGCGTCATTCCATGTGCCTATATTACACGAATGCACGACAATTTATAAGCATTAGGATATTGCTTGCGATATGCGCGAGATACATGAAATGTTTACGTGTCATTAGAATATAAATATTAAAAAAAAGTACCATAGCGACGTTACAGGGTATATCACAGAGCCTAATTACCTTTAATTTACCTTGATAAAGGTAATATTAACGATCGGGATGACAGATATAACCAAGTGATATATTTAATGTACGAGAATTTCGAGGCTGCCTAGTACATTCCGATAGCGATATTTCGTCGACTTAGGTCGTTACAATGGATTCACGAATAGTGTAATAACGATGAGAATAATTAAGTAGAGAGACGGGAAGCGATAAGGAAAAAAAAAAATAAGCAAAAAAGAAAGAGAGAACGAGTGAGAACGTAAGCGTAACGGCGAACTTGGCTATCGCGCCAAAATGTAGTATATCTAATTGTAGGAAAAAACCCCTTGAAAAATAAAGCGTTACAATGATATCGAGGAAAGTAAACGCATGGAAAAGTTGATTTTGCTTATGACTATGAGAAGACAAGGTTCTTGATAGGAGTCGAGTCCTGTGAACCCGAATAGAGAAAATAAAAGGCGGTTAAGCGTACGTTGGCAGCTTGCGAGCAGGTACTGGCGTAGTGAGGTACCTAATAACGTAGCCGAGTTTATAATAGGTGAATGAATAAGGTCGGGTAGGTAGGCTAGGAAAGAATCTAATAAATATTGTGTTAGTAATATAAAAGCGATGCCCGAAGGTGTGCGACCTGGAGGACAGTAACGGAATCCGTGAGTAGACCATGAGGAGGATGGCGGGTACGTAATAAACGGTCGAAAACTACAAAGAGGACCTCCTAACGTTAATCGGTAGATTCATCGGGCGAGGAATTAGCATGACCTGGACAGGGGGCCAGACGTACGGGGACGCGAGGGTGAGCACGGGGAGGACAAGGGGAGATCGAGATAGAAGAGGAGGAGGTGACGTGAGGGAGGAGGAGGAGGTGGAGGAGGGTGATGGTGGAAGAGGAGGAGGAGGAGGAGGAGGAGGAGGCAGAGGACAGGCACAGGGGCAAAGTATAGGAGAAGGTGGAGGAGTAAGAGGAGCAGGACGTAAAGGAAGAGGACACGGTAGTGGTGGCGGTGCCGCTGATGATGGAGAAGGCAGAGAATGGGGACAGGGGACGCCATCGCGATGCCATTTGCAAACATTAATTTCTTGGGCTAATTAAAGCTGGGCTCGGGACGCGACGCGATCCGCCGTGGCGATCGGTGTCGCCTTTGTAACATTGGATACTTTACCTCCCACCCGGTACATATTGGCCGTCATGTTGCTGGCGTCCTGTGTGGCCGCGAGCCCGAAATTGGCGTTCTCGTGGTTACCGTGGCTCTCGTGGTATTCGGCCGGCATCGGCATGAAGGCTCGTCCACCTCCCTCGCAATGCGTATCGGCGACACTTCTCCACTTCTCGGCACTCCGTGTGAAAGAGAGAACGCGCGAGAAGGGGAGCCGAGAGGGACGGACGAATGGGGACAAGGAGCGGAGAGGAGAGGACGGGAGAGGAGATAGATAGACAGAAAGAGGGAGAGAGAGAGACAGACAGATAGAAAGAGAGAAAGAGAGAGAGAGCGCGTGGAGTCAACACTTCACCCGTGTCACTTCATCGTGTTTGTTTGGCCGTCGTCCAGTGTCCCTAAGCCACGGGGCCGCTACCTCTCTCTCCTTCGAGTCCAGTCTCGGCAGCACGCGTCTATCAGCACACGGGATCCGATTCTCGCGCACACAGACGGTTCACGTGTCCGTTAAAATAACGAGCATCGTCAGTGGCCGTCGCTGCGTTCAACAGAACACCGCCATTTTCATTTTGGCAAGCAGGGGCACGAGCAGCCAGGCGGCTGGAGAGGATCCCCACCACCGGAGTGATCGCTCGCTGTTTCGCTCGCACTCGCGGGCATTCAAAAAATCCCTATTATCACTGCGTCCAATGATGTACACTCGCACTCTGTGCACGCTCGCCTATCACTCACCAGCGACTACCACCGATTTTACCCTGGAAAACGCGCGCAAAACCGACCACCCGGCCAACGGATATCACAAAACAAGACCACGGACCCTCTACTGCCAAGAGCAGCGACTGCGCGTTCTCAGACGCAACTGCGCTCGCTACCGTAACCGTAGTGGTGGGGACACGAGGGAGAGGGGCGAGGGGCAAAAAAAAGAGAGTAAGAGCGAACGAGACACCGGGTAACGGAGAGAGTCCGATCAAGAGAACAGGGCGAGAGGTAGAAGAAGCGAACGCGAAGCTACCGCTGCCGGTGCCGATGTATCCACCGACTATTGCCGAATTCGACTTCCGAACACCAGCAAGATGGCCGACGTATTTTGAATCACTTTCTCGAGAAACACTTTACTCGGATTCTACCACCTAGAGACTTTGTATGCCGGTCTTTTCTTCTCTTTCAGAAAGTTACGAGAGGCACCACTATTTTCGTAACCTCGTAGCTCGGGAGAGTCACTCCGACGACGGAGGCATCACGCATCACGCTTTACGCTTCACGCATCGCACGAGGCGACTTGAGGCGACGTTACGCACGGCGTGCCGGGCTGCCGGCCTTTTCCTGAGAAAAGTTCAGTGGCTCCACACGTTAACTACTTTGAATAACACGCGGGTACTGATTGGTACAACGATAAAGCCACTGGTCATTTATACGATCACATTTGTCACTTCGTTTAAGAGGTTCTAATGAATCAGCTTCGTACGATTAAATGACTTTGATTAATTAACGTTAAGTTACATCAATCGAACAGAAAGAGGAATGGACACAAACGGCTTTACATGTAACGACTGCGAGTTCCCAACAGCGACTAACTTATGGTCGAGGTTAATGATGGCGCAGCGGCAGAGTTCCAAGATGGCGGCGCGTTTTTTTTTTCAAAAAAAAAGTGCGGGAAAAACGGTTACTGCTGGACTCGAAGGATACGCGAGACAATTAAGAGCCACGATCTCTCCATAAATTCAATATTTTTTATTAATATAAAGATGTCATTTCGTATCGCGCCATTCGGTTGGGACAAAATATTTGTTTATCCGCAAAAATCTTGTATAGCTTGTGTGAAACAATTTTACTGACTTAACATGTCGTTATTAGGAAGATCAAGAATTATGCAAGTCATTGGTAATCTCTTGGACCTATTATGAATGACCGGTAACATGATTAGTCAATACTAAAACTCAATTATAGTATACGAAATATTTATATTTATGAAATTAGTCTTTCTATACAATTGTTCACGCTCGGTCGCATGCTCAAGAATCATCTTTCGAATTCATGAATTTTTTATGTAAATGAATAATTAAGATTATCTATTAATTGTTAGAGCTCAAATGAACTTGCCTTTCTCTTCAAATGTCTCTCGGTGTATCACATTAACAATAAATAGAGTGACGAATGTATACGTATGCACGTGTGTTTCCTCTCAGTGTATAGATACGCGTTATTACGTTCATGTATATGTACATATAATAATATTATAATAATAATAATAATAATAATAATAATGTCTCGACAAGGGATGTGTACAATTTTGTTTGATGAACTTTAGAAAACTATTTTTAAGGCACACTCCACGCTCGTTACCGGTTAATTTTGCTGTGTTCGCTGATATCGTATAAATAAAGATAGTTTGTCCGCTATGAATAGATACCTTTAATCTAAATTAACCGATGCAATACGATTTTATAATAATAATAATAATAATTAATATCCTAAGTGTAGGTAATATCTGCTCTGTACATAATCCTATGTCTTTCTTACGATACCTCTAATGTCATACCGTTTAATAATGATAATAATGACAGTAACATTAATAAGAATTAATAACAAAATAATGTGTAAATGAGATGCACAGGGATGAAAATAGGATGCGTCTTACAATCCTTTTCTTCGCCTTTTCAGCATGTCTTCCGTGTTTTTCATTATTTTCTTTCTTGTCTTCATCTTTCTCTTAACTCCTCTCTGTCGTACTTTGCAACGTAGAGTACGCGGGTATAGTTGCAGATAAAGTGACACGAATACTCGAGTGTTTGTCGCAAAACTTTATTGGGACGATTGCACGATGTGAGAGTCTTCTTATCTTTTCTCTATTCGATTCCGTAATTTGTCTTGTTACTTTTGTCTTTGACTTTAACGTTGTTCCGAAGGGTGTATTGAATTCTTCGGAAACGTAGCGATTTACGGAACAGGGGAGGATCTGTTCCGCGATGTGTCGCAATAACGAAGTTTTACGTCAGACAAACTATCCAATATGGCACTTTACCTCCAACCGAATCCGCATTAATACTATTCGTTAATCAATTAATAGATATAATAATATAAAATACCTATCATCGAGGGTGACAGCTTATGCATTCGTATGTACAAGTATATAGTCAGCCGATCGTGAATGATCTGACCGCGAATCCCTATCTACTACGTTACTGTTGTTTATGGATAAAAAAATACTAATATATCGCATTGTCGTTGCACGGGCAGTGTTCACATAATTTTGTCCATCGATAAGGCACCAACTTTTGGGATCCTGAGATTCAACCCGCATGCTTCGACAGATTCAGAGGCATATCTAGAACACAAGGAGACAGATAACAGATCGCAGATCGAACATTTATCTGTCTTTTACAGAGTCAGTGGCTTATCTTTTTGAGCCATACTGGCTGAGAATTCTTTGACAGATGACGCAGGTGACAAATGTAGATAGACCTCAAGAAGGAGACATACCTGAAGGAGGTGTGAGAGTTTGTTCCCTGTAGTCTTTATAATGGTGAACGGGAGGAGATGGCGGATGAGGCGGCGCCGGGGCATAAAGCGGCATCGGTGGTGGATAATGGACGGGCGGTGGATAGTGCATCCAAAGTGGAGCCCTGTATGGCCCGGGTGGTAGCATCGGAACCCCGTAAAGTGGATGATGGATAGACGTGTTAGCCGGTGTAACGTACGGCTCGATACGTGCCCTTGGATAAGGATGACTTGTTGAGTATTTAATGGGTTGCCTGTCCTCTGGCTTTAGCAAGTTCCTCAGGAAGCCTGGCTCCGGACTTGGTTTGTCCTCGCCCAAGATGCTGGTTATACTGTAAGAGGACAGCTGCTTCGGCGAAGGTGCAGGAGCGCTGGTTGTTGTGTTTATCGGCTGTGGAGTAGCACGCCTCTTTGACGCCTGATCCTCGAGGGTGACTCTCTCCAATTCACGAAGGATACGCTTGCGGGGCGACACCACGTTAGGATCTAAAAGTCGAGCCAATTTCTCGACGATGAGACCCAGGGTCTTGCCTGTCGGGACACCGTTTGCTTTACGATGGACTCTTGTGAAGCCTGTGCCTGTACTCATTCCAATGCTTGAGTCTGATACCAGGAGTAGAGGCATTGGATCCAATGGTCGTCTACGTTTTCGCGCTACTAAACGAGGATGGGCGCACAGACGATTCCGCGGATTTCTACGGTAGAAGAAGTTGAACTCCGTGCAAAGTTTGCGCCTGGGATTCGCCTGTTTCCAGCAGTGATCCCTCTGCCATGGACTCGATTGAACCGATGAGTTGTCGTCGGAAACTGAAAGCAACAAAGGTTCACCTTCGATTGTCATGGAACTACATTACACTGCAGGATAAAGAAGACTTGCATTAAAGCACTTTCAGTAAATTACTTACCACTGAGAGAGGTGGAACTCTCTTGCCTGTTAGGGGTAGTACTAGCAGGCGGCCAAAATGTTTTCTTTGGAACAGGAAACCACGTGGTGCGTTCACCATCTCTGCGGTGCGACAGTTCCAAGATGAACTTTCCATCCTTGAAGAACTTCAGTCGCCCCCCAGGTGTCGGGAGAACGTTGTTGTCGATTCGTGCTTCGGCGTGATGGGTCGGTTGAGGACTCGAATTTTTACCATTGGCCTTGGCAAGCGCTGGATGCAGGGCTGGAGGATCACGCGAGCACATGTCTGCCGCGCCCCTCACGTGACCCGCGTGAGTGTGACATTCTGCTGGCTTCTCACGCATGCTGACACCCTACTGCGACCCATTCTCCGCCGTTTAACCTTGCATAGTTTAGACTCTAGATATCAAAGAAACTGGTGTATGGAAGGGCCGTCCTAGGTCCCTTGAGTGTCCTCTCGTAGCTCGATTAAATACCAGAGCTACGAAGCTCTAGCTAACCCAGTCTTGACTGTCACTCGAGATCAACAACCATCTAATAAAAAGAAATAAAAAATAAGAACAACCCAAGAATACACAGGAGTATCATAAAACACTTGCCAAATAATATTTCAATAATCTGTGTTCAGCATCCAATGTAGTATCCCAATCAAAACAGATTGAATACTAATCCTGTATCAGATCCAAAATTTTGTCCAAGATTCATAAGGTTTATAAATTAATCAGATAAATTGCAGGACATTTTGTTTGTCCACTATGTATCCATATAAATTATTTACAATGCAGTCCAGTCTATCGTAAGAGTCTAGCTTGAAGTATGAGTACCAGCATTCTTCGCTCTCTTGGTTAATGGATCTCCTACCAAAAAAAAAGCTATTAATACATAATAATATATCAAAGAAAAGCACGCTTAATTAATATCATACCATGAGATTCTCAGGAGTGTTTAGCATGAAATTCCTGAGAGGAATTCAGTGTGAAGGAGTGAAGCAGTCGCCAGCAAGACACCCACCCACCCACGCACTGCCGCCTTCCGTAACGTGTCCTATATCCCTCCAAAAGGGCAGCCCATCGCTCAGCGCTTTTTTCAGGATCGAACAGAAGGTCCAGCTACGTGCAACACTACCCGGAGGATGAGCTAGCTCTCGTAGTAGGCGATCCTCGACGACCAAACACGGGATTGCACTTCGCTATGTAAAATACGGCTCAGCCGACACATGTGTTTCGTTCAATTCGCGAGAGTCCCGCACGAGCTCCTCGATCGGCCTCACACGGCCAAAAATTCTCCGAAACGCGCGTCCAACATCCTTTTTCTCGTGATTTTCAACCTCTCGACGTAAAAAAATGAGAAATCCTCGCCTTCGTGTAGCCTTCTCGTCGACAACACTGTGGCGGTTCGCGGTCCGCGCGTTCCTGCGTTTCTTGGTTCAGCTCCCACGGCTGCTCCAATCTACTCCGATCCGCTATACATATAGGCTCAATAGAGGATTCTCAAGATGGATTTGTGAAGTTATCGCGAATAAGCGCGACACTCTGCATTCGGAAATCTAGTTACATTTTATTCATTGGCGTCCAGCCCCAGGGTATGGGGCTCCTGACTTTCTGCTCTGAATATCTGCAGTTTGGTTCATTCAACTGAAATCAATCTAATAATTAAGATTAATAATACTATGTAAATCAATCAATATATAAATACACACATATTATAAGTTATATATGGAGTATAATATGCATGTCAAAGACTGTACAATTGACAATAAATAAAATATATATAGTTGTATATTGTATAACGTGCTACAACCAGTAATTATAAAGCTATCATCGGTAGGAGCCTAATGGGCTTTGAATATGGTTTCTCTGCCTGTTCAAGAAAGCTTTCATCATATCAGTGTGTGTATGCTGAAGATAAACTTCAGCTTGCAGCCACTCTATCTTCTCCTTGAAAAACTGTAGCTGCAGGATGTCCGTCTCCATTTTGCCGAGCAAATCCGGATGAGCAAGTAGTCCGCCGCTTTCCCGCAATTGAATGTTGCGTTTGCGTGTGATGTCTCTTTCCAACTTCCGTTTCATCGTAGCGTATCGTCCATGATTTTGAATCTCCGTATACTTTGATAATACTGCAGATGTTTCTTGGATATCCCGAGCAACGCTGGCAATAGATTCTTTAATATGACTCAGGACCTACAGAATCATATGGACGATCACATAATTTCATATACGCGTAATACAGGAATCCTTGCAGTGAATAATAAAAATTAAATAATTGTCATAACGTACTGCGACATACGTGAAGCATTTATCACGTATTTTTCTAATTTCTTCTTCTCGTTCATCAAGCTTTTCAAGGACACCTTGTCGCTCTATTACCATTTGCTCGTATTCTATCGTTGTGTATCCAATTCCAAGATTGTCAATTTCATAAAGTTTTGACAAGAGATCGTTCAAAATGTTTCGTCGCTTCAAATAAGTAAACCTCGTATCAGCTAACTCGGAAGCCCGCGACTTTTGTCGTTCGATCATGCTGTTCACTTCGCGTTCACCGAATGCTTTACCGGTTTTAGAATTGATTACGTTATTACCAATTTCCAATTCACGTGACAGGAGCTCCTTAAACTTCCTGTTTAATTCTTCGGCCTGACTTTTGTAAGTTTCTTCCATTTTCGAAATTTCTGTCTCGTAACTTGGCTTTTTTTTCTCCACATCGATTTTGATTTCCATGTACTCTTCGAGAATTTCTTCATAACTGACGTTAATGAAAATTCCAAAATCATTTTCTTCAAATATATATTATAGCATATATATATATATATATATATATATATATACCTTTCACTATTGCGTATCGAATCAGAATCAATTACTTTCTCTAACCCATCGTATTTTTTACTTTTTTTTACACATTCGCTATATTTTTTCTGCAGGAAACCGTTTTTCATCCGAAGATTTTTTTCTTCTTCAATTACTTCCTTGAGTCTACATACTCTCGTTAGTCTTTCATCCAATTTTGATAATCTTGATATTCTTTTATCCTCAATGAAATCTTTCTTTATTATTTCTATTGACTCGTCACTTTCTTTAATTATACACTTTTGTTTATCGTTCGCGTCTTCCTCGTCCGCGTCTTCCTCGCCCACGTCTTCCTCGTCCGCGTCTTCTTCAGCTTCTTGTATTGCCTCTAATATTTCTTTACTTCCTTCTGCGTTATTTAGTGGATCATTTGCTTCTTGTTCGACTGCATCAAAATTTCGATCGTCTCGCTCAGGCATCGCATTGTGGATAAAATGATCGCGATCAAGATGTTCCTCTTCATCGGATTTATTGATAATTAAATCAACATCGCGATAATCGAATGTATTCTTCTTATCTCTTCCTATGGAAGAACAGCGTTACCATTAAGAACGATATTCTAGTTGAGTTAATATTTGCTGGTAATTATATGATTATGAAGTAGAAGTATAAATTATAGTACTTTACCATTATCAAAGTCATTGAGTAACTCAAGAGAATCGTGTTCTTCAGTCATAGTTTGACCTTTAAAAATATAATAAAGATTTTACGCCATTTAATTATTTTATGGAACGTGCAAGACGCGAAATACTCACTTTTTCATAAGTCCTCTATCTCAATATATCAAATAAAGAATTACAAAAACCTATAAAATACTTCGCAAAATCAAAAACTTGGAGTCATAATGGTAACCCAACAGGAATATATGAATTGAGCATCAAAATAATACCTGAAGTTTGCATTGAGAAGCAATTGCGTGCTTCGCAATAATGATAATGATTTATTATAATTGTTACATAATAAAATTCAAGGAAATTCTATGGCATATAAAAAAAGAAAGCTGGCTGTATTAGCTAGTAGATTATGGGTAAGCAATAGACCTGTTCATTTATTAGTAATAGTAAGACTTTCCTGAAATCTGGAAGCTATGTCTGCCTTGCAATGAATATTCTTTCCTCGCAGTACTAGATTTTGACAAGGAGACTGATTAATGTGTTCAACAGACTGATCATCAGTTGCTCTCAGTTGAACCAGGAACATGCGACGAGTTTTCTCAGACAGATTCAAATAAGACCCATGAAGTAGCAGGTACAAGAAGAATACAATATCATACTGTTTGACAATTACTGGGGAGGCTTCGGAGAGAGGATATTTCTTAGGATCAACCCAGTGATAAGCTTCACCCTTTTGATCCTTAGTACCAAAATCCTCTAAGGGACCTAATTTGTGACTTACTGGGTAAACAGTCAAGCCAGCATTTTCAGTAGCGGCATCATCCATATGCAGAAAAGCAGCAATCATTGTGTGCCTCTTGAATGGGAAATAAGGATAGTCCTGGTGCATAAGGTACGGAGCACCATTTTCTGGTGGCTTAACATGTGCCTTTGTATGATGAAGCAAGACGTCCTTGGTACCAAGGATGTCCTCGACGACGTCCAACAATTAGGGGTTCCTTATTGCTTTCGTGAAGACAGCACTGCGCATTTACAAATTATGGATCGACTTTACCTGTAGAAAAGAGAATTTCAGGTAGAACTTAATTAAACTACATTTATTATTTTATTACTTTCTCATATATTGACTTACGGTGTCGTCTATGTAACCAGTTTCCTTCTTCATATCGTGTCCTACCCAGGCAGATTCTAATCCTTCGACATTCTCACATTGCTTCCGGTCGAAGAGATCATTATACGCCACGTTCAACTCATTGAATTCCTTTTGACTGTATATGCCCAAAAATTTTAATAAAACCATTTTTAATCCAGGGTTCTTTCTGCTCAGGAGTCAAAAACTTTAATTTATCCATGTTCAAAGAAAGTCTCACTTTTTCTGCTTCAAGAGGAACTGATGTAGAACGTAGATTTCGATATGTTTTACTATCCTGAATCAATTGAATCCCTGCTACGATTTTATGAACTTTAATGCTAAATACTATATTCTAGTGGGGATAATACATATTTGTCTCTGACATAATAATGTTTATGTGGAGTAATATCATTGGATAAAATTATTTATTTTTATTTTTACAAATATTGTGGCATCTGATCTCTTTGCCCCTAGACTTATGTTATTCGATCTATAAGTGATCAGAAAATTACCACATATAAGTATTGAGATGACATTGGCAAGGAGATAACGGACGAAATTCTTTAGGTATTTATGACCTCTTGACCTCAATACCACTGTGAACTATGTTTGACGTAAAACTGTTTTATTGTAGACATGGTCATAGATAATTGTACTATAAAATTATAATAGAATTAAATTGATCTAAAACTAATGGCAATGCTGCTCTGTCGTCAACAATTATGATGTCTCATAATTCATAGTTTTGCAGTCATTGTTCAGTAAAATTTTTAATCATATAATATTCTAAAAAACTAACATATGGCAGTAGAGAACGAATCAGTATTGTAAATAAAAAATACTTATACGTATTATTGTTCTAAAAGAATACATCATCCACAGTCGTTGCAACATATCAAAGGATATAAAAGAAGGATATGTAAATCTATCTAAGTACATTGTATAACATCACTTATACCTACTTTAAAATTATTATTCTTATGTGCCTCGCATCTAATACATAGACATGATAAACGAAAAGTATAAAATCTAGAGATATTCAGTTTGAGCACATGATAAAACAGTCTGTGGTGTATATGGCACACTAACTTTTTTATAAATGATATATATTGCATAAGAGATAATTTTCGGTGCTAGTTTTGATACTCTTATAATTAATTGTTTACCATGATAGCTAGTATTTTCTGAAGAATATTCTTATTCAAGTATGTTCCAATTTGCAATTATGTTTTTTATAGTTCGTGTGCTTTTTCTTATAGTTCTCTAATTTGTATAAAATAATATCGCACAACGAGCCCAAGTATGATTAACATATTGCAAGGAATAGTTCAATGTATCCTCGCATAATTATCAACCTCGTTATGATGTGCTGTAGGTCACCGTACAAATTTGAAACCTTTGATTACTTCTTTTGATTGGTACCACTGATAAGGAATGTCCACAGTACAATGTTTTGATAAGTCTAAACTATCCTTAATTGAATCTTCAACATGATTGGCATTGAAGGAATCATGGTGTACTTTAACCAATGTAGTGCAATTACAATCTGATGGTATTTCATTGATATGATCTAGCTTTATACATAATCGATTGGCAATTCGTTCAGGCAACATATATTGAGGCTTTAGTAGAAAAAATTGGGATACCATATTATAGTCCTTTTTATGGAGCAGAACAAAAGTATTAGTTGGTGCCAAAGGTACATTTACTGCTTCTTGAAATTCTGTATTTTCAAACATGGATCTGTAAGCAAAATTGTAATGATAAAAATACAACTTATAGTAGTCTATCCAAAGTAAAACTATTTAAAATATTATCCCTACAGATACGCACCTCATAAGTGTTAAAAGAGGCTTGCGAGGTGGATGTTGATAGTCCAAATGATTCTGACTACTCAGGATACCAGCGGGCAGTTCTACTCGAACACAGAATTTTGGAGATACCACTGTAGCACCCATCGCTATTACAACTTCCTTAACATTACAACCTTCAAGGTGTAATTGCGAGGTCAGCTGATCAGACATGTTTCTCAAAGAATTAAGAACAGCCTTGGCGGACCAAGAGTTTCTATCATTTGGTTTTGCCTTTGCTTGTAGCTGTGTCAGAGATTCGCAAGAGAATGGGATCTGTTGCTTCTGATATAATAAATACTTGATGAGTTCAGTAATTAATTTTGAACAGGAACCACTGGTTAAAGGTTCTTCCAGTTTCACGGATACATCCACTTCACTCATCTTTATTTTTGGATACATTTTTCACAAAACTCCTGTTGCTGCAGTATCACTGAATAGCAGAGTATGTAGTAATTACACTGTGCGATTATTTGACATTAATAACATCGTTTTGGAGACACTTAACTGCAAAAATTTCTTCACAACGTCGTGCGACTGAAATTATTTCCAACCTAGAAGCCGAGGATGCCAACCATTGAATTTTTTTTAATTCTGAAAATCAGCACCGTATAACTTTGTCAGCGTATTTCTTTTACAGAAAATAAAATATTACTGTTCACAATAACATTCATAAGCGCGTTATATGCAAAATTACTCTAAAATACGTAAAAGCGCAGGCAGTTCGACTCATTCACAGAAACTAACGTATTGTCTGGTATTATCTAAAGTGATAGATTGTATAGAAACATAATATACACAATACTTATTTTATCCTGCTTTTCAAATTTTATATTTTTCTTTTATCAATGGATAACTATAAGCATTAACATTCCTTGAATCATGATTTGGTCGAATTTAAAGGTTCATTACCCTTTGGTATTTGTTACTTTTTATAATCGGATCACCCGGTTCACAGGTAGCCAAGGCGGCCCAAATACATACGAAAAATGCGCCCTTGAGGTTAGTACGCGATCAGTGCTCGAAGCGTTCAGTAGCCAGGAACAACTGTCAAGATGGCTGAAGGAAAATCACGCCGCGTCGCACAGACTGAAGATTTATCAAATGTGGAGTTTGAAACTAGCGAAGATGTCGAAGTTATCCCCACATTCGATAATATGGGTCTTCGCGATGAGCTTTTACGAGGAATTTACGCTTACGGTGAGTTTTGATATGATATTTTTCTGATATGGAAAAAACTAACCTCAATATTGCTACGACGTACGTGTCCCGAAATTGGCCTCAGTTTTTCAAATATCAATTCTTAGTTAGTACGTATGGATAATTCCCTCTTGCGATTTCTCATACACTTTTATAAATGTTTTCTAATTTGGTTGTCTACTATGAAGAATATGTAACAGCGTACGCGACTGTAACCTTATTATTTATGTTTCTTGTAGGATGTTATATTAGGTTTTTTGTTTAAAATGTTTTTCATTGGCTCAAGCATCAATAATTAATCTCTTACAGGTTTTGAGAAACCGTCAGCGATTCAGCAACGATCTATTAAACCGATTATGAAAGGGAGAGATGTAATAGCTCAGGCACAATCTGGTACAGGAAAAACTGCAACATTTTCAATTGCTATACTACAGTCGTTGGATACACAGGTTCGCGAAACTCAGGTACTAGTACTGTCTCCAACCCGTGAACTTGCGACACAAATCCAAAAAGTTATATTGGCTTTGGGTGACTTTATGAACGTTCAATGCCATGCTTGCATCGGTGGTACAAATCTGGGAGAAGATATAAGGAAATTAGATTATGGTCAGCACGTTGTATCTGGAACTCCTGGAAGAGTATTTGGTAAATATTTAAAACCGATTATTCTCATAACTAAGCGAAGGAAATCATTAAATTTTAAGGTAATAATATCTATGATTATTATAGACATGATAAAAAGAAGAGTACTACGAACAAGAGCAATTAAAATGCTGGTTCTCGATGAGTCTGATGAAATGCTTAACAAAGGTTTCAAGGAACAAATTTATGATGTCTATCGTTATTTACCACCTGCGACTCAAGTTGTTCTTGTATCTGCTACGTTACCTCATGAAATTCTTGAAATGACGAGTAAATTCATGACCGATCCAATTCGAATTCTTGTAAAACGGTAAGTCTTCCTTGGACGTTTAACGCTTCATGACAATTTATCCCAACAACAATATTAAGCTATCATACTTTCTCGCAGTGATGAATTGACACTCGAAGGTATAAAACAATTCTTCGTCGCTGTGGAACGTGAGGAATGGAAATTCGACACTCTCTGCGACCTTTACGATACACTAACCATAACCCAGGCAGTTATTTTCTGCAATACCAAACGCAAGGTCGACTGGCTCACAGAGAAAATGAGGGAAGCAAACTTTACCGTCTGCTCTATGCACGGAGACATGCCACAGAAGGAAAGAGATAACATCATGAAAGAATTTCGCTCTGGTCAAAGGTACAATAATTAACTGTCTCGTTTGTTTCTTGTACAAAGTCCCGCCAGTACCTTGTAATGCAAGTATCTCATTGTGTTCTACGTATTTCAATGTATTTTTTTTTTTTACTGTTTTACAGCCGAGTACTCATAACCACAGACGTCTGGGCAAGAGGAATTGACGTACAGCAAGTCTCCCTCGTTATAAACTATGACTTGCCGAACAATCGTGAGTTGTATATTCATAGAATAGGTCGCTCCGGTCGTTTTGGACGTAAGGGTGTTTCCATCAACTTCGTTAAAGTAGACGATATCAGAATTCTACGTGATATTGAACAGTACTATTCAACTCAAATCGACGAAATGCCAATGAACGTGGCTGATTTAATTTAATTATGCGAAATATATTTAAAAGATTTCTATTTACCACTGACTCGCAGTGCTACTCCTTCTGTGGAGTGATTTTTAAATCTTGTCGTACCTTGAGAACTTTATCATGGCGATTACTTCGAAGCTATAGAATTTTCTGATCTCAAAATCATACGACACGATTGATTGTAGTACTTTCATCAGGACTATCAACAATTTAGTAGTAGCACGCGAAGAAGGAATACGTTTGTGTTTCGTACATTACGAACATATCTCTTTTGTTTCTAACTTAATAAACTGGAAGCTGAAGTTATTTTTCTTTTTGTTTTTTGTAACATTATACAAACAGTGTTTATCAGCTAGTGACACGTTGTAAAAATAAACTTGAATAAATGAATTTGACTAAAATTCAACCGAAATGATGCACCCTGCGCATAAGGGATGAAATAATCAATACCCACCCCCTACTACCGAAGTTCTACCACAGTGCTATGGGTTAATACGTTTGCATGCCTGGTAGTTGAACAGGTTACTAGAGCTGGCTTATGAAAGTGAATTAAGAAAATCTACTTCTCTTGATCTTATTAAGTAATTGTTATTTTTTATACCATCATTCAAGCCGAACTACTGACGATTAACGGTTAGCAGTGAGAAAATGTGCAAGAGAAATTCAAGTACAAAACACTCTAGTGTTACAAAAGAAAATATACAGAATTTAAGTGTTCTTCGATGAAGCCTTTTAATTTTTAGTATTTACATTAATTTATGGTGAGTATCATGATTAATACATTTTTCAATAATCATTATGCAATAGGATAGATTACATTTTGTATATGGTTCATAAATTTCACGATGAAACAAGGGAAAAGATGGAACAACAAGAGGATTGTCCAAATCGAAGGATTCAACCTGTTCGCCGATACCAAAATGACTTCAAACCAGACAATCATACTCAGCATCGTAAGAGTTAATCTTTTTTACTGACTTAATTGTATGACTTATGAAATATTGTCAATGTCATCTTATCTATTTTTATGGACTGCACAGCAATGTTAATAGGTCAGTCACAACATCTGAACATGGGTAGACCCACAATTCGTATCGCTGTGTACCTAATGTCTGGAGTATTTCTAACTATGGATGTAGAGAGAAGTGCAAGTGTTCAGCAAATCCTCTCTGTAGTGCAAACAGAAGGAGAATTAGGACTAGCCAGAGCACCGCCAATAATAGGACAGCCAGTCTTTGCCTTGTGGCTTTGTTCGAATCAATTAGAAGTTCAATTAAAACAGACACACCGACCACTGGAATTAGCTGCAAAGTGGAGTCATCTGTTGCATAAATATGGAACACAAGAAGGTGTAGAAGATGAAGAACCAGTACTTTATTTTCGAAGAAATGTATTCCTATCACGTAGGGACGAGGAGCAGATAAAAGAAATCAAGGTCCTAGAATTACTTTATGCTGAAGCTAGGCACAATGTCCTAGAAGGTATAATCATAAAGGTTATAATACTAGTTCACTATAACACCATCTTATCAGTCTGAAATGTATATTACAGGTAGATATCCCTGCGAAGGACAAGCACGATATGCTAGTTTGGGAGCATTACAAGCTCGCATTGAACTAGGTCCGTACAACTCTCAAACTCATACCTTGGCTTACTTCAGAAAACATAGAGCTCGATTTTTACCACATCATTACACGTCACCAAGTCTTCTATTAGGATTAGGACTTGGATTGGGTCTGGTTGGTGGGAAAGGAGCACCGGAAGCTCGTCTTCTGGAGCAATATAAAAGGATACCTAATCATACAGGAACCAATGCTAATCCTAGAAAACTTATACGAAAGTATTTAGAGTTTTGTTGGGGTTTACCTTGCTACGGTGCAGCATTTTTTCAAGGACAAATTGAACGTCCTGTACGAGGCCTTGCATCCTGGATCACTCATCGTGATCTTCCAGTTTTGGTTGCCATCAATACATCTGGAGTCTACATTGTTGATGACATGCAATGCGTGAGTTAATAATCATCGACAAGAGTTCAGCAGGCAGAAACTCGCGACGAGTAAATCTACCATTTGAATTCTACAGAGCCTATTGCTGGGATTGAAGTACTCGGAGTTAAGTTGGGAAATGGCAAAACCTTCTGACGAAGGAAATCGTGATTGTCTGCCTTGTCTTTTCCTACAATTTCCCGTGCGAGAAAATGGTGCACGCGTTTATAAAATACTACAAGTATTCTCAAGACAAGTCAGTAGATGTTTCGTATTCTTGTTTTTATAAATGACGCATATTGCTCTTATTTTAAATTTTATCTCATTCAGGCAATAATGATGGATACTCTGATCTCTGGATTTGCTGAGGAGAGTCGACGTTATGATTCTGCTGGAGATTCTGCTAATCTTAATCGACTGGCTGAGAATTCTGTGATAACTAATACTGGTAGCTTTACCAATAAACTCAGTAAATTTACCCTGGCTACTTTTGACGATGGGGGTGAGTCCTTCTTTTACCTTGATTTAAATATTTCTGAACTATGCGTAACGCGATTGTTACTTTCAGGACGGTGTATCGGACAAATGGGTTCTTGGTCTTTTCAATAGATATTACTTAGATTTTGTATGAGGTAGCAACATATGAGTATGCTCTTGCGCACATGTGTTATATAATAATGATACATTTTTTTAGAAAATTTCGAAGTTGGATAATATGTAAAAAGAAGTATATACATTGTATATGAAAGTGTTTCTGGATAAAGTATCTTTCTTCGAAAACGAGTTGTGTTATAAAAAGAAATTATTCCTGTCGCTGTAAGCTCTCATCCTTTCTGATGTATTAAATTTGATTATTATATGGATTATTAATGAATTACTGATAGAGCACAGCAAGCCGTGGATCTTCCTCTATAGTCTGTAACATCATTTTATAACGTTCTGGAGCCAAAGTTCTATAGCGAGACAATCTGACGTTCAAAGCGTGAAGCATAAAATTCATTTCCTCAGCTTCCATAAAAAATCTTTCCTCTTCCTCTCGAGTTAAACCTTCGGTCTATACCAAAGAGAAATTTGTGATTTTAATAAAATAGTGAAGTCAGATTTAATTAAGAATATTCAGAACTATTAGGAATTGTTAGATTTGTATTAGTTACCTTTGTGAACCATGAATGCCTCCTTTCCAATCTTTGGTTGCACTTCTCAAAAAGCTGTAAAATATGATTGGCTCTGTCGACGTAAAGTTGTTTTAAATCTGAGAGGCATTCCTGTTTGATATTCATAGCTTGAGCCTTTGTCAGGTGCATCGGATTGCCTATGCGGGCCAAGTATGGTCCTAAGTAATCTATTTCTTCGTTGACCTCCCTTTGACCCTGTGCTCGTAGCATTTCCTCCTAATTAAGAAGGAAAGAAGAATATGAAAATATTGAAATTGTATGAGCCACTCTATTGTATTTACCCTGGCAAACATTCCAGCCTTAGCTTCCTGATTCCTGTTTCTGTCAAAGACTGAGACTTGTAATTTGGGCAGAAGATACTCTGCTGCTCGTGTTTTCAAGAACGTCCAAATTTCCAGCTCGGCCTCTCTCACATGCGCCAAAGAACGTTCCTCTTCCTTTAATTGTTTTTCTAACTCGTTAAAGATGTTATAATTTTTTTCAGGTAGAGCCATTGGATTTGGCTGTTTGAAAATGAATGAATAAAAGAAAAGTTAATGGAATATGATGATGCCAAATTGTTAATAGGGGCTACATAATATATTATATTTACATTGTATGCTTGAGTCATTTCTGGATTGAATGTAAGACGGTCACCTCTATTAGCCATTGAGGGTTTGATAAATGTTCTTGTAGCTGCTGTACCATGATCTTTTTCATAATGATACTTTAGTCTTATCTCATTATCCTTTACAGAAAATTCTTTGATAGCGATATTCTTGCTAGCTGGAACACTTTCGTCTCTGTGGTACCATTCTGTTATTTTCTGAAGTTAATAATCAGGAATCGTATAATTAATTAATTATTCATTTTACTGTACTTAGTTTCTAGTAAATGTAGATATACCATCACTTCGCGATAATGAATATCATGTGTTGAGAAATGAGGTGATTCCGTCGAATAGTCAACACGCCTGTACCAAAGCGAAAGTATCTGATTACTTAAAATACTAATTTGAAATTATTTCTATACAATATGATTTTTTATAGATTTCTGTTATATCTATATTCATCTTGTACATAAAAATCTGGATATTCTAAATTTAAATGTATCTTTGAAGTATCTCATATTTGAAACAACAGTTTCTTCTTTTTCTAAAGCATAACAGTTCTGTGCATTAACAATTTTAAATTTTTAAATTGTGCGTTTGATTTTTATATCCTACAGCTGGTCTTTAATGAAAACAGTTTTGTATTACCAGCAATAGAGAAGATCATCCCGGCCGATATACGTCTGCTCAAGAAAGCTTGGTCGCATCTCAATACGTGAGAGACCATCCAGACGAACGTTATCGTAAAATTCCAGGGTCCTTTCCTGATCGACGGCATTATTGTCATTTGCAAAATAACGGTGTTCTGCCGATATGAATGTTTTCTGTATTAATGGGGACAATCACGATGAAATATGACAGCTAGAGATCAAAATAAAAAGATAAAGCTACTAGAACTGTTCGGTACTGAATTGTGAAACTGACAAGCTGTCATAGAAAGTCTTACAATATGAAGAGGACAATTAAATGTGTCGATATAACCTAACGTGAGAATCATTTGTGATACCTGTTTTTACAAAATACATCAATTTTGCAGAATAAATATGATTAAAGAGTCATGGTAAGTTCTTTTTTATTACTATTAAACTATTCATATGTGTTGTACCTTTGCATGCGTCGGGTCGTCCTCTCTTATATGAATCCACTACAAGATCGGTGTCCAGTTCTTTCTTGGATTCTATCAAATGATCAGCTCTTTGTGAAAACTTTTCAAAAATACTTATTGGATTCATGTACTCATAGTCATCGTAGAGTGTTACACGTTGAATCAAACCATCCATTTGAACGTAAGGAGCATAAAGTTCTACCTTTGTTTTCTTGTAAAACATGCATTTTCTGCCATTTGGAAAGCGTCTTTCAAAATCTTTGAGAAAAGTTAAAGATTGATTAAAAGGAATTAGCATAGGGGTCTTAAATTTCATACCTAGACTGTGAACATCGATTCTTTCTACATATGAAACTGGCATGTCAAGATGCTTGTCTTGTTGTATATTTATGTCTTCGTCTGCTTCGTTCTCTTCTATGTCTCGTAATGTCCAGGGTTCCCCAGGAAGCAAATGTTCCCAAAGTTCAACCTTCCTCAAATCCCAGTTAATCTTAGCACATCCTTCTGTGCATTGTTGCATATTGGCCCAGTAGTTGCAATCGTTCCAAATACTCTCAATTCCCAAATACAAAAGATTGGTCTCGTGTGCAGTAGGCGAATAAGAATCTCCAGTAGAAGGTTCAATAAAAAATGGCTCAAGAACTTCTTGATCTCTTGCACCACCACGTTCTGGTAATATAACTACCCAAGCATGAATTCTAAATCCCCAATATTCATCAGGAAGTGGTCGTTCTAATTCCTATACCAGAACATCAGTAAACAGCTTTGGTAATATTTATATTACAAAAAAAAACAAAGGACATACAGAGATCATCCTCTGTCTTTCCTCTTCTTGGCATCGAAGATGATCCTGAATTTTTTTTTGTTCTCTTTCCTCGAGTTCAAGCAAGAATTGGCTTCTCAATTCAGGTGGTGACTTCAACTTGTATCTGGAAGTATCTCCAATTGGCGGTGGAGGAACATGTTCCGCAGGTTTAGGTAAATAAGGGCAAGGTCTCTTAGTCAAATCGCAATAGACTTGTTCCCTTGATGCATATCCGCTAACAACAAATCCATTATATCCTTGTCCAAGGAGTAAACTGACCAAAAGTGTAGCGCATTCAAAGCTATTTCCCCTTTGATTATTCATGAGCCAAGTAGGTGATTTCAGTTTTTCAGGCTAAAACAAATTAAATCCACATACATTACATATTATTAATTTAAAGCAACAGGCGCAGCGCCCAATTTGTATCCAAGAAATTTCTTATGATACCCCGCATAAATTTCCAGCATATCATACAATCAATTTCTACCTTACCCACAGCCGATCCCTATCAACCCCTAGTCGTTATAATAGAACAACTTTTATCAATCTGTTCTCGAAGCAAAAATAACAGTGAAGAGAGTACCGATAAACACACAAGTATACCATTAAGAAAAACATTAATAGACGCACCACAGGCTTGAAACTTATACCGCCAAGTGCGCACTGTTCGGTGTTACCCCACGAGTATGCCGCTTACATAAAAGCCAGCAAGTAAATATTAAAACTCGTTCATTTCCAGTCTGTGGGAATCCTCAGTCGAGTAAGCCTCACTCTCCTAGATTCCGTTCGAACGAGATAACCTTAAAGAAAAGTTAAAGCGTACAAAAAGAAGTATTTTCGTCACGGCATGCGATACCCGCGTCTCGCCGAATCGACACTAGTGCGGATTGGCCGATTTTCTTGTAGCATCCAAGATATTTGCGAAGATTCTCGCTAAAACATAAGATCGCACTGGCTTTTTTTCCCTTTTTTTTTTGCGACGGCACGTAGAGAGCAGTCGTAGTATAGAGATGGCCAGTGGGTGGTTGTAAGCTCCCTATACCCATTTCGTGCGACCCCTTCGACCGTCACCCACGTGGGACGCAAGCCTAGGGTGTGAGAGAGCAGACAACGCGGAGATACCGCCGCCGCGGCAGCTGCGCTCAGTGTCTCTCAACCTTTCTGATCTGAAGTTACAATCATTTCATTTAATCAACACTACTTTCAGCAAGTTCATGGATAATCGAACGAGCACTTTCGTTGCTACCAGTCAGGCCGTTAAATTAACAGGATTAGGTTGAAAAAGTCAAACTCTTATTAGCCATTGCACGTATACGAATTGAAAAGAAGAACACGACCAAGTTGGTCCCGAGAGAAACATGAACCAAGAAAGAAATAGAGAGAAGGAAGACGAGAGAAATAAAGAGAAAGTATGGAGTCTGCAAATGAAACGGAAAGACGAAGGAGGACGAATCGATTCTTCGGAACTGAATGTTATTGGAAGCGTTTGGCGTTTCCGGCGCCGTCCAAGCGCCGGCAGCGATCGGATCGCAGCCGGAAAAGAAAAAAAAAAATCGATCGCTCAGAGTCACGCGAGAATCTTTCCTCTCTCTCTCTCTCTCTCTCTCTCTCTCTCTCTCTCTCTCTCTCTCTCTCTCTCTCTCTCTCTCTCTGTCTCTCT